>OZ005659.1:62051076-62651076 GCA_963930645.1 Salticus scenicus | reverse complement strand
CAAAATTATTTAGGGGTACTTTTTTTTTCCTACTGTACATTTATGCCATTTCTTTCCCGGAAACTGCTATGTTAAACTAATAAAAAATTGGGTCAGGTGTTTTTTTTTTTTTTTTTTTTGTGGGGGGGGGGGGTCACCTGATAAATGATTTTTACCAAAATTAAAAAAAAAAGCACTAATATTTCACTAGGTGCAACTACAAATAAATTTATATAAACTCATGTGCATTCGTCTTTGAAAGAAAGCTGTTAAAATTTTTTATCCCACACACATAGTCATTTTCGAAAAACTGGCCAAAGCCTGTTTTAGAAATTTCAAAACGTGTAAATTCAAAGAAAACCGGAAGGGAAAATTTTTTAAGAATCCAATATTTTTTTCTTTTAAATAAACGACAATTAATAAAGGAGAAATATTTTGTTGAATACTGAAGAATCGAAGAAATTTTTAATTATAATCAAATATTTGTTTAGTATAAACACGGCAAATATTAAACAGTACCAGTCAAAACAAAAAATAAATTGATCCGACATAAACCACATGCATTTCTTATATGTATTAAGAAAATATTTTCTTCTCTTTTCTGTAGGATTTCTGCCATTGTTGAAATGTTGTTATTAGATGGCATTCTTTTGTTTCATGTGCCTCACCGAATACTTTGTTCTAGATAGTGACGCAACAAAGTAGAAAAAGTTTTCGATAAGCTAATAGCTTCCATGTAGTAATAGTTATTTGTTTCATTTATCTTTATACTGCTGAATTATTCTTTTTATTACTTCGGAAGTACTTGTGGATAAATTTATATAATTGGTTAAACAATCGAAAATATTAGTTTTAACGTGATTGTTATAAAACAAATTGAGACAGAATTGAAATTTGTTTTCAGTATCCTTTATTTCATAAGATACGTAGTATGTTAAACATTTAAATTTTTTAACTCTTGAAACTGATTCCTTTGAAACATTTGATTGATTTAAGGAAATTCCATACCATTATTAATGCAACATTGCGATATCCATGATTTTAATCTTTTATTAACACTTTCGCGACCTCTGACGTGAATTCACGTCATTTGAAAACCTTTAACTCCGCCAGTGGGCGTTTCTTTTGGTTACATAGGTTACATTATTTCTTAACAATGTACCCAATATTCACGTTGGTGCAATCAATGCACTATGGATATAAATACTTTGATTAGAAAGAGTATGATTGTAACGAATATTCATTTATATTATAAATTTGAATACAGAAATCATTCATATAAACTAACGTAATGTAAAAGGACAACGCCCACAGGTGGAGCTTACTCTCAAAAAGACAAAAACATGCGGTCGCGAAAGTGTTAATAACTAAAAGCATACTTTATTTATTTATTTTTTTTTAATTATTTTTTACATATAATACATTTAAACAAACAGTGATTAAAGCAAATATATATATATATATATATATATATATATTGTAATGATATTTAACCGTCTATTTGCGGTATGTCCATATTCTAATGTCCGTAAATATTTTCAAAAATTTTCATAATTTTTTATTATTTTTATTTATTTATTTATTTATTTTTTCAAATAACCCCTACTGAAAGGAATAATAATAACACGACTCGTTTATGTACAGGATATCCAAAATAATGACAAAGCATTGCGTTCTATAATAGGTATTTTTATAAATTACACCGGTCAACAGTAGTTTTGGTGCCTAACAATTTTGAACTATTTCTGGCTATATTTGGGTCACTAATTCCAAAAATGTTTTCAGTTTTGACTCATCAACTCTAGAGTTTTAGCTTATCTACGTTATAAGTAAAAAATATCATACTTTTAACGATGTGGAAATTGGCCAAAGAAGTTCAGGGCGTGTACTTTTATGCTCATGTTACAACCAAGTGCACAAAACGTTGTAAGTATATTCTCCACTACTTCTTTATTGTTAAAAGCCTTATAATTTCCAAAGAAATTATTAACTTCAAGTCCGCCATGTTACTAGCTCACCCATAAGGTTGCATTGCGCGTTAAGCCTGATACATTTTTCTTTATAACAAGTTAATTAAAATATGTATATACATTACATACAACGTGTTAAATATATATATATAGATATATGGATATATGGATATATATATATATATATTATATTTCTTCTTTAAATATTAATCTTAAACATTTAATTACACAAAAATGCGTAATAAAATATAAAACTTTATAAAATGAATTTAAAATTGTGTATATAGTACCCATACAAAAAGAAAGTCCCGTAAGGCAAAAATGCTCCATACAAAAATAAAGTAATTTACAAATTTTCAACACTGTATATTAAAAAGTTTTAGCGATGTAATAAAGCAAAAATGCTGACTAATGCTCTCTAAAATCTCAACACAAGTTCTCCGATGGAAAAATGCGTATGGTTTTAAATGATCTCTTAAAATCGCATTCAAGAGGTCATTTAAAAATTACAGAGAAAAAGTACAATGCTAACGAATGTGGAATGCAAACCTCGACATGATTTTTCCGATGAAAAAATACAAACATTTTAAAATAATCTTTTAAAATTACGATTAACTCTTTGAACTGCAATTTAATTTCAGTCAGCACTGCTCATGCAGACAATTTAATTTTCTTAGTTTTAAGAGGAGGGATTGACATAGAAACTTACGGTTTTGTGGCTCAAGTAATTTGTTATTATTAAAAATAATATTTATTTCACGCATTTAAATGAATGTTTATTGTTATATATACATATGAGAACATAATTAGTGTCGGGAAATTCTTCAGTAATGTTTTACAAAAATATTACAGTTCTACATAGTATTTAAATAAAAAAAAGTACGTGTTTCAACATAATGTAGCAAACAATATAAATATGTATATATATTTATCCTATCTTATAGTCTGGTTAATTTTAAAGTACTAATAAACTTCAAGTGTATGGTACTTCTCAAAATATTCCGGAATATGCAGTGCTATTTGGCATCGTTTGCATTGTCAGCTTGTTTCCCTCCTGATGTTATGCTTAGTGCATACATGACATCTTTTTGTAGGGTGTTGTTTATTAGCGGTCGGTGGGATGTGTTCCGGAAAATGGGACCAGTTTTTTGCTTGTAATCGAAGCGGTGTATCATGATGAACTAGACTCGTGATTTCAGTTCAAAGGGTTAAGAGGTCATTTAAAAATTAAGAAGAAAAAGTACAATGCTAACGGAAATAAATACACACATTTAGATTATTAATTTGTGAATAACCTCTCAACAACTTTATCAATATATATATATATATATATATATATATATATATATATTTCCATTATACAAGGTTGTGATTTTGTACAGAAACTTACAAATGTATACAGCATTTTTGCTCATTGAAATATTTCTGTGCGATATTGTATGAAATTTTTAATTCATTATTCTGGATATTTCCTTCTCTGAAATTCTCAATCGAATTTTTAAAAGTCAGTTCCTATTAGGGTACTTTTTATTGTCGCATATCTCTAAGATTAGTATTTAAGGTGTTAGTGAACAGATCGTGATATTATAGGTACCCAATATATACTTAAACTATATTGCCAGTATAAATGAAAACCAATTTATATGTATCGTTTGTTATATGAATGTTTCATTTCTAAGCACAAGCAATAAATAATATGTTTGGACAATTCCATGTGAAACAGGAAAGAAGTTTCGTATTGGATTATGATAAGAAGTTTTTCTTGAGTAAAACCGGTTTTTCTCAATATTCGAATACCTAGACGACGATTAACGGTGAAACACGCAGAATTTCCTTTTTCATTTCTTAGATAATGAAAAAATATAGCGATAATAATATTTTTTTCTTCGATAAAGAATTATGCAAAATAATGATAAATGTAACATAAGAATTATATGTACTTCCCATTTAAGTTTTCTGTACCTGTGCCTCAGATTGTAAATAAAAAGATATAAACAAATGCATAACTCTTTGGAGCACAGAATTTTGTTTTAGATACAAAACACATTTTTTTTTTATATTCACAAAGTGAAAAATAGCATTAATACCTAAAACAATATTTTCCAAACATAGCAAATAATATTTTTTTATTTTTTTTTTTTTTTTTTTTTTTTTGAATAAAAGTATTTTAACTGGAATAGCAATTGGTAGCAAAAATAAACCTACATGTGTTAACGCACTGAAAGCTTGAAAATGTCGTATGTTTCCCATACCACTATGCTCTAAAGAGTTAAGGATCAGAATTTAATAATTCCAACTACTAAATTTCGTAGATTTAATTAATATTATTTTAAGAATTTTTAACTCTTTATGGCACAAGATAGCTATGCTCATGTAATGTCGACATTCACCAGAAATTACAATCAAAGTTAGAGGTAAATAAGATAAATAGATAAATAGATAAGGTAAATAGATAAATGACATTTTTACAGCAAAATTTTATTTGAGAAAATCCAGGATGAATGTAATCTGTTGGCAATTTAATATACACTTCTCTTCTTTTACTAGTTAACTCGTATAATTTGGCTTCAAATAATATTCATCAAACCATAGCCTCCTAAACTATATGCCTTCCGCGAGGCTCGGAAACTGGGCAACATTTCAAGCGGTAGGCAGCGCCACCTGGTACTGATTTCGCACTTTTTTATTCAAATGTCCCCAATAACTTTCAGATGAGATATATGATAAATATAATCGACCTTTTTTTCGATCCTTTTCGTCTTTTATGTGTGTCAGATTCCACTTTTAAAACTTTTTGGTGGCTGTTGAATAAAAAAGTCGCGCAATCTGTACCAGGTGGCGCTGTCTACCGCCAAGTTTCCGAGCCACGCAGAAAGCATCTAGTTTCGGAGGGTATCATGAAACATAATTTTATAAAAAAAATGTAACATTTTCATTTCATTAAATCGAAAGTTAATATTTTCTATCTTTTTTATTTTTTCTATGTGTAATATAGAGAAAGAATCGTATTCGAGAAAATTTTTGACCTCCGTTTTTTGATGGATTTACAAGTTTTGGAATATCCTGAACACGAATTGATAGTTTTTAGAAAATGTCTGTTTGTCTGTCTGTACGTCTGTCTGTCTGTGTGTATCACTATTTTTGTGGACACTGTATCTCACAAACAAAGGAATGAACTTTAACCAAACTCAGTATTAAGTTAGACCCTGACATAAACTGGTGCTGATTAGATTTGAGGATCAATCGCTCAACAGGTGGCGCTGTGATCGCATTTTTTCTGAACTTCTAACATGGCAGTATAGGACTAAATTTCGTATAAATGTGCATAATGAGATTATTTTAAACTTGTGATTGCAAAAATAATATGAATTATTGATAATAGTAGTAGTTAACTAGGAAAACAATCTTGTGTATGTGGAGGCATCGGTTTCCCCCCTGGGGTAAGTACCCCCACTCCGGGGGGAGTAAATTTTCAACATGGGTATCTTTCAAAGGTCTCGTCAATACCTTTAAACCGAATGGTTGAACTATAGATCAGTGATAATTTAAAATAAAGTTATCGATTTTTTTTTTTTTTTTTTTTTTTACTTTTAACGGAAAAAAAAAATATTTATTTATTTATTTATTTAAATATTGGGAATAAAATGGACTTTTTTTCGGATATTTAGTGTTATACTGCTTCTCTAATATGGAAATCGTCTGCATTATCATGGAAGATAATTTTTTTTAATAAAAATTTTAATGAATTATTTTTACTGAGTAAATTTGAATAGGAAAATATAGAAGAAAGTCATGTTGTGGCCACAACATACTAGTTTGTAATTAAATTTGCTTCGTTTTACTTCATTTTTCACCTAAAAAGTTAAATATCACATTTTGCGTGTTTAAATAATAATTTTCTTCTGCCAGTGAAAAACTTGTGAAAGAACAATTTTACATCACGAATGAAGAATTACGATACCCAATATAAATATTATTATTATTATTATTACTATTATTTTGTTGTTGTTCTTTAATAAGCAGATATTCCCATCAATCAGTTATGGGTTTACGGTGTTTAAATATATCAGTATATTATTTTCCTCTTGTTTAAACCTCCTTTTCATTTCCGGTATAACTGCCTTTAAATGTCTATTACTTTCGCTTTCACTGAATCCTAATTTTACTGTTAGGTAGAAAAATCTCCATATATAACCTCCATGTGAAGTTTCATGATTATGAAAATATCATAGAGGCACCTTATAGGTAATGTGACATTATGTGGTTTAGAGAGGAAATGACATACAGTGTTTGCTTGATTAGTGTAAATTCTTGATCCGTATATAGACGGCTCATTGTAAAAGTGATGTAACTCCATATTTTTTAAATATGTATATTTTTGCTTAATTGTATCACATTTAGTCATACCTTTTATTATAAATGTGAAGAAACTCCAATAATTGCATTAAAATCCCATAAATGGCATTATTTTTATTGTTTGTATGTTTTCCAGAAAACTAAAACTTCCAAATATTCCTTATAAAAATGAAGTTTCTAAGTTACTTCAACATATTTTTCATATAGTTTATAAATCATTATATCTCTGATATGTATAAAACACCAGAAATCGTTAACACGTTCTGAAATTTTGATATTTTCCCTACACATAAATTTGAAAAAAGCTCGTTATTTCAAAAATCCCTTTACTAGGAGATAATTCACTTTTACAATGGATGACCCATACATTACTGGCTTTAATATAAACACCAGTAATCAAATTAATAACTTTATTAAATTAAATAAACACATAAAAAAGATATTCAAGATCATAAATAAATATTTATTATTTTAAGGAAATATTCAATATTTAATTTTCCGTATTTTTATGCAATCAAGCGATCTCCTTATTTTACTTACACTGTAAGTTTGAGCAATCAATCACATTCTCTTTTTAAAAACTTAAAATATATAGATATAGGGTAGGTGCTCCAGTAATTGGCATGCTCAAGTAATTGACATCTGTCCCGAAATAATTAATAAATAAGAAAAATAATAAAGTCATATATTTTTCAAATAAGAATTTTAACATTTTATGCCAAACACTGGAGCATAAGGTGCTAATAACTGGTAAAATGAATAACTAGCAGTGTCAAACACTGGAACATAGGGTGCCAATTACTGAAAAAAATGAAAACCTGACAATGTCAATTACTGGAACATTTAATGGGAGTCAAATAAAAATCTATAAGAAAAAGAATTGTTATCAAATGTATATATTTTAACATATATGTTGTTCTGAATGTCTTTCCTGCCATATGTACTAACTTAAGATTTCTAAAAATATTTTCTGATGACTAGAACAATAAAAACGTCAGAGATTGCTCTAAAAGTGTCAATCACTTATGCACTTACCCTATATATAAATTTTATAGCGATTGTCAAATTTGAGAAAATTTTTGTAACACAATTACATTCGAAAATAAGGATATAATTCATAATTTTCTGTTGCAAGTTTTATTTGAATTTTTTTAAAAATATTTTGCTTGTAGATTACACACGTCAGGTAGTATTTATTGCAACTATATTTTATTTAAATAAAAAAATGGCCAATTTTACAGTATTTAATCATTTCCACATCTAGAGTATACATTGAAATAAAACTACTTTAATATCGCCATGCTACTTTTAATAACAATAAGAAACTGGTTGTCATAGAACTCTGCTCAGTTTCCCACCATATATTTGTTCTCATAAATTTCTTCGGCCGGACATACTCTGTTCATGGTAACAGAAACGAATTTGACCTATCACTTAACACGATGACACACTGAAATGTCCCACCTAATAAACCACCTACCATTTATTTTAATACATTTACCTTATCCTATTTTTTTAATTACTATTACTGGAGTTTGTTTCCTATTTTTATGTAGCTTCATACAATTTCTAATGCAATGATCCCCATAATCCAAATTTATATAAAATATCATCTATTATTCTATAGAGACGAAATTTTAAAATTCGGATAATTTATGAAAATTTCAAACTAGAGTATTAGTAGTAATTTTACGTTTCAGCTAATATCAGAAATGAAATTTTAAAAATGATTTGAGTTCTTTACGATAAAAATCTCCTTCAAAAAGAAGAATTATGCGAAATTTCACCCTATTCTGCTATGTTAAAAAAAAAAAAAAAAAAAAAAAAAACATAAATTTTTAATAACTTACGAAATTTTAGAAATAGAATGTTAATAGTTAATGGTGTTCATCAAAGCATCAAAACTCGTATTTGAAATTTGATATATCATTACGATATGCATATTACTTTTAATGCACGTTCAATAAAATTTTACCCTCTTTTGTCATGTTATGAAATCAGTAAATTTCGAATAACTTGCAAAATTTTAGATGTAAAAAGTTAATAGTTAATGACGTTTATCAAAGAATCAAAACTGATATTAGAAAGCAGGCATGACATCTTTAAGATAAAAATATTTCTTTTAATGTACGTTGAATAGAATTTAGTCTTATTCTGCTATGTAAAGAAATTCGTAAATTTTGAATAAGTTATGACGTTTTTATAATAGAAAGATCACAGTTAAAAATGCTCATCTCAGCATCAAAACTCATGGTTAAGGGTTGGTGTGATATCTGTACAGTAAAAATGCTCCTTCTAATGCACGTTTAAGTGAAAATTTACATTATTCTATCACGTTGACAAAATTATAAACTTTAAATTAGAATGCTGCAGATTCTTGTTAGAGTTCTTTCTAATGGCATAAGTAATCTTTTAAATCTTGTCTGACTTCTCTGTGTTCATTTGTTCTTTTGATAATGTGTACTTAAACTGAAAAAAAAGCACTAACAAACTAATTAAGTAACAAACTAACAGAGGATCAGGTTTACAATAAGTTATCCACTGCTGTTGCTGATGCACTGCTTAAAGAATGAGACGATACTGCGAATCGATACTCTGAAACATTACAAAATATCAAAAATACATTTTAAGAAAATGACATATTGTTTTACTTTGGAACTTGCTTTAAAATTCACGGAAATAATTTAAACACATTTTAAGATTAATAAAACAAGCATTTAAAGCTGAAATATAAATTTGACCTACTTCACCAAAAATGAATAGCCAGAGAAAAAAAAATAATAATAAATAATTGGAGGGTTTCAGGCTTTAGTAAATAAAATTTAGTGCTATGTTTTAAATGACGTATAACTCGAAGATTTTCCACAAGTTTGCAAAAGTACCGCTTTGCGTGAATCCGAAAATGCATAAAAGTCTGTATAAAAGCAACCATTAAACAAACAAACAATGTATAATAATAATAAAATATACACAGGATGCAAATAATTCGTCGTACAATGCATGCAAATCTGTACTGCAGCGGACAATAGTCAAATGTATGCTCGCTTCGAAAACATTAAAACCAGGGAGTAGAAACCACTGGATACCCCTAACTTCTGATGCATGAAAATATGTATTACATATGTATCCCATGTATGCTCACTTCGCGAGCATTAAAACTAATAATAATAAACTGGATATTTTTAATTCGTTGTGCATAAAACTCTGAACTACATCAATTATTAACACACTATTTTTCCCTAAATAATTTCATTTAGTAAACAAATAAATGAATAAATAAAATACACTCAAAAATAATCTTTTAGATCTGAAAAAAGCATTAAAAAATTCACATCATTCAGCTGAACCACGAGGGGCAAAAACAAAAGTGAAGTTCCAAGACGCGTAGGCGAAGACTCGATACAGAAAGTTTACTACTAAAAAGTGTCGATGAACTGAATCTCATCACCGCGTCACGAATATCCAGTGGGTGCCGTATAGTAAAGCATAGACCTAACAGACACCCTGCAGACAAACGCTATATCGATATATATATATATATACATATATATATATGGATTACTGAAACCTCAAAACATATCCAAAAGTCAGAAAACCGTGGTCGATAATTTTTTACGATTACCTAAGTTCCTTTTACCTGTAGTATGATGACCTAAAAATGTATCTCTTATCTAATAATTAATGGCAGGATAATTTACAATTCCTATTATAAGAACAAATTAAATTAAATATGAATAGATTTTAAGTTTCAGCTTCTTCAAAAATGACTAATTATCATATGAATTTCTTTAACTTGGAGTTTAATGAAATACATTCTCCAAAATGTATTTTAATAAAATGTCTCATCATTAATATTCACAGGTTATATTTAATAGTTTATTTAATATTTTGTAACCATAAAAAATAAATTATAAGAAATTATTTCTATGCACGTTTGAAGCTAAATTAAAATACACAAATTATAGAGTATGGTTAATAAAGTACCAAAAGCTATATTCCGTTTTGGTGTGAGAATAACATTAAAAAAAATATGTGACTTGAAATTGATACTGAAGCAGTTTTTTATTGTATTACATTTTCTGTCTTTCTTTCTTTTCTTGTTTTTTTTTTTTTTTTTTATGTGCTAATTAGCATTTTAACTGTAATACATTTCTAAGACTTTTTCTATTAATATAATATTTATGGAATTCAAAATAGTTTTTTTTTTTCACTTAAATCTATATCTTTTTGGAAAATCTCTATTTTAACTTGATAATATCTTACAACTTTATGAAATAGTAGATAAAACATAAAATTGCTACAGGCGATAAAAAACTTTATTTCCTTATGTGTTATATATCTTCAGGAAAAGTGACAGCTAGTCAAGTATTTTACCCGTATACTGGGCGTTAGAATATTTCCTTGAATTAAAATTTAAGAAAAATAAAATTTTTTTGTTGGTTATTTAAAATAAGGTTTTGTATAGGGAAAAAAAAATAATAATATTGTTTGCATTTTTTTTTTTTTTTTTTTGCCTTCTTTTTCTTTTTCTAAATTTTATAAGGCGTAATTCAAAAATAAACACGGTAGAAATAATTTTACATACTGTTCTACCATTTAGCGCTTGTTTATCTAACTTAATATTAATTTTAAAAAAGAAAGAAATGTATGCAAGTACTCTACGTTTCTTAAATTCTTTTTATTTTTTCATTTATATTAATTATTTTAGAATGTTTTTTTTTTTTTTCTAATATTTTACTATTTTAACATTTTTGTAATATCATGTCACAATATTATTTTTTACAAATTCTAATTTTAATCTTTATGTATACTTTAGGTTATCTACGTTACTCCCTTGCCAAATTTAGTGATTGATGGAAGTTCATATTAGACTTTCAGCACATGTTAACGTGTTTTTGCTACCTTAGAGAGTCTGCTGACAAAGCGTTTACTAAATCTTTTAATTATTAGTATTTCAGGACATGTCAGTGCTATTTCTTATTAGCAGCTATTCATATATATTTTATTTGTGTATATTTTATGTACTTTCCATATGAATCTTTTCTTTTTTGGGGGGGGGGAGGGGAGAGAATAACAATTTTTTTTTCTAAAATTTTCTTTGTTGTACTGAAAATGCTTTATTTATGCCTAACTAAATTTAACTAGATATTTTTTACACATTTTTTATCTATTCTTACCCTTGATAATAAACAAAATATTAAAAGCATTGTTTCTTTAATCTATAAATAATATCCATGTAATCAACAAAACAAAGGGCGTATTTCTATAGAAATTACTATTTCGCAAAGCTTATTTGCGAAAGACATTTTAATTATAGAATCAGCTATACGAAAATTAAAAAAAAAAATATTTTAATGAAAGTTTTAGTAACTGGAGAATTTTTTCTCTATTTATGATTATTCATAGGAGAAAATAGAATATTTTATCGAACACAATATTAATGTTACGATATTAATGAGAATTTTTTACATTGGAGGATATATAAGAGGAATTTTGCTGATATTATTCCAAAGATTTTTGCTAGAAATGGATATTTTCATTATTGCATAACTTAACGGTAACATAAAATATTTCTCGAAAGAAAAATGCATAAATAAATATTTCAATAAATATGTCTTTCACTTAAAAAAAAAAAAAAAGAAAGAAAGAAAGAAAAATGAAATTTCAACATATACTTTCAATGAAGCATTTATCAATATTTTACAATATTTATTATTATTGTGTTTTAAAAGATATTAAGGCATACAAACAATTTAAAATATTTTATTTAAACGTATATAAGCAGCTTTTCCCTGGAAATGAATTGGAAAATCAGTTGAAAAATTAACAGAAAAATTAACTGACACCAATCCGAAAAAAAAATTAAAAATATTGTATAAGTTTAACCATAGAATGGAAGCGTGCGCTGGGATAAAACAATATACAAAGAAAAAGACGACAAGAATACACAAAACACTTTGTATTACGCTAATGCCATTCGACAACTGTATATTTACCAAGATATAATTATTATTAAATACAGTTTGTCTAATATATTTACTCATTTATACTATCACACAGTATTGTTTAATACTATATGGTCAACACACAAAATCGAATGAGTTTTCTAAACACTTTGATTATGAAAATTTAGAATATGCAAGAAAATAGAACGCCAATAAGGTTCGAGATAGATATCAATATTATACTAATACTTGTGCACAGGCTAAATTCGCTTAAAAATCATTTTGGTATTTTGATATACTTTTCTATTTTAAACTATATTAAACTATCCTAACAGCACATCTAACCAGGACATTCAGCAAATATCTTGAGGATAAAAGATATCTGAGTGATATCATACTGAAGGTCTGACGATAAATGCGCTGTTAGAGTAAAGTACTTTTTTTTTTCTTAGTGAATAGATAGAAGAGACTTGATAAAAAGAAAAATTGCATTCACGTAAAAACCGCTATTTTGTGGTCTACACAAGACTGTCTTCTATACTTTCTATACAAGTTCCCGTAGTACAAATTTTTTATTATAATTACTATTTATTAAAAACATAAACGCAGACGATTTTCATCACTGAGAAGTATAACACTAAAACCAAAGGAATCAATTTTATGCACAATCAATTTTATTATTTATGAAAGATATCGATAATTTTATTGAATATTATCACAGAATAATGGTTCAACCATTCGTTTAAAAGCTACCAAGGAGTTCATTTGAAAGAAATCCACATTGAAAATTTACAGCACTCAAGGGTGTCTGTCCCTCCGGAGGGAGCGATGCTCTTGCATGCATACACATTCTTTCCTAGTTTACAACTACTTTTATGAAAAATTCACATTAATTTCACAATTATTAATTAAAAAAAACTCTCATTGTATGTATTTATACTCAATTTTGTCCTATAATGCCACGTTAAGTGATTGATCCTAAAATGTACTCAGCACCAGTTTAGGTGAAGGCTCAACTAAATACCAAGTTTGGTTAAATTTCGTTCATTAGTTCACAAGATACATCATTCACAAAATTTATGATACGCACACATTCACACACAGAGACAGATATTTTCCAAAAATAGGGAAATCATGTCTATGAAACCTCAAAACGTGTAAATCCATCAAAAACCAGATGTCGGAAATTTTCACGAATCCAGATCTTTATTATTATGTATATAAATGAAAGTAAAAACAATGGATCAGGTCAAAATGCAGAAAAGGCAGGGATGAACTGCCCAATTACCAGTGAGAAAAAAAATCAATTACTCGATCACAAAAATGCACGGTATAGAGATTTTCACATGTGGCTTGAAGATTTCTGTTTATATCCAATTACTACAATGCTAATTATTAAGATTTTGTAACTTCAGAATTTTGTTAAGTGTTTTAAAATTCCTTAAATGAAATATACTGATTCAGTTGAAATGCAGCAACTCTTATGTTGCAATCTATACAGGATATAGTTCAATGTGAATTGGTTGATAAAATATAGTAATCGATTTTCTATTATATTTGCAGTACATTTTCAATTGCTTAATCAAAATTACCATTTTTTTTCTTTCTTTTCAAAAAAATATTTTGTTAGAATATAAAACATTTAAAAAACCACAAAATTACATAATTTAATTTTCTATAATATTAGGTTTTATACATATTAATGTAAACAGTAATTAATATGTGCTATACATTTTAATTTATGCTTATAAATATATTAAATGTCATATGGTAAATAAGAAAAACTTCACCATAAATGATATTTTTTTAAAAATGAATTCAGTAACATAATATTTATTAAATACATTATGAAAATAAAAGATGTTTCACAACATTTTTTTTTTTTTTTAAATATGAAACATTTTTATCACATCCTGGTCAAACAATAATTTGTTCTTACATAGAATATAATAGGTAAAATGTAATCATGTTTACTTTGTTAAAAACTTAATAAAATTATTTCATATTCCTCCATCACTATTGTATAAAAAAAACAGTTTAATATTCTTTTAAAAAGGTTAAACAATATTAATGAAAGCATATTTATTTAGGTGAACAGATCGGTGAATTATTTTTATTATAATTTGTATTTCTTTAATGTGTATATTCTCTTAATTAATTTGAATAAGTGACAAAACTATTTTTTTTCAATGAATGTATGCAATTTTTAACTATATTATGCAGATGGTGTTTGCTTGCGTGAAAGGGAATCCTTTTTAGACATAGAAATTGTATGTTTACAATTAAAGGGAATTGATTTAAAATACGTAGTTTTTGAAATTTGTGAAATAATTTTTTACTATATGCAAATAATTAAGGGAAAATTAACAAAAGACACTATTTCTGAAATGTTAACAATTTAAGCTGGTTTATTCTTTTGTAAGTGCATTGAATAAATTGCTTTGTCATAATTAATGTTTTCGGGAATTTTAATTATATTCTTCAAATAATGCTTGAATAAATTTTAATCTTTCTAGACATTTTTAAACTGTTTTCTTTTTTTAAGTCTTAATATAAAGATATTACTTTCTTTTATGTAGAATAAAAAGAAGTATTAGATTTATATAATTTTTTATTTTTCTATTTTCAATGGATTTATGAGATTAGACTGGTCCAGAACACCCATAATTTTTCTAAAATGTACGTCTGTGTGTGATAAGATTTGTATGCTAACTCAACCTCAAGATTTAATGCACGGAATTTATATATCTATATCTATATCTATATCTATCTATCTATCTATATATATATATATATATATACCGTGACCAGTAAGTTGTCATACAACTTTTGAAGCACTTTAAAAAGTTGTGCATATGTGTTACTGTAGTCCCAATTATTTTGTAGGCAATTTAGTGAAAGGTATAAAGCTATTGCAAGTGTAAATGTTGTACTAATTATAATTTTTCTTTACCTAGGTAGAATGAAGAAATTGAGAGAAATTGGGATAAATAAATTCCTCAAAGGAGAGCAGCCGGGTGAAATTTTCAGAAACTTGAAAGTCCTTGGTGTGAAGAGAGGTTTCATTTACATAACTATCAGAAGGTATAATTAGACGTCTTCTGTCGATGACAGAAAAAGATCTGGCAAACCGAGGTCCGTTCGGACAAAAGAAACTGTGAAAAAGGTCAGAGAAAGGATACGAAGAAACGGACAAAGATCTGCTAAAAAACTAGCACAAGAGCTCAAAATATCGAGGGGATCAATGTTGAACATTCTGAAAAAGGGTCTTGGGTGCAAGGTGTATAGAAAACGTAAAATTCATGGAGTTTCGGAGTCTGCTAAGATGAAAAGAAAGCAAAGGGTGGAAGAAATTATTTTTTGGCACGGTGGGGATGAATTTGTCTTTTCAGACGAAAAACTATTCATTTTACAGCAAAGTCTCAACCCCCAAAATGGCAGAGTATGGTCAGTTTCTGTTGATAACATCCCCGAGAGCCAGCATTACGTTCCGCGTTATAAAAATGCTTCATCTCTGATGGTTTGGGCCGCTATTTCCAAAAGAGAAAAAGTCCCGTTAGTCTTCATTGATAAGGGGGTAAAAATCAATGCCCAATATTATAAAACTGAGGTTTTGGTAAAAGTTTTACTCCCAAATGCCCAGATTATGTATGGCACCGATATCTGCTTCCAACAAGATGGTTCCCCTTCTCATACCGCACGTGTGGTTCAGGAGTGGTGCAGTCAAAACTTAGCTGACTTTTTGCCAAAGAACGAATGCCCCCCCCCCCCCCAACTCCCCCGATCTGAACCCACTTGATTATTTTGTTTGGTAATATTATGCTCTCCCAACTGAATAACTATAAAATCACCGATTTGAGCAAATTCAAAACTGTAATTCAAAATATATAGCACGAAATGTCAATGGAAGCCGAGCGTGCTGCATGTGATTGATTTGAAAAGAGACTTAAGCTCATTAAATAACTAAAAAGCAATATTATTCCAAAGCATTTATTGCAATGATACAAAATGATTGCAACTTTAAATTGATGCAAAAATTAATTTGTATGATTTATTTTGTGTTATTGTAATAAAAATTTGAAAGTGTATGAGAACTTATTGGTCACGGTGTATATATATAAATATATATAGGTGAACCTAGAAAACAACTAGAGCCTAACATTTTTTTGAGCCAACTGCCAAACAAGCGGTACTAGAATGCTGTTTTTTTTTTTTTTTTTTTTTTTTTTTTTTTCGTACAGTTTTATATAGGTAGTATAGGACAAAATTTAGTATATAAGATCACAAAGAAAATTAGTTTTGGAAAACCGTTAGTAAATAAAAAAAGGCTATTTATTACAGTAATATCATACTTGGTGAAAGTTATAATATATTCCGAAGTATTGTTAGTAACAGCCCTTTTCTACACCACTATTTTTAAATTGTATTTTTCTACCTATTTCATCGTAAATACATATTGGAGAAAATTTCTCTACAAGTAAAGCGATGTGAATATATGACGGTTACTAGCAACATTATTACGGAATAAATTGTAAATATTACCAGATACGAAATAATGGGCCAGAAAAAAAATGACAATGCTTTCATTAAAAAATAAAAAATAAAAAAAGAATGAGTTTAATAAAATTATATATGTTAAGTTTTTATTCAGGACACAATGAGAAAATTCTTTCTTTTCGTTTTTTTTTTTTCGTTTGTCAAACAAATTTCTCTCATAGCACGATAGATCTGCTTTAAAAACAGAATGTTTTTAAGCATACATTTTATTTATAATAAATGTGTTTTATTTAAAGAAACTTATCTAAAAATGAAAAAACAAAACTTTTTTATATTAAACTATTGAGAACTGTAATTGCAACAATAAATGCCTCTCATTATTTAGTATCTTGCTAATTAAATATGATAATGAATACTTTGTAATATGAATGAACACATTGTAACATCACTTACACGGAAATTGACTGAAATGACAGTACTGGAATTTTTTATTTTATACCATACTGCATGTAAAAACACTAAAGACACTCTAAATCACGGTGATTATTGAAAGAAAAGAAATATTTCTCATAAAAACTGAATTATTATGCTTATTTTAGAGCATAAAAAATAAGATAAGAACACACAATTACATTTTATTTTATATTTTATTGTAAATTTTCAATAAAACCCAAAAATAGCATTTACCAGCCTGTATAAAAACTATAAGGCGACAAGACAAAAGTACATTCGAACCACACAGACAGTCCTGTAAAAATTAGAATTTTTTTTCTTCAGTTACCATCAATAAATTTGAGGCGTGATATCTAATATAAAAAATAGATGACTACTCTTCGAAGTAATTTGGCAACAGTTACAATAAAAATTTAATGATTGATATTGAATAAAACATTGCCTAAATTTGTCAATAGTTCACACAAAAAAAAAAAAAAAACGGTTACGTAATTACAATTTGAGCCCCCTTTAATCAGCTTGAATATCCTCATTTTCATAAATATAAGTCTCTGGTACAAAATATAATCACACTGGCCATCCAAATGAAAGGATTGGATTGTAGGTATTAAGGCCGATTGACTGCTCTAGGGTCCTAGGACTGAGGGGAGTGCCCTCTGTGGGGGGGTCTTTCTAAGGGCTCCTAGTCCGTATTTACGCAAATTTTGGAGAAAATCATGGGAAACTCCGAATGCCTAGATCAACGAGCATGACCCAGAATCGAACCTGGCACCTCACGTGTAGCAGCTTTGAGCACAGAATCTCTCGGCGGCTGGTGGGCCTCATAAAGAAAGGATAATGAGAAAACATGTGCTCAGTAAGTTAATGTTGCAAGCAGAACCCATTGCTGCAATTATTTATGTTAATTAAATGCAATTGAACAAAAACTTGAAATCCTGCGCATGCGTTAGCGCAGAAAATATTCTAATTCGGTGATTGCAATGTGGTTCACAATGGACGCATGTTGGAATTCCAGTCTGTAGTGTAATTTAAAGTGAAAGTGAAAGTGAGAATGATCAATTTTCATTAGTATTGTCTCAAAGACATGATTTAAGTTAAAATAAAAAGTGTTGAATAAATGGTAGAATATGCAGGAAGGTCAAACAAGATTGGAGGTCGCTCAAGAAATGAATATTCCTCAAAGTGTCATATGAAAAGTTTGGTGCTGTTTTTTAAGAACTTGACTAATTGATAGACAACCTGGTCATGGTCAACCAAGTGTAAAAACTGCATCCGAAGAACTTTTCTGTCATTATCGGCTAGAAAAAACGACTACAAGAAATTTCGTTTTAGTCCTTCAGGATGCCACAGGAATTCAAATTAGCTGTTCTGTTGCGGCACGAAAGCTTAAGGAGGTTGGAATGTATGTGAGAAAACAAGTTGTATGTGTCTTAATCACTCTAGCCTTCAGAATGGCCTGTAACGGCCATTTGACATTTTTCCTCTCCCCGTGCTCACAGAACCAGAATGTTTCACAATCAAGAAAAGGCAAACTGAATGATCCTGTCTCTCTTCAGATTCAAACACGTGTAGAATCAGCATTCAGATTATATCTGGCATCTTCCATAAGCCCAGTCTTCTTAGCTCCATTGAACGTGACGATGACACCAGATTAAACGGACCTCCTCTGGAAGCTGTATTAACTGGGATACGAACAATTCCTTTTCTCATACAACGTTAATTCCTAATACAGCAGACTGCGCAGTGCTAGTGTGACATGAAACCCAACCAACAAACTAACACTCGTGAAGCGGTAGAATGTCTAATTCGAGTTTCTGTGCCCCCCTGGTGGTCTAAAACCAAATATTTTGTAGTCTCTTCGCAGTTTCTTCGAGCACAAAACGGTCCCCGGATGCAAACGGTCTCGGTTGCAATTGACAGGTTGGCTATCATATGATCCATTGCTTAAAAAGCGGCTCCAAACATTTGATATGGCACTTTGAAGGATATTCAAATCTTGGGCGACCTCCATTTGTATTTGAATTTCCATTCTACCACTTATTCACTATTTTTTACCTTCACTAAAAAGACGAAAAGACTTTGAACTATAAATTATGAATACTGATCATTCTTGGGAATCACATTCAAACTTAACAACACTACAGACTAGAATTTCAAAATGCATCCATTGCGCAGCACATTGTCAATCATTGAATTTATATATTTCCTGCGCTAACATATGCGCAAAACTACAACTTTATATTCAATTGTATTTAAATAACGTATATAATTGCAGCATTAGACACTGGTTACAACATTAATTTAGTGAGCACATTTTTTCTAATTATTCTTTGATTTTAATGACCAATGTCAGTTTCAACGCATTCACCATTAATTACTCTTCTTAGTTCGAAGGTCAAGAATAATGCATCTCATGTCGATGTAAGCGTGGGGCAAGATTAGCCGCAAAGATTCTCAACAGGGTCAGAATTTCCAAAGGGAAAATTTAAACCTGAATATTTTTGTTCTAAACTCTGGATTTGTCTATTCGATTTGATAGCTACCAACTGTTAGGATTTTTTAATTCCAATATCATTTTATAGAAATTTTGTAGATTTTGTTGAAGTTCTCTGCGACAAAATAAAGAAAAAACTTCTTTAAAATTATGCTGTAATCTAAGAATCGGTATGGTTCGCAACTACGCGATTTTTATCGGGGCATTATTCTGTTTGAAAGTCCATATTTTATTGGTCAAACCAGTTGCATTTCGCAATAAGAGGCCATCAAGAACTTGTTTAAATGCCTCTGATTCATTATGAAAA
This sequence comes from Salticus scenicus, assembly GCA_963930645.1. Classification (NCBI taxonomy): domain Eukaryota; kingdom Metazoa; phylum Arthropoda; class Arachnida; order Araneae; family Salticidae; genus Salticus; species Salticus scenicus. The sequence continues at coordinate 62,631,075 of OZ005659.1, read as the reverse complement.
AGAACCGCAGAACTGGCGTTTAAAAGTAGTAAGCACAAAATTTTGAACACCAGAAAATGCAAAAATTTGAAACAATTGTTTCGTGTCGAAAGATACGAGTAACACGACCCTTCCTCAGGCGAACAAAGTAGGCACGAGTTCTGAAATGTTGCCTCTTAGTTTGCAGCACTCGTACCTATTTTGTTCACTGCTTTGTCAAAAGTTGACACGAAGAATCGTGTCTTCTTTTGACACGAAACAGTTTTTACAAGTTCTTTCATTTTATGGTTTTTACTCAAAGTTTTCTACTTAAAACCTCTAATTTCTGTCATAACAGGTGCCCCGCCGAATGAAGTCTGGAATAATATTCTTTATATTTCCACAAATATAACTCATAGCTAGCTATCAGGGACATTTTTTTTTAATTAGAGATAAATACCTGGAACTATTAAACGTCCCAAGTCATTACGTTTTAAGCAATTGACTAACGTTACACTTTATGTACTGGTTATAATGAGTTTTAATAAGTTTCGCTGCATGCTACAAATTGACAGCCCTTTTAATACTGTTCCATGTAATTTTACAAAAAATATTTACCTTTTTTTTTTTAAATATTCTTATGTTGAAATAAGTTACAAAATTATTCTATAATCTCTGGGTGATAAAGTTTCCAGTTACCTCCGGCAATTTCTTTGACATAATTATCATTAAAATTTCAGAAATCATTTACAGTAGTTTCTGACCTTGGTATTGTATCCCAGTTACTAATTCCTAGTGACGAAAGAACAAAAATTTCTTCTCTTTTCAATTATGTTAATTCATTTGCTTTTGACCGTACTAGTATAAACACAAAAATGCATTTCTCCAATTTAATGGCATTTTGCAAATCTTCTAATATTTATATTATAAAGCAAAAATCTGTTTTTGGAGCATACAATTAATCTAACAAAATTATTAATGCTGACCTTAAAGTTTTTACTCGCTTACATTGAGTTACTCATTAATTTATTTATTTTTATTGTTGCTTCCATTTACTTCAAATTATAAGGCTTACAGAGTAAAAATTTTACCAACTGCATTTGTCCCTTTAGTTTTCAATAAATATTCCATTGCCATTGCCAATTTATAGTAATATTTCATTTTTATTTAAGAAATGTGACAATATTTTTAAGTGTCTTTAAAGTTCTTACAGGCACTGTATATATAATTGGGCACAGAATTCACTGATTTTAAGTACACATGTCACAGAAGTATTTAGTAACTCACAGATTATCTCTAAAAAATCAACTAACACATTTATATGCAAATATTCATACATGTATTTTACTTTGTAATAATCTCATCTGGAATTTTTCCAACTACTTTTTTGCTGCATACTCCTACCAACTTTGGTAACTTGACAAAGGATCGTACTATTATTTCAGCCCGAGAAAGGTGTTTCATGGTTACATATGTATACATATATGTTTTCTACAAAGTGTTTCATTTTCTGAAAATACATATGAAAGGAAAGTATTCTAATGCTGAAATATAATAATAATAACATTTTAGTCTTCCTATAAGTTTTGAGAGCCCTGAGATCATTTTTCTACTTTTACGGTAAAGTATGTATGTGTGTGAGTGAATACAATAGCGTCTAAACCTCTTTGTTTAAATACGCTGAAAGTTGATACATATTTTATAAAACACTGGCGTACGCACCGTATAGATTTTCGTGAATGTAGCACTTATAGATTTTTAGAAGGACACAAGGAGATATAATTTATCATTATGGACTATGGGTTCGAATTATTTAAAGTGCGACGCTTTATTCATTTGAGCTTTAAATTGATATACATTTTATATGTCGCCGTATCACGAACTTATATAGATTGTGGTTAATCTAGCTTTCATAGGTCTTTTACAAGAACGCCCAAAACAAATTGAATACGTTACGTTCCAATAGATAACAAATACTATTTAGGGGAAAATACTCAAAACATCTTATTACAATTTTTCTCTTTTGTGTAATTAATTACTTCTCTTACATTAATTTATTTAAACAATCGTTAATTACTTCATGTTCCGAAACGTGTCTTTTACTACTGACATTAAAATCACTAGCATTTCATTTGCGGCAAAGATAAAATGTTATGAATGCAGTATATTAAAAATGTTTTGTAAAACCTATACAGATACATTTATCAATAAAGAAGTTAGTTGTTTTTATTTTATTTTATTTTATTTTATTTTATTTTATACTTTATTCTTTTACATGTAGAAGACACTATAAAAACAGAACTATTGTCCATCATATATTTCTTTTCTTATAATAATTTTCTTAGCAATTTAGTTTTTTCTTTATAGAGGAAAAAGAGAAGTCCCTTTTCCTTTCGCTTGATAAACAAATCTCTTTTATAATGATAAAATGATAGATTTGAATTTCAAAGCACACTATAGTTTGAAGTTTTTTTGAATATTTCATATCCCTGAAAAAATACAATTTTTTGCTTCAAAACGTTTTCAAGACAAGAAGAAATCTTCTTATTTCTATTGCTATTCTTTGTCTTTTGGAATACTTGTCTTCCATCTGAAAAAGAAATAATAATATATAAAAAATCCTTTTATAAAAATAAAAGAAAATTCAAAAAATTTTATTCTTGTAAACTATTGTACTATTTTTCAATCATAAAATTATTATTTTTTTTAAGACAAATATTTGGAGTATGACAGTCGAAATTTATATTATTGCATGAAATATGAAGTTAATACTTTATGCAATTACTTTATGCAGAAAGCAACCTAAAGTAAATGCAAAAAGTATCATCCTCACAAAACACATAGTAATAACTACAATAAAATGTAATAAAATAAATTTTCCACACCTTCAAGTTATTAAATGTGAAAATAGACCTATTTTCTTTACTAATTTTCTTTATTTTACGGATATGTACCATGTATTGTAATCATGAAAAATTTCGACTTTAGTTTCAAATTTGATAATTCAATGTACCGATACGTTTATTGAATGTGTTTTGATACTTTATCACCGATACGTGTATAAACACGATGACGTATAAAAATATTATTCCATTCGGCTGAAATTTGATATTCAGGTTGTAAGTCACTGCCGCACAGAATGCATATATTTTCATACATGTAAACCAAACAATACTTTTATGAGGGCAGAAAGAAAACTTCTAATTCAATATAGTCTATGGGCTCGAATTATTTCAAATACGCTAGTGTCAAAACTTTGCATTTCATTAAGATAAGATTGTGCAGATGTTTTATAGTTATCTGAAACAAGAATATATCATTATTCATAAGTCTAACACGAATAATTATTTTTATAGGGCTACAAAGTAAAATTTTTCTACATTAAGGTTTATGATTTGAAGTTACTTCTGGTAATGTTAAATTATCTATAGCAGAAGATAAAATGATATATTGTTGTGTACTCGGAGTTCGTAAATTATTCGTGAATGAAAGTCAGCTCTTCCAGAGGCTTAAAAGTTTGTTTACAGAATATTCCGGAACATTACAGGTCTGTATTAAAAGCATCAACTTTAGTTTCACTAGAAAACATACCTTAAATAAAAATTTATAGCATAAAAATCCCAGCATATGCTGTACCATAGAATTAACACACAGTGTATGAGCTGTAATCTATAGCAGATGCTTGGTCAAGCAGAAGTCTTTACACAGCAATGCCTTGGCGGAAACTGACTGACTACAGCTGGGATGCAGTCCCCGTACATAGTTCCCAACAATTCGAGAATTTATCAGTATATTGCAGAATAATCGATATGCAGTTTAGACAATCGATACATCGATAATAAGGAATTTCTTGCCAATCTCGACAAAAAACACTCCAATGAATGATAAAGTCATCAAATTCCTCGCCAATGACATGACCTGCCCAGGGAAGCTTTTTAACGGGTTTTTAAAGGAATATGAGCTATTATAACGGCAAAACAAGCTAGAAATGCAGAAAGTTAACATTTTATAACCTGATTAAGACTCTTTGAATGAAACTACATAAAAATAAATACAATTATTTATAAATTCGTGACAGTATATTACTGCTTTAGCTAAAATGTGATGATTAAGGAAAATGATGTTTGTTACAGCGAAGCATGAAGAAAATTACACATACATAAAACAAGGGCGAATTATTTGAAGTGCATTTAACTATAAAACAGAAAATGGAACTGATATATGATTCAGGTTTACGCTCCTGTATGTGCATTTTTTTTTTTTTTTTAACTGCAGGATTACTATATACAGTTCTTTTATAGGGACGCGAAAAAAGAATTCAGGTACATTACATCTCGTTAAACAAATATAAGATCTTGGACGATGATTATTTAAACACCCTATTACAATTTTAAATTTTGTTTATCTATATAAATAAAGCAAAGAGTTTGTCGGGAACATATCCGGCTGGACCACTCCTATCTTTGATTGGTCTAGATTTAACTACTCTAGTGATGAAAGGTGGCCATTTTTTTTTTTTTTTTTTTTTTTTTTTTGTTTTTCAGTAAAAACTCATGATTCTTTTTAAAAGATACTGCATAGATATTGTACTTTTTAAAAGAGCTCTAAAAATTGTTAATTTTTTGTGTGGACACTATTTATATCAAGTTATTAAAGATATTACGTAGCAAAGTTTCTTTTAATTAATTAAAATATGAAAATAAACATTAGTGTAATTTAATAGCTGCCAAAAAAAAAAAAAAAAAAAAAAAAAAAAAAAAAAAAAAGAGTTCATTTTCTTTCGACATAAAAATAAATGAATTTTATTAAACGTGAACATTAAAAAATTGTAAAAAATTAAATTATGTATCTCACAAAAATTGATGTCATTTTAATTTTAAAAATTTCTACACATTGATAAAGTGCTAATGTAGTTCTATAGCTATAAGATTCAACAGAAAATTTAAAAACATGGTATATAATTTTTTTTTTTTTTTTAATCTTATAATTATTTATAATTTTGTTGTCATTTCGGCGATGAGTTGATATGGGTATCGCAAATGCGTAAGTAAACATTTTGGCGAGAAACGTCCGAGCTACTTCAGTGCCAAATTTCAAATTCCGCCAAGACGTCCAAGCTGTATCAATGTTTGCAGAATTTTTCTCAACTTTATTTTAAATATTTTTGCGATGCGATTGGGAAAAAAGGAAAAGCATTTTTTTAAATTGGTCTAATTATACAAAATATCTCCATGCAAAATATTATGAGTCTTCCATTCTGTTTATTATCAAAAATAAAATAACTAATGCAGTTTTTCCTGTATTACTGACATTTCTATAAATTAAATTAAATTATCCAGTACCAAGACGTTGCGGTGAAGAAGACTCTGGCGAAGTCAGCGAGGGCTCGAAGCAAAGTTATTAAGCAATTTCAATGTATTTTCTTTTTTATTTCTAATTTGTAGAACGGTATAAAAAATATCGATTATTTTTTAATTCATTTAAATATAGTGACCAGCGTAGGGTGCAAAGCCTGCTAGTATGCTGTATTTTTCATTGATTTTAAAATAATGACCCGGTAACTACTTAATGATCGTAAAATGTATCCAATACAGATATGTTCAAATCAAAATTCAAAAAAAAAAAAAAAAGAAAAAAGAAAGAAATTAGTATATTTTAATGCATTTTGCCATTTGTTTCCTTTCGCATGGGGATATTCTAAAGCAAAAATATGTAAGTAAATAAATAAGTAAACTTTTTGTCAATAGCAGCATGCATGCCAGAACTCCACACATAGGAAACTCTGCCAACATCCTAAAGATTTTGCTCACAAAATTGACAGATGTGAGAGCAGGCCTCGATCCCAGGCGTCGTCTGTCGGTTAATCATCAGTGGTATTAAGTGATTTTCTCCGAAACTCTTCGAAATACGGATTTAGACGATATAGAAAGAAAATTCAATAGATTTTTCACTCCCTGCCCCTCCCTCATACGTTAAACAAGTATTAAAACAACAATTACTTAGAGATTGGCAGGAACTGTGGGATACTTCTCCAAAGGGAAGATACACCTTTAATCTCATCCCACTCGTAAACTTAAATTCTTGGTGTCTTCCCCCCCCCCCCCCCCGTGACTGCTTTTCTGACAGGTCATGGCCCATTTCCATCCTATTTATACAGATTTCATTGCCGACGCTCCCCTCTTTGTCCTTGCGGGGAGGAGGGAACTCCTAATCACTATTATTACTACTGTAGTTTTACTTCTGCCTTCCACTTAAGAAATCCCACTCCCAGGCCAGCCGATTGGCTGTTTAATATCCTCAATAGAAAAAGCCTACTTTCTAAACTAAATAATATATTTGAATTCCTTATGAATATGACTAATCTCACTTGCTCTACTTGCCTGTCACTTTTACAAGCCTTAAGCCACTTGTCACTTTTCTACCAGCATAGAACATGCCGCTCCTTGTCGCGTGGAAAACCTGTCTCTAGCGGCTTTTGTAATTTTTTTTTTTTTTTTGAGTTTAAATAAACTCCGGAAGAGGGGCCTAGCATAGCTGGAATCGCTCGACACTGCTCCTAGAGCGGTGAGCGGCACCTCTTCCCTGTTAAATATAGAAAGAAACCACAGATATCATTCTCCATAGCCTAGGTCCATCAATTAGACATCTGTCCTGAACTCGATTTATCACTCAACAGGGTGATTATAGTTAAAGTTACAATTTCGAAACGCTATGATTTTAAAACTACCCATCAGAGCGATTTGGTATTTTACCAGAAGAATCGTGAGGCAATGAAATTTTGTTTGGCGGAGGAAAAAAGTAGTTCCAACATGTTCCTGTTGATGGCGCTGTCAGGGTAACGTCGGGGAAAACGCCTAAATGGACTCATTAAACACAGGAATGTTGTTAGCAATACAATGGAATAGTAGGAAACAATAGACTTCAAGGGTTTAGAACATATTTTTTTAGAAAAAAGACAATAATACGTGTCTACAGCGGAAACAGACATAGTGAAAAGAGGCAAAGAAGAGCTTCGTGAAACAAATACTTTAGGGATAATTAACGCCATATTTTGGAAAAAAAATTTTTCTTTTGCCAAACAAATTTTCATATCCTCACGATTGCTCTGGTAAAATATCAAATCACACTGATGAGTAATTTTAAAATTATAGTGTTTTGAAATCGTAACTTTAATTATAATCAACCTGTACATACGAAAACGCATTCTAAAAAATCATTTTATAAATCTCTGATCAGCATATTTCGTATCATTGCTTAAAAAAAAAAATAAATAAATAAAAAATAAAATAAAAATAAACTTTTCTTTGCATAAAAAATATCTACCCTTTTGAAAATAATATTTTCCCAAAGCGCATTAAATCCATTTCCTTTAACATGTAATATCCAACAAAACTGTCTTATTCTTACAAAACTATTTACAGTTTTTCAACTATTTACTACCATCCTAAATATACACATTTAAATAATCGGAAGAGAAATGATTTTTTTTAAATATTAATCTAGTAAACTTCGTATGTCTTTAATACCATAAATATATGTTGAATATGAATTTATTTTCTCCACGTGAAAATTTCTATTGTCGTTTTTACACACCCATTTCTAATATACGTGACACTTTTATTAAATGTATTTTGAGTTCTAAAATGTATTAAGTATATAAAAGCAAAAACTTCGATAGCATGAAAATTTACTTTTAAAAATACGGTGACATTAGATTAAAAATGCATACTTAACTTTTATATTCACACAACCGTGAACAAGAAAAAAAGAATGTCAGAAAAGAAATTTCATTTAAGATAACCATTCTTGCCGTCGAAAGAGCATAACCCTAAAAAATACTCATAAGTCGAGTTTCGTGAGAAATTACACGAAATGCCTTGTCTGTTCGAAGAGAAGATCGCGAAATCACCATTAGCACGAAAAATTTAACACCACGTTCTTATCAAAATTTTCTTTTATTGTCCTCTTTTTCCTTGAGATAAACTTTTTTTTTTCGAATCATAGTTTTCACAATATTTTCTTTTGAGAGGTTTAAAAAAAAAAAAAATGCTGTTTATAAAATGAAAAATTTAAAGCATCATATTCTAAAGAAAGTATTGTTAACGACTTCTTTTGTTTTTAAGACACAGTAAAGCACCGTTTATATGTCTTTCAAGGGACGGACTTAATATATATATATTTTTTTTTATATAGTAACTGGTCTAATAACTTTATAGTAGAATTTATATTTGAAGATAATTAAATTAAAAAAGGATTTTAATAATTAAAAAAAAAAAAAAAAAAAAAAAGATTTCTTATACAAAGTAAGAAAAATCATGCCATTAATACGTGACTTGGGTACTAATTATATGTCTCATATCTTGAGTATTATGTTACATATATTGGATTGTGTGAGTGTTCTCACACATATGTCCTTTAAAAGTTTATTTATTTATTCAAATTTAATATATAACAAGAAGGAGGGATTAATAAAATAATAAAAAAAATCTTTTAAAATTTATCTAATTCAATTAATTAATTATATAGAATTTCCCGTTTTATTTAGAAATCAAAATTTGTGTTCTTTGTCCGTTTTGTTACAAACGCGTTAATCTCATAATAAAATAAAGCAATTTTTATATCGGGGTTTTTGAAAAGTAGTTTTGTTTATACATTTCCCCGAATGGATTAAACCAATTTAGCTATTATTATTTATTTTCAGAGGGTAATTTAAAAATTCGTATCAGCCTACTTCTAGCACAAGTAACTATCAATAAAATAGTAACAGTCATTTCAATTCATATTTATTACTCTAGTGTTTACATTAAATCAATTTAGCTATAATTATTTATTTTTGAGAGGGTAATTTAAAAAGTCGTTATTAACCTGTTTCTAACATATACAGCTATTAATAAAATAAAATAATCATTTCATTTCATGTTTATTACCCTTGTATGTTTACGTTAAAAACCTATTATTATTTCAAGCGGGTCATTATAATTCTAAAAATAGATTTATAATGGATTTTTACATCTAAGCGTCGCCTTTTTATGTACGTTGAGAGTTGAAGGTCATTTGGCGTTGCTCCTCAATGTCAAATCGATCTAACTTTATAACGACTTTTTGATATTCAAAAATTTTGTATTAATATGTTAGAAGGACAAAGAAACTGTTTGACACTCTTTTGGCTGTATTTTAAGGATGCCAATTTTTGGGGTTGCAATTTTAAGCTCTCTGTGGCTGAGAGATTTAGGGAAGCTTTACGATTTTGACGTTGTTAGAGTAAGACGTTTTGCTGTTGCGTTCCTCCTCTCCTCCCGTCTCAATTTCCGTATGAGATTCTTCCTGTTCTTCGTAATTGTGGAAATGTAGTATTTTTCTGAAAATAACCTTTTTTTCAAGCAACTAACAATAAAATACCAGTTAATGTAATTCTGTCTGCCTTCTTTTTTCTGCACAGGAGATTTTCATTCTACAGGTTTTTATGAACTTCTACACAGTCATGGACCTGGGTATAGGTGTTGATGAAAATCATCACTATATGGATATTAAACGAACACGCGTTGAGTACTGATTATATATATTGCGTATATTTAATCATAAGCATTATACGATTTATGTCCATGCAAGTAGTTACTTAATTACATTAAAAATCTATAATTCTCGAACGACACTATAATTGGCTGTTAGTATTAAAAATTACATTGTGAACTGAACTGATTCTTCGATCAGGATTCTTTAATCCTTTCTGAGTTCCTCCATTTGAAACGCTTTTTAGGAAAAATCCGTCTTATTTAGAATGTAAAATAATGACCATTTGAGATTTTTTTTTTTTTTTTTTAGAAAAGTGGAAAAGACATATAACCGATATCAATCGGCGTATAAACGAAGCATTTTTACGTTAAAACAATTTTTTTTTCCAAATGCATAAAAAATATTACTAATTAAAATAACATATATCATTAATTTGTTAACTATTTTTACACTAAACAAACGCATGTATAATTTCTAATAACTTAAAACATTGATTAAAAATCGGGATTTTTTTTTTCCTTAAGGTAAGTTTTTGAAAAATAAGACTGTGTACAATACATATGTGTGTGTGCATTCAGTGATGGAAGCACACAATTTTCAGATATGACTCCAAAAAGTTCTTGAACTATTATTTTAATTACATTTTACGGGAACAATGCACAAAACTTTAAACATTATCCAAATAATAATAATTAAAAAAAAAAAAAGACTAGGCTAAACATCATAGTTATTTTGTAACATTTAATTACTAAATCGTCTCAGGACTCCTCTATTAGTTGTAACACAGACGTTACCACACATTAGACTTTATACATTAGACGTTATATATTAGACGTTATTGTACATTAGACGTTATAATAACCCCTTAAAATAATTATTTTTACTCGTCAAAAAAACTCTAGTCGGTTTTATGCTGTCGTTCAAACTACTAATCGCTAACTCTAGAGATGATAGATATTGAAAATAAATAAAGATTGCATGGTTTTTTAAAATTGTAATTTTCATTTATGCACTCTGGATAGTAATCCATTCTTATTAATCAAAATCAGTACACAGCAATTTTTAAATTTCGAGATCTCCAAAATCTCACCAATGTAAAAATGCAGTACTACAAATTACAGCAAAAATCTTTACTATTCTACTGTATTTTCTCTAATTACCATTCTAAAATCTCTTTCTTCAATTCTTTGCTGAGCAAACGTCCATTCTGAAATTTATACGAGATAATACTATAAAGCAATAAAAGTAATTTATGAAAAATAATGTAGCGTACAAACAAGCTTATGGGCACGAGGTCAATTACAGCAAATCCAAACCAAAGGGGGGTTTTACTAAAAGTGGGTATTTTCCTTGCTTTTGGATATGGTGAAAATGTTCCAGAAGTAAATCATTTCAACACTAATGGAGAAAGAAGCCTTGATCACTTCTGTTTCAAGCTTTTAAGGGAGTTGTTATCAACGATACAGAGTGGTATTTACTTCAAATTTAGGATATGGACAGAAGGTTAGGAATAAAGGCAGAATATCCTCATCACCAAAAGTATTGCTATTTAAAGAATAAGTTTTAATAGCAAAAATCCCTGCTATTTTATTCTTAGGTTTGAAAGACCTTTCAATGTTGTGTATTAAATTGGACTAATGAGACATTTAAAATTGGGTTTTTATTCTAATGGGGCATGTCCGATTAGCCACTAAATGAAATGTTCGAGTAGTCACCATACCATTTTGAAATGTATTTACTCTAAAGGTATATTAACAATCTACAACTGACTCAAAATCGTAGTAACAGATAAACAACTTTGAATAAAAGCTTTATAATCACATGGAACACTGTAAAAAAAAAAATATTAATTTAAACAAATGTTTATTACATAGCAAAAAAAAAAAAAAAAAAAATTCTATTCATTCTTGCCTCTTGTTTTCAACAAGTTAATACAAAAAAAAAAGTCTCAATGCCTGTGCTTAAAATTAACAAAATTCAGAAAGTTTAACTCATTTATTTTTAAGGATAATTCACTTGCCCCATAAGTCCCTGATCTCTCCAATACATCTAGTAACCTAATAATTCGTTAATATCTTCAAGGCTCCTTAAAAAAAAAAAAAAAAAAAAAAAAAAAAAAGAAAGAAAGAAAGAAATTGGCATCATTTAATACGTTTTGCAAACGTTTTCTCTTGCATTGGGATTTTTTTAAGTAAAGTAATATGCATAATATTTACATATATATAAGCATGCATTTTATCAATAGAGAACATTTAAAGACAAAGATCCATACAATTACTAGGAAAATTGATCACTTTCATGAAGAAAAGTATCCAGAAACACATCACAGTACAGGAAACACTATTATCAATCTACCAGCAAGTTTTAAATCTCAATAATGAGAGACGTGACAGTAGGCTTCGAACCCAGACCTCCTATACCTTTTTAATCAATAGTAGTTTTAAATGATTTTTCCTTAAATTCTACTAACTATGGTATAACGTGGATTATCCGTTTCTGAAATAAAAGTTTATTCTTTGGCCGTAAAATATACACTGCGTTTGAGAACAAATAGGATCCATTGAGAAACTTGATAATTTTTAAATTGTCTTTATTCAATATATCCTTAAGAAGTCATACAAAGACGTTCACATATAAAATATAAGTTGTAATAAAAATAATAATATAATAACAATGACCCAAGTAATTTTCGGGAAGCGACGGAGAGAGAGAGAGGGCAGCGAAAAAAACCTATGTCTACTCTAAACCGTTAAAAAGCAAAAACTGAGGGTCTGCTCTTTTCGATCGCACGGGAGAACCATCTGGAAGGGAAGTCACATGACTGCATTATCATTATTTTCGCCAAAATGAAAGCCAACTTCAATTCTTTGTTTTAGATATTATACTAATGTTAATTTTTGAATTTGTAATGACGGTTTATAATTGTATTAACCTTTTAATCGCCAATTTTTATGCCAAGCGACCTTTCGACTAGAGAAAATGACCGTTATGAACTGAAATCATTAATATTGGGTAATTTAAAATAAATTATATCCGGTGTTGCAATAATATAAATTCTGACAATGAGTTTTCTTTTTTTTTATGACTATTTGAGAACACTTTTTTTTTATAATTACGTTTAATGTCAGAATTTCCGTTAGATATTATTTCTTTTATTTTCTTTTTTATCCCATAAAATAAAGTATTTTTCTATTTAAAAAGATAAACACTTATTTATGATTTAGATATAAAAGATATACAATTTAGATTTCTGAATGATGTGTGTTATTGTTTTATGTTAATAAATAGTGTAGGTCGTATGTATAATTAAAATTGTGTAATTTTAACGACATTTAAAAATAATTCTTTTTTTTAAATGCTTAAGAACAAATTACGTAAATATAATATTTCACTTAAAATTTAATTATTTTTTTTTATTAGAATAATGCATTCATTTATCATTAGATTTTATTTTATTTAAAAATTCAATTAAAATTTAACCAAATATATGTGAACACCTTCACATATTTCTCCCGGCGACCCAGAAAAATATAAAAAATCTCTCTCACTCCCTAGTATGTCACATAATCACAATGAAAAACAAATAATACAAGAAACCTGCATAAGTCCAAAAAAAAAAAAAAAATGTATATCAATGCAATATTCAATTGTAAATATACGTATGCACATTATAAATTTGTTTCATCATGAAACATATTGGCATATGACGAATTTGCATCATTCTAAATATCATTGTGGGCACCACATTTGAAGAGTTCTGTTTTCTTTTAGAGTCTGGATCCAGATTTAATCGTCAAGAAAGCTTTCAAAATAATACTGTTCATTTTTATTTTTTTATAAAAAAAATTTTCTTTTCAATGTTCTTATATGTGTATAGAAATATGATGTTATACTTTAAAGTTATTTCATATTACACTGTAAACAATACTGAATGTGCATATAATACTGCAACATATCAAATAACATCAATGTTAAACATAGAAAAAAAAAAAAAAAACACATGAGTACAAGTAAATTAAAAAAAATGAACATAAAATGAGAGGGAAAAAAAAATATATAAATGTATATACAAATAATAGAAAATATCACAAAAGTGAGAAAAAAATTTGTTCGTGCAATTCCACACAGGAGAGATTCAAAAACGACGCCCATTGGACAGTCAAAAAAAAAAAAAAAAAAAAAAAAAAAAAAACTCCCCTTAATCTTGTATGTAGCAACAAGTATATCGACTTTGGCTTATGGCCATTGTCCTAGCGGGATAGGGCTTGTAGAAAGACCTGACCTGTTAGGGACAGGCCTCCGTCCCCCATCAAAGTCAAAGACTTCTGTAGGGACACCTCGCAAAACTGGGTATATATATATCAATTGAATTGTATTAAACAATTTTCAAAAGAAGTGTGGGGGGGGTCTCATCACAATGAAATGCTACTCTCCCGGGTAAATTTTGAACGAGTTAGCATTATCATAGAGGGTAAAATTAAAAAAATGAAAAAAAATATATTTAATTAAAATTCTTAGTACTAACAAAATTTAGTGTGATGAGATAAAGACCACCAAAACAACTCACCAAACCCAATGAAGCATTTAAAAATAATATAGCATAATAACAATAATAATAAGGTAATTGCCACATATTCGAATTTTGAGATTTTAACTTTAAGTCATTGCACTATTGAAAAGTTTTGTGTATAGTATGTCAATAAACAGTATTGTAATTATCTGTTAAACTTATGATATATTAATATCTATCAAAATGTAAATATTGTTACACAAGATTTTTTTTTTTTTTTTTTTTTTTTTTTTTAACTGAATTATAATAAATTTTATTAAATTTGTTGTTAAGAAAACTGTAATAATAATAACTAGAAAAGAGAAAAAAAATATGTAATATTTCACATAGTGTTGTGTCATCCATTGCAATTAAAAAGAAAGAGAAAAAAAAATGCAGAGTATATTGGTCCAGCCAATTGCCTGCATACAATGAATGACACAACAAAAAAATAAATAAACATAAAAAGAAACCTATGCATCAGGATCCTTTCATATAATGCACAAGCCCTTGCAAAACATTACATAATATGATATTAAAATTTAATTCCTGTTTCTTAAATTATAATTGTGGCTTTGTCTTGAATTATAACTAACATTTCTATTATGACTTGCTTCATCAAGTAAGTGGCTGTATCTAGGTGGTGCAAGAATAAGTCTGTCAATATGGACTCTAAATGACAATCTATCAGGCGCTTGTAGTCTTTTAATTGTAAATGAAACCGGTGAGTGTTTTTGTAGAATAATAAAAGGTCCTGTGTATTTTGGTTTAAACTTATCAACGGATTTTAAATAAACAATGTCATGTACCGCAACAGGTCTTAATTTAGCATGTCTGTGAAAGTGTTGATATCTCTTATTTTGATTATCTTTTATGTTAGAGTAAGCTTTAAGGTAAATTTTATTTAAATCTTCTAATAATTTATGTGTATCAACATTTTTGTCGAGAAAAGGTTGATTCATCTGTTGCTCAAAAGTGTCAAAAATTAATGAAATTTCTCTTCCAAAATGTAATAAGTTAGGTGAGTACAAAGTAGATGAATGTTTAGAGCCATTATACAATGATTTATGTATAAACAAAGAGTTTTCAAATGTATGGCCTTCAGACATTAAAATGTTTACTGAATATTTAATGGATTTATTGATCCTTTCGGACAAAGCGTTTGATTGTGGATGTGCTACAGAAGAGTGTGTAATTTTTATACCAAGAGTATCATTAAAAGTGTTGTAAACAATGGATGTAAATTGAGGACCAAGATCCGAGAGGATAACTGAAGGTCTACCAAAGGTGGTAATATAACTAAACAAACATTTAACTATTTTTTCTGCTGATGTATCCTTTAATGGATAAAGTTCCATATGGCGTGAGAAAATGTCCAACACTGTGAGTACTGAGTGACCATTATTAAATGGTCCTACTAAATCAACACTGATGGTATGTCCAGGATGTGTGGGTGTGTATGTAGGTTGTAATGGAGCTGGAAGAGTGTTATGATGTTTAGCCTGTAGGCATCGTGTACATGAAGCGACAAAGTTTAATGTATCTGTGTAGATTCCTTTCCAAAAGTATTTGCTTGATAGGAAATTATATGTTTTATTTAATCCAAAATGAGATAAATGTGAAATTGTTAATGTCTTAGCTTTTAGTGAATTAGGAACAATAATAAGATATGAGAATGTTGAGCTATTGGGACATTGCTTTTTATACATCAGTACCTTTGTGTCTGGATGAATAAAATAGTTTGGGTATTTTCTTGAAAAACCTTTCTTTAGAATTTCTGTGTAAATTTTTGACAATACAGGATCCTTTATTTGTTCATTTACAAAAGTATTATTAGAGATTTCTAAAAGTGGGTCTTTATTGTTCGAATCTCCAGAAATTAAGCAATTAGTGTATTGTTGTTTGATTTTGTTACAATTGTTATCATTAAAATGATTAACAACATTACTATTATCATGTACTACAGGTAGAGGTTGTTTTTCAAAAATTAATTCAGGATTAGAGTTCAAATCTTGTTGATTGTGAGTGAAGTCACATCTCGAAAAATAGTCTGCTAAAATATTTGATGAACCAGGGATGTGTTCAAAATCAAACGAATATTCTGAAATTTCCATTAACCATTTTGTGGTAAGGTCTGTAGGATTAGTTGTTTTTTTGTATCTTTTTAATGGAGCACTGTCAGATAAAATTGTGAATTTTCTGTTGTACAAATAGTATTTAAATGCAATTATTGATTTGTAGATAGCCATTAATTCCAGTTTTAGTGCAGGGTAGCGTTTTTCAGATGGCTTCAATGATTTAGAAAAGAAGGCTATTGGAAGTAATTTATTATCATGTTTCTGCATTAGTACCCCAGCAATGGAAATATTTGAAGCATCTGTATTAAGGTAGAAATCTCTATCCCAATCCGGTAGTCTGACCACTGGTGATTCAAAGAAAATTTTTTGAATTTTGTGAAAAATCTGTTGATGTTCAGTAGTCCAATGAAAATTTGATTTTGGTTTAGTCAGATCAATTAAAGGTTGTATTAGTTTAGAAAAGTTGGGTACAAGGGATTTATAAAATGTTACAACACCAATAAATTTTTTTAATTGCCTTTTAGTTGACGGTGTAGGAAAAGAATTAATTTTAACAATATTTGATTGTATTGGGGAAATACAATGATTTTGAATATGAAATCCAAGATAATTTACATCAGTTTTGTGAAAAGTGCACTTGTTAGGTGCAAGGGTTAAGTTGTACTTTATCAAAATTTCTAAAATTCTACTTAATTTAGTGCATGTTTCCTCAAAGCTATTCGAGCCAAAAATGAGGTCATCTTGATAGGCATGTATTCCCTCTAAATCAATTTCATCAATAATTGTGTCCATTAAAGCTTGATATTGAGAAGCAGCATTTTTCAATCCAAAGCATAGTCTTTTGTATTTAAAACTACCAAACATAGAAGTAAATGTTAATTTATCTTGTAAATCTTCAGGAAGTGCAATCTGGTGGTAAGCCTGTTGAAAATCTAAACATGTGAAGTACTTGTAGGCTGATAAGTCAGCAATAATTGTTTGTATTTTGGGTAAAGGGTATGAAGATCCTTGAATTATTGAATTAAGCATTCTAAGGTCCATTGCAATTCTATATTTTTGTTTACCTTCTGCGTCAAGTTTTTTTTTAACCAAAAGAATGGGGCAAGCCCATTCTGAACAATTTCTTTCAATAATTCCAGCTTCTACAAGTTGATTTATTTGACTTTTAGCTTCTTGTTGTAATGATTGTGGTATTGGAAAAGGTAATGTTTTAATTGGGAATTCAGTGATGAATTTTAAATTTGGTATAACTTTGTCTGTATGCCCTAAAGTTTTCATAGATTTAGAAAAGGCTGCAAAATTTGTTAACAAAATATTCTTTAATTTCTTTTCTTGGTCTCCTTGGAGATGTTTGACATCAAAATCCAAAGGAGAGAGTTCCTTTCTTCTTAAATTTAATATTTCATCAGAAGCTTGAATGTAATTCAAAATTTGTGTAGTTGAATCAGTAACAATTTTATTGTTATTATCAATTTCTGTTTCCTGTGGAATAATTTCATCAATTTCTGTTAGGGTGCCCATTTTTGTACCTTTATATATGTGAATACTTTCTTTAGTTAAATTTTTAACATAAATTTGAAATTGGCCTTTATTACAATTATTATCATTATCCAGTATTTTTGAAGCACTACTATTTATTACTGAATCAATACACAATATATTTGCATTATTTTCTGTATTTTCAAACAAATAGTCCCTGTCAGACAAAAAAATTGTATTCACATCTATAAATGTTTCCTCTTCAGGTTCTAAAAATATTTTCTGAGAAGCCCTAACTGTCATTTGTTTACATTTTTGGGAAAGATTTTGATTTTTTTTCTGAGATTCAGTATTTTTCGCAACACTACAATTGTTTAAGTTTTCATCTTCTACAAGTGTATTTGCAATGGGAATGCTTATATCTTTAAGTTTGATATTGTTTTTATACAAGTCTATTATTACATTATTTTGTTGAATAAAGTCCCATCCAAGTATGGCCTGAAACGTTGATTCATTAGGAATGTCAACTATAAAAAACTTCTGTGAGAAAAATGTGTTATTTATTTTGAACGAAGTTTGAATACATGAAGAGAATTGTACGTTCGAATTTACAGTCTTAGTCGTTACTGGTGAAGACAAGTGTTTATAAGTTAATTTCTCTTTTAAAGATTTAAAAGTGCTTTCAGAAAGCAATGATATCGAACTCCCTGTGTCGATTAAACCGGTGATATCATTTTTAGCTAAGTTAATTTCAATTAACGGTAGTGTAGGTGAAATTTTATTTACATTAAAAATATATTCATTTTGAATTTCTGTAGTTTGTGTGTATTTGTTATCAGCAATATTTATTTTATTCACAGTTTGTGAGGCAATTGAATTTACTTTTCTTGTACTAGATAGTTTCATAGTGTCACTTAGATTTGACAAATCAAAATTAGGATTAGGTGCTGATGTTGTCTGGTGTAGTTGAGATGCAAGGCCATCAGCTATTCTACATCTCGATTGTAGTTTAAATGCCTATTGTCATTTCTCTTGAAAAATCTTCCTCTCGAAAAATTATTGTTTTGGGTTTGGCTTCTTTGCCATTTATAACATTTATTAGCTACATGGCCTTTACGGTTGCAAAGCTGACAAATAACACTATGAAAACCCTGTTGTTGTGATCCCCTCGCCTTATGTGTTTTAAAATTTTTTTTATAATCATTGTGTCGACTTCGTGCAACATGAGCATTTTGTGAATCTGATAAACTGTTTACTTCCTCTTTTTTTTCTTTTTGTCCAAACGACAAAGCATCTACTTTTTCCGTTAGTTCAATTAATTTTTCCGATAAAGTGTTGACAAATACACTATCATTTTGTTTGAGGAGAATACTTTCATTCATGTTAATCTCTTGTAATTTTTGAGCGCGATTTACAGCTAATTTATAATCCGAAATTCCTTCTTCCATTATTTTTATACGTATGTTAGATGGAATGGAGGAGATAAACCTTGTAAATTTAATATTATCAAGTGCGCTAGTGTCCGTGATCTTTTCGTAAATAATGTTTGCGAGAATGTTCAATCTGTGTGCGAAATTTTTTATGGATTCTTGAGGGAGCAAATTCAGGTTGTTAAATTCTACAAGTGCTTGAGTGGAACTCATGGGAGTAAAAAAAGTTTTAAATTCTTCCTTAAGGAAGTCTAAATCGTTTGATTTATATAACTGGGGGGATTGTGTTAAATACTTTAATGCCGCCCCAGATAATTTTCCTTTCATAACGGCAACTGCTTCTTCAGATGATAGCCTATTAATTTTGGCATATGTGGACACTTGGTCGAAAAAAAAATCTACTAAAGATGGTTCCCCATCAAAATTCATTAACTGAATATTGACTGTTTTGGCTTTCGCCATAATTAATACTTTTGCCTAACCAACTTAAAATATTGTAAATAAATTATATAATAAATATTGTATGTGACACAAAACAAAAATTGTTAATGCCAAGCATTCTTGTTTTTTTTTTTTTTTTTTTTTTTTATTATTATTATTTACTTTGTTAATTAATTACTTTGGCATATAATTTTATACTATTGTATGCCATTTTTAAAACAAGAATACTTAGTTTTATATGCTCATATATTATTATCCAAAAAGAAAAGTATATGAGCATACATATGATAAATATAGTGTAAAAATATAAAAAATATTGTGAACTCAAATAAAATGTATTGAAAATGAAATATTATGAATGAAATAAACCAATATTATGAATGAAAAATGTTAGAATTTGTACCAAGCATTTCTGCAGCTCTGATTTATTTATTTATTTGTTTTAATTAAATTTTTAGTTGATATTAAAAGCAATAAAAATATTGCATGACAAATCTCAGCAAAAATACTTAGTCTCTCTATATATATGCAATAATAAAATAAATATTTGTGTTCATGCCATGAATTATAAAATAAATATTTGTGTAAAAATGTAGTGATAATTATGCACTATAAATGAGAAAAACTGTGTTTATGAAAAATAAACATATGAATAAATAAAGTTTCAAACATAGCAAGCAGTTTTGCCCAATTTATTTCAATTTGCAATTAATATCATAATTATTATTGTTATTATTTTAAATCGATAGATTCAAACTATTACCCAAAATAATCGGCAAAACTACTTAGCTAAATGTATATTTAAATATATATATAAAGTATTATGCAGTTAAAAAAATATTAAAATTGAAATTACTTCATAGTCATTTATTGAATAACTAATTTATCAGTCTCCAAATTATGAAACCTTCAAATAAAAAATTACTTACTTTTTTTTTTATTATTATTATTCAATATTTATTATGACCTTAGTTTTGAAAGATATTTTATTAAAAATTTACCAGAGTAGCAATGTTTATATCGTTTATCAATAGTTCTAAGACTACGATATTATCTCACAAAACTGTTTTTTTTTATAATAAGAGTTACGCAGACAACTTAGGTATTTGATACGTGCATGGCTTTTCCTCTGTACGAAATCACTAAACATTTGAAATAACCATTTTATATAAAAATTTCACATACGTTTGGTTTTTCTCCTGTATGAATGCGTAGAAATTATTTATGAATTCTTTATGATACATTCTATAATATATTCGCTTTCCTTCATGTGAATAATGATGAAAAAGAACGGTCCATCATTGAAAGATGTCAAATCATATGATCTCAGAATGGGACGATAATAGTCACAGCATTTCCAAAGATTTCCTAAACCAGGCGCCGATCTGTTTTCTTTTTTTTTACACTTCCCGGATACCCAGCTAGTTTCTAAAACGCCAGCTAAACGTTTTGATGACAGCCGTAAAGGTCTTCGGGATTCAAAGAAATACGAGGAACTGCAAGCAAAGCCATAAAATCTCAACGAGAATAGTAGCCGAATGGGATTCTAAGTGCAGGAATATAGGCAAATGAAAGTTCTTGTTTTGCATAGCCGACAGCTCCGAGCAAATGAGATAAGCATAAAAATGTCACTGATTTCAGGATAATCTTCTCGATTTTCTCTATTCAAAGCGATTCACATTAATCATAAAGTTCTTTTAGTTGATATGTGAAAGATTCATTTTAAAAAAATGTTCGCATCGTCCCTCTTTCTATTCACTGAAAGTTCGAACTAGTGAGTGTCAATAGAATTTCGTCGACCCCGCTCTACAGAGTTCGAGAGAAGGGAAAATCCAACAGCATGATTCAGTCGCCCCCCCCCCCTCTCTCTCCATCGATGCATTCTCGGAAACTGGTCGTAAGCATCAAGATTATATAACGTGGATTATCCGTTTCTGAAATAAAAGTTTATTCTTTGGCCGTAAAATATACACTGCGTTTGAGAACAAATAGGATCCATTGAGAAACTTGATAATTTTTAAATTGTCTTTATTCAATATATCCTTAAGAAGTCATACAAAGACGTTCACATATAAAATATAAGTTGTAATAAAAATAATAATATAATAACAATGACCCAAGTAATTTTCGGGAAGCGACGGAGAGAGAGAGAGGGCAGCGAAAAAAACCTATGTCTACTCTAAACCGTTAAAAAGCAAAAACTGAGGGTCTGCTCTTTTCGATCGCACGGGAGAACCATCTGGAAGGGAAGTCACATGACTGCATTATCATTATTTTCGCCAAAATGAAAGCCAACTTCAATTCTTTGTTTTAGATATTATACTAATGTTAATTTTTGAATTTGTAATGACGGTTTATAATTGTATTAACCTTTTAATCGCCAATTTTTATGCCAAGCGACCTTTCGACTAGAGAAAATGACCGTTATGAACTGAAATCATTAATATTGGGTAATTTAAAATAAATTATATCCGGTGTTGCAATAATATAAATTCTGACAATGAGTTTTCTTTTTTTTTATGACTATTTGAGAACACTTTTTTTTATAATTACGTTTAATGTCAGAATTTCCGTTAGATATTATTTCTTTTATTTTCTTTTTTATCCCATAAAATAAAGTATTTTTCTATTTAAAAAGATAAACACTTATTTATGATTTAGATATAAAAGATATACAATTTAGATTTCTGAATGATGTGTGTTATTGTTTTATGTTAATAAATAGTGTAGGTCGTATGTATAATTAAAATTGTGTAATTTTAACGACATTTAAAAATAATTCTTTTTTTTAAATGCTTAAGAACAAATTACGTAAATATAATATTTCACTTAAAATTTAATTATTTTTTTTTATTAGAATAATGCATTCATTTATCATTAGATTTTATTTTATTTAAAAATTCAATTAAAATTTAACCAAATATATGTGAACACCTTCACATATGGATTAGGACCTCATAGAATGAACCCACAGTGAACATTTCCCTTAGCCTAGATCCATCAATTAGGCATTTGTCCAAACTCAATTTACCATTCAACTTCAAAAAAAAAAAAAAAAAAAAAAAACAATGAATGTGAGGTATATTATGTACGCAAAATGTAAGGTTTTTTTTTATGAAAACGAAACTATTTTGTTATTATTATTATTAATACTATTATTATTTGTAGATACAACCTATCAAAACAAAAAAAATAAAAGAAAATTAAAGGGGACTAATGTGCAAGTTGTACCTGACGGGACTAAAGTGAAAGTTGTACCTCTACGGACTAATGTGAAAGTTGTACCTCACGGGACTAATGTGCAAGTTGCACCGAATGAACAAACTATTTCTTTCAACGAAAATGCCTACTAACCCTGGACGATAGGTCTAATATATCGTATCATATCATATATCGTATTTATCGTAATATAACTCAATACTTATTTCGCTTCCTTCTTCGACTCGTTTTAATACGCATTTTTTATATGCATGAGCAACCCTCGAAAAACAAAAACATTAAATCATTAAATTCATTTTTTTACTTATTTATCTTTCATATTATTTCACGCGCACTTTTTATTTCCTAATTCCAAATTATTAAAAAAAACTTTTTCGATATCGCTTGTGACGATACTGATTATTATTATTTTTCTTTTCTTTTTCTTTCAATAATAATAATAAAAAAGAGATTTTGATGAAATTCTGGCAAAAGCAGAATTTAGTTTAGGACGGAGGACTATTAGTTTTTTTTCTTCCCAATTATAATATCGCTTTCAAATTATTCAATTATATTTTCGATAAATTTTAGATTTCGATAAATGTCCAACTATCAAAAAAGGATTTCGACAAATGTTCAACTATCGAAAACGACAACGCAAAAATTTCAGATTTTAAATAATAGGCCCTCAGTCCTAAAAAAAAAAAAAAAAAAAAAAAAAAAACATTCTACGAATTTACTATCAAAAATAAGATCGTGCAGATTTTATTTTATAAAACTCTGATATGCATAATTCCTAGCTTTGCTAATACCAAAAAAAAAAAAAACTTTTTTTTCTTTGAATAAAAAGTATTCACTTGTTTTAAAATAATATTCTCGAAGAGCACATTAAAAAACGCCATTTCATTTAACTTACAAAAATCTAACAAAACTATCTTAATCTATTAAAACTACATACTGTCAAAACTATTTACAATTTTTCAACTATTTACTGTCAACTTAAATATACGCTTTTAAAGGATAGAAGGTAAAATGAAATTTTTAAATATTAATCTAGTAAACGTTGTACTAGATAGTATATATTTAATAACAAAAACATGTGTTGAATAAGAATTTATTTTTTCTGCATGAAAATTTGTGTTGTCATTTTTCCGCTTCCATTTCTAATATACGTGACATTTTAGTTAAATGTATTTTCAGATCTGAAATACATTAAGTATAAAAAAGCAATACTTCGATAGCATGAAAATTTACTTTTGAAAATACAGTGACATTAGACTGAAAAAGAAAATGCATGCTTAACTTTTATATTCAGACAAGCATGTATTAAAAAAAAAAGTCACAGAAGATATTTCATTTTAAGATAGCCATTTTTGCCGAAGAATAAGCGTGGATATCAAAACATGCTCTAAGTTGAGTTTCAAGAGCAATTACGTCAAATGTCGTCCGTTAAAAGAGAATAACGAGAAATCACCATTAGCATGAAAATCTGACATCACGTTATTAATATTAATATTTTCTTTTAAAGTCTGTTTTTTTGTTTTTGTTTTTTTAAGATAATGGTATTTCTTTTCGAATGCATAAAACTTATTTAGCTCAATAAAATAATTTATCATGGTTTTAAAAATAATATATATATAAGTTAAAACAAAAATTATTCATTTTAAAAATAGGTATTTGTAAAATGAATTATTTAAAACCTCACATTCTAAAGAAGATATTCTAATGACCTCTTTTGTTTTTAAGATTATTTCTTTACTTTTCAAATGAATAAGAAATATATATATATATATATATATATATATATATATATAAAGAGAGAGAGAGAGAGAGTATCCAGTGGGTTGTGGGCGTTTAAGAACTTTAAGAATAATAATTCTATTATTTACTAATTATTTAAATTTTAATAATGAAAGTTAAATTATATATTACAATATTTACATAGATGCTAATGAGCATTTAAAGTTGCTTATCAAAAGTTATTTTAATAGTACGTCGAATTGTTCACATCTCGTCACATAGATAAATCATTTGGCACTTCACTGAAGGCGTCGAATGTGAAAACCAAAGTATTCAAATACAGGCATTGCGTCCGTCAAGCACACAAGCTCCGGCGTAAACTCGTCGAAAACTGAACCTCATTCCTTCAACGCTCTTAGCAGCAGCCCGTTGAGGAAGTAGCGCCATCCACGTCATCAGTACGCATTTCCTCTCATGTTCCGATACTCCGTCACATGATCAGCCAGCTAGGATTCAGTAGTCGCGGCAAGCGAGGTCAGGGGAAAAAGAAGAACTTTCTACTATAGGATCGGTCGTCCTGCATCCGGCTGGTCCTCCAGAGGGTCACACTGAAAAATACAAAAAAAAAAAAAAAAAAAAAAGCAAAAGCAACACAAAATAATAACATACTTATTTACAATACATTCCAAATTTGACATTTTTTTTTTTTTAAGTTATTCCACATTTGAGAAATTCAGCATGAGTAAGTGTACAATAGGAGCCTTCATGGCATCCATTTTTGATTTTTTTATCAATTTTCATTTTTAATTTTCACTGTTTTATAATTATCAAAGTACATCATTTTTTGTTTAATGGCAACTTGGTCGCCCATGGCAATAGTTTTTGGTGGTTTTCTATTGAACTTGCATTTAGCTTTATTTTTCTTTTTAACTCTAGAAAATTGTTTATTGATGTGTGTACTCAAATCTTTATTTTGGAACTCGAAGTTACTTTGGGACTCGAACTCGAGACCCTCTAATAGATCATTTTCAGTTTTAATGCCTTTTAAGGCTTCTGTTGCGTCATGTTCAGTCGAAAGGTCTATAATGGCAGTCTTATATGTAGGGAAAACTTCAAATTTTATTTGCACAGCTTTGGGAAATAATATGGCTATTTCACTAATCCTGGTCGTCAATGGAAGTGATGGGATAAATAACTTTCTCAAATTTACACTGGCAGACTTTTCTTTTGGGATATTTAGTCTTTTACACTCGATGGAATTTATCGTCGATGGCTTTTCTCTGGATTTCTTCCTTTTAAGGAGTCTGATTATCGTCAACTTTTTCTTTTAACTTTTCCAACTCTTCGGCTAACTGTGAAATTTTTTCAAGTAGGACTTGTTTCTCATCTTTCTTTGAATAAGTGTTTTCAGGGTTTAGCGACTTCATTCGGGAAAAATTCGTCTGACTTCTTCCCTTTCGGCGCGGCTCCTCCTCTTCCTCACTATCATCATCTATTTGGAAAACACTCGTTTGACTTTGTTTCTGTCGTCGAGGCTCCTCTTCTTCCTCACTGTCATCATTTACACTATTTTCGTCCTTCAAAAGCATCTTATCGTCATCACTTTCGTCATTTTCGTCTTTATCGTCATTTTCAGTTATGGCCTTTTTGGGAGATTCTAATGATTTTTTTGACAGCATAACAGGGTGAGGGGTTATATTTTCACATTTTTTAGCATTATTCAAAGTTTCATTTATTTCTGGGGAATTTTCAAAATTTTTGTTCTGAAAGTTAATGGGGGTATCAATAACAACATTCGACTCAATTTCATTTTGATATACATTTACTGGAAGTACTGTTACTAAATTTACCTCGAGAGAATTAGACTTATTTTTTATGAA
Source organism: Salticus scenicus (assembly GCA_963930645.1). Classification (NCBI taxonomy): domain Eukaryota; kingdom Metazoa; phylum Arthropoda; class Arachnida; order Araneae; family Salticidae; genus Salticus; species Salticus scenicus. The sequence continues at coordinate 62,604,809 of OZ005659.1, read as the reverse complement.
AATGCCTTTCTCATTAATCGTTGTTTCACCCAGCATTTACACATTCATGCCGAGGATTATATCATAGGATATCACGTCATTAGATACAACATAAACATCAATCTCACATTGTAATTCATCAATTTTAAGATTCACTTTAATTGAGCCTAACGGCGTTATTGAACTTTTCCCGATCCCCTTCAAATTAGTACTCATAGTATTTAACCATTTAACATCTAATTTTTCAAAAACACTTTTACGTAACAATGTTGCTTCACTTCCTGTGTCTATTATACCTATGAAATTTATATCATTTACTTGTATAATTTTACTCATATTTTGATTTACACCAATACACGTCTCAACTTCTTGTTTCGAACCTGGGCACTCCTAACTTTTATGCCCGAATTGCTTGCAAGTAAAGCACTTAAAACCTCCAGCTTTGTGGGGGCAGTTCCTAGACACATGGTTTTTATCACCACAATTGTAGCATGTTTTGTTTATTTAATTTCTAGGACTAAATTTTCCATATACATTATGTGTTATATGCTTCGGTTTTGTATTAAGCTCAATTTTATCAACTCTATATCTAATTTTTTCACTATCACGTTTATACATTTCGTATAATTTTATTTTTTCTTTGAATTCACGAATATTTTTGGCACCATAAAGCATAATTTTGTTTTCATTTTAATCATTTATTCCTTGGATCACGTAATGCATTAACGCGGCATCATCAATGTGCCCGTTTTTTGACAATTCGCGCATTTTAAAATAATATTCCGTAATTGATTCATTAGTTTTCATTTTCTTTTTACTCAGCATATCCTGTAATGAGGCAGAGTTAATCTCAAACCTAAACTCATTAATGAGTGCATTTTTTAATTTTTTGTATGTTAGTAGTCCCTTTTCAGATCTTATAAACAACAGAGCGTTTCCGCTCAAAGACCTTTTACAGAAAATTATTTTTTGTAACTCATTTAAATCAAACATTTTACCTATTTCCTCAAATTCGGTAAACCAATCGATGATATTGTCATGCGGCTCGCCGCTAAATTTGGAAATATTACTTTCAAAGTCATTGAAAGAAACAGTCACTATGTAATCCAGAATTCACATTATTACTATAATTTACACCTTTTTTAGTTTTATCATTACAATCATAATTACGATCGTTATCAATATTTTCATAGCACTTATTCATATGGCATTGCACAGAGGAGTCAATTTTTTCAATGTCATTATCACTACTTTCGTTTTCGAAATCATAATCTTCCTCATCCGAATTATTCTCGGAATTTTCCTCTTTGAGTAATTCGATGTCATTTAATTTTAATAATAGTCTATTACATATCTCTTCTTTCGTGCCGATAAATGAAACGCTTAATAAGTTACTGATAATAATTAATTCATTCAACGAACAATTTTCGTCGATGAATTTTTGCTTTTTTATATAATTTTCATCATCTACGGCAAAGTTAAATCCTATAAATTTTCTTATTCTGCATCGGTTTTTCCTGTAATCTTCATCGTTAAATAAAAAGCGATGCAGAATTTTAATCTTACTATAGCTCTCAGTTCTCAGTGCAGCGCCAATTTTGGGTATATCCCCAAGCGAAACCATTGTATAACAAGATAAAATGTACGTACCTTAGAAGAACAGAAATAACGGCAGGTGCAGATTTCTTGTTCAAACCTCTATCCAGACGATTCGTTGCTGTTCCGTAGAATCCACAGCCACTTCGTTGCTCTAATTTAAGTAGATTTCATAAATTTCTGTCAATCATGAAGCATCACTACGCACTTTAAAAACCATTCATCCAGAACCATTCATTATGAATTAGCATATGAAGAAATTCCAACAGTTCAAAAATAGTCTATTACAAGTGCAGTCCGTGTTTTAAAAAACAGTTTATGCAGTTTAAAAGTTCAGTTCATATTTTAAGAACAGTTTAAAAAAAAAAAAAACGGACAGTTCAGTCCAATAAAAGTTTGTAGTGCGTTCAATCCAAAATTTAAGTTAAATCAAAACTTACGGTTTATTCTCGATCCTAATCAATTACGATCAATGTTAACTAAAGATTAACGTTCAATCCCACTTCTGATATAGTATCCAGTGGGTTGTGGGCGTTTAAGAACTTTAAGAATACTAATTCTATTATTTACTAATTATTTAAATTTTAATAATGAAAGTTAAATTATATATTACAATATTTACATAGATGCTAATGAGCATTTAAAGTTGCTTATCAAAAGTTATTTTAATAGTACGTCGAATTGTTCACATCTCGTCACATAGATAAATCATTTAGCACTTCACTGAAGGCGTCGAATGTGAAAACCAAAGTATTCAAATACAGGCATTGCGTCCGTCAAGCACACAAGCTCCGTCGAAAACTCGTCGAAAACTGAACCTCATTCCTTCAACGCTCTTAGCAGCAGCCCGTTGAGGAAGTAGCGCCATCCACGTCATCAGTACGCATTTCCTCTCATGCTCCGGTACTCGGTCACATGATCAGCCAGCTAGGATTCAGTAGTCGCGGCAAGCGAGGTCAGGGGAAAAAGAAGAACTTTCTACTATATATATATATATATACATATATAAACTGCTTGATTTACCATTAATTTGTTAACTATTCTTATAACTAAATAAATACATCATTTCTAATAACTTAAAGTGTTGACTTAAATTCGTAAAATAATAGAAAAATTTATTTTGTTGAGGAGACATTTGATGGAGTAGGTTTCATATAAAAGTTATATTTCTATTCAATATTTATAAACTGAACTACATTAGGTTTGTTCAATAAAACATATATACAGGCAACAATTCTTGTGGTTTCTGATATATTTTTTACAGATCTGAAATCCTTAAATTGCGTTTTCTGAGTTTGCATTTTTCACTGCTTCCATGGTTTTTTAAACACTGAAACTTCTACAAATATTTAAGAAAATTCTGACATTTTTTGGATGTGTAATACAACCTACTTAAAAAAATTAGGAATGAATTTTGTAATATCTTTAAAAAAAATATATTAAAAATAAAAATATAACAAAAAGTACTTTTTTCTTTTAAGTTTTTACCTAGACATGCACTTTTTAATTTTTTGCTCGAGAACTAATTAATAAATTTCCTTTTAAGTAGGTTCCATTGAACATCCAAAAAATATAAAGTTTTTTTTTTTTTTTTCTTTTTAATCTGTAGAAGTTTTAGCATTTTGAAGATCCCGAATTCATGAAAAAATTGTAAACTTAGAAAACGCAAGTTAAAGATTTCAAATCTATAAAAAAATATATCAAAATAATAAGAATTGGTGCCTGAATATGTATTATATTGGACAAACTCAATATAGATAAATTTATAAATATTAAATGGAAATATAAGCTTTTACATGAAACCTGTTTCAATAAATCTGTCAAAGGTGCCAAGTCCTCTTAAGGCAAGTTTATAAAAGATATTTTAGCATTCAACGAGGAGGCAGAACACAAAATTTAAAAATGACCCAAAGTAGTTCTTAGACAATCACTGTAATCACACAGACTGTACGGAAACAAAGCATAAAACAGTAAACATTTTCAAATTAAAAATAAATAAATAAATAAGATTAGGCTCAACATCATAGTTATTTTGGAACATCTTAACACTTTCGCGACCGCATGTTTTTGTCTTTTTGACAGTAAGATCCACCTGTGGGCGTTATTCTTCTAAGTTACAATATTTCAAAACAAAATTTTTTGTATTCAAATTTATAATACAAATGGTTATACATTATAATTATACTCTTTCTAATCAAAGAATTTGTATCCATACTATATTGATTGTACAAATATGAATATTGGGTATATTATTGAGAAATAAATAACATCAAAATTGTGAAAGAAACACCCGCTGATGGAGTTACAGATTTTCAAATGACGTGAATCTACGTCAGCGGTCACGAAAGCGTTAAACATAAAATTATCATAACTGTTCTATTAGTTGTAAGATATCATATTTAGCATCGTTAAAGCATGCATCTTAGGATAATCAACTTTACAAAAAAAAAAAGTCTAGTCGGTATGCGCTGTCGTTCTAACTGCTAATTTGTAACTCTAGAGATGCTAGATATTCGAAAAAAAATGAAGACGCCATTGTTGCTTAAATTGTTAATTTTCATATATGTACTGCAAATACTAATCTAATTTAATTAATCAAAATCAGAACACAGCAAGTTTTAAATTTCCCGACCTAATAAAACTCACCAACGTAAAAGTACAGTATTTGTAATTTCAGCAAAAAATAAAAAATAAATAAATAAACAATAATATTAACATTCTACTACTTTTTCGTTTACTACCGTTCTAAAATCTCTTGGTGCAATTCTTTCCTGAGCAACCATTTTTAATTTTTTATGAAATGATATTATAAAACAATAAAAATAATTTATGAAATGTGATCTAGCGTTCTCTCTTAAAATAGAAAAGTAAAATTTAATCAATTTGAGCCTTTTTTCACTCATTCATCGCAATGAAAGGCAACTTCTCACAATGAGAGAAATCCCCTCAAATCATTGAGCTGTTATAAGCGGCTCAGATTTGAGCCAAATAAAACAATTTATTTTTGAGTATATATCGGATCAGATTTCAGTGAAACTGTTCGATACTGATAAAAGGATCATATGCCGTCCTCGGCAATCGAAATCTGTTCCCCTACCGTGGCAGACGAACACGCTACCACTACGCTACGATTTCATGCTTCGAGTGGTTATATTGCCATTCTCAATCATTGTTAAACGGAGAAAATATTATTTATTAAATTTTACTTCTTTTATATATAAAATAAAGTTATGGGAAGCCCAATAACTCTTCTTAATATATCACTATTGATTTAAAATTTAGGAAAGTTCATGAAAGCAGAACTTCTATCAAAATCAGAGATTTTAGTAACTTGCAAATTAATTCTAAATAAGTTAACACGTTTTTAAAAATAAATTCTCCCGTGCAAAGTTGCCGAATTTCTTGAATAACTATGACCGAGATGGAACACGGGCGCAGAATTTATACCAATATTTGTTTAAGAAATTTCTCTAACTATAATATCGTTGATTTAAGAAGTAGAAATTTTCCTTACATTGACAGTGGTATGAATTCAGCGCCCGTGTTCCATCCCTGCTATAAGTTGATAAAACAGTATGCAACTAGTGCATATTATCCTGTATGTTGATTTTAATTATAAATAAAACGTTATAACCCACTTTTGAACGTTTAACATCTATTTTAATAAATTAGTTTCCATGAATAAAATAAAGACATTAGATAACTTTAGACATAAATAAATTTGTACATCATATAAATACATTGTTATTTTTCTTTATATTTCATATATTTCTTTAAAAAACTATTTCTAAAAATCTCTCATTACTTACGTTTAGTTTTCTATGAGTAACTACCGTGATTTGAAAACTCTGTTATTTTGTCTATTGTATATGAAACATAGTGTGTGTGTGTAACATATGTGTGTGTGTCCGCAAGACCATAGATACTAGTACAATACGCAATCTTGGACCTACATCCTGCAACCCTTTACACAAGCTTCAAGCTCAGGTAAAGTCGTGGCCAGTGAACGGGTCATACAAAGCGTTAATTTAACTGCAGGCGTTAATTTAACGGCATAATCATTTGAACAAAATACCAATTAAAATTTACTCTGGTACCGAATTATAAGAAGGATTAATTTCACGAGTAATAATGAACAATATTGTTTTAAAATTTACTATCTATTCCTGAAACGTAAATAATCCCCCTTTAATTAATAACTAAAGGAAGATTAGTTTGAGTCTGCTTCTTTCATTTTCTCACATGCACATACAAATTTACGCATATATTTTATACTAATTAGAAAAAGAGATTTCTGCAGTAAAAATATTTGAGGTGAAATTTAGGTGAAATTCGGACTAGCAGAGGACAACAGATTGCTTATGGCAAATAGCTAGAAATTTGTTTATATATTATTATAAATAAACCAGATATAATTATTTCGGTCATTAATTAATTCTCTTCCTGTGTCTGTAATTATAGTTTATAATACCTAATGTATTAATAACAGGAGACTTGGCGTTGGAATATTAAAACCCGAATAAACTACTACGTGAGTAACGCTAAAGAAAAATATTTGAAATGAATACAGCTGTTTCGGTAGCCTTACGTACCGTCTTCAGTTTCTCCGTACAGTCTCCGTACGTCTTCAGTTTACCGTACCCTTTCTCACGTAGTAGTTTATTCGAGACCTAATGTATTGCTTTATTAAAAAAAAAAAAAAAAAAAAAAAAAACTTTCTGATATAGCTTATATAATACAAATACAAAGTTTCATCATATTCCGATTAATGAAACTGGTATTAGATGGATCTGCTTTCACTTTTAAATAAGCATTCTAAAATAAAAAAAAAAAAATTTAAAAAAATTAAGCATGTTAAAAATAAATAAATAAATAAATAAAAGTTAGTGCTTTAACCGGGCATTGTAATGTACTTTTCCAAGACACTTCATTGTTGAACTAATATCAAATTAAATCTTTTTAAATTTATACGATTGGAATGGAAAATGATAAACTAATATAATTTGCACATACCATTCAGAATCAAAATCTATTAATTATTTAATTAAATATTTTTTTTATAATATTTTCTCATTAGAAGGAAATATATTCTCAACTCTATCACTGAATAACGTATTGATAAAATATGCCACTATTTCTATAGAATAAAACGCTGACAAATTACTTTAAGATATCCTTCTCAAACAATAAATCAAACATTTTTCCAAATAATAAGTCTGTGAGTAACGCCGTTCATGCGCTGCTTGGTAAATATGAAGTGATCTATCATTCTTTCAGGTCTTTTTCTGCAACAATCTTTATTTTTATATTTATTATATATGTTTTGATAAACACATTAAAATCCTTTCATAAACTACACTACGTTATATAGATATATTTATATATATCACGGATGCTTATTTTTTAATAAATATATATTTAATATATAATAATATTAAACATCTCTTAAAATGACATTAGATAAACGAAAATATTATACAAGATAAGAAGAACTTTTTATGTCCACGTTTTTAATTTTTCTGTTGAATCATATAAATTTGACAATTCTATGTATCCAAAAATGCTTTTTTTTTTTTTTTTTTTTTGTGTGTGAATTATCCCATCAGATTGAAAAAAAATTATCAAATGCGTAATAAAGAGAGCAATTATAAGAAATTTTTAAAAATTTATTAATTGAATAAAAGTATTAAGAGAATCCATTGTCATCGTGTTCTGAGCTATTCTAAAAGTTTCAAATGTATAGCTAGTCGAGAATTTAGTTAAAAATCGATTGCAAGATTCGTACTGGACAAACAAACAAGATATTGAGTTAATAAAACATGGTAAAATACGAGAATTACTCTAAAAAAAATATTGTATTTTATATAAATATAGTTTTTTAATTCTAATTTTTAAAAAAAATGGAAGTTTTTTTTTTTTTTCTTTTATGTAAAATAAAACTAATAATTTTTTATTATTGGGTAATTGAAAAGTTCGTACCTGAATACACACAAATCATTATCCTTGATTTAATCAACTAAACTCCACGCATTACTACAGATGAAATTACTGAAAGGTAATTCTGTTGTTTTTGATTTAATTTTTTTTTATTGTTTTAAACTTTAATACGGTAGAAAACTCAATTAATCTCTTTAGGAAAATTTGAGAAGTGTCTGATATATGCATATGAACTTTCCGAAGATTTTTATCGATATGTTTTAAAACAATCTAAGATGCATTATAAATATGGATTATACATATAAGAAAGATATCATAATATCCAAGTACCTTAGCAACAAATATCAATACTTTGGATATCATTATTAGTATCGATAACTAAAATAGTATGTTAGTTATCGAAGGATTTCTAAATATGAATATAAAGCTATAAATAGGACTCCCCCTCTTTTGTTTCTGTCCCTCTCTCTCTCTCTCTCTCTTTCTCTCTCTTTCTCTCTCTCTCTCTCTCTTTTTTTTTTTTTTTTTTTTTGTAAACTCGTATGTTGTTTCGCATAATTTATCGTCTGAATTCATTCACATGAATACCTATACATACACACGCACTCTATTTATTGAATTTTTAAACAATTTCTTTTGGGTGTCAAGCAAACATAAAACAACGAAAAAGATAATAATAATGCTTCTGAGAAAACGTGGCTTCGATTAATTATGAAAATATATTCTGAGGTATCACTGTGAACTTTAAAGTCAGAAGTTTGGAGTTAAAACCTTGATAGTGTTGCAAAATTTTTTAACTCAAAGTATACCATATTAGGAACTGTATATTGAGCATGATGCATCAAAAAAAAAAAAAAAAAAAAAAAAAAAAAAAAAAAAAACAACTTGTGTGGCACCTTTAACAGACTAGACACCAGAATCTTACAGTGAGGTAATGCATTCAGAATTAGTAATTTTGCAGTAGAAAATAAACAGCATTTCATACGATCACAAACTACCTCAACAAAAAAAGTTTCACATTCGAAAAAATTAAACTATTTATAAAAAAAACACTGTCAGCGTTTAGGGTTTTTTTTTTTTTTCAGAATAAGTACCACAATATTCTCATAGAATTTAACAATACAATTAACCGTTTGTAGTAAATTAAAAATTGTCACTAAAACTTTCTACAGGAAGTTAATGGTGTTAGATTTTCTGGGAAAACCAAAAGACTTCGCAAATTGCTTTATGTGAATATCATCAAATTTTAAAATAAAGTCAACAATATTTATGCCTTACTTAAGCCTATAAAACAGTGCAAAATACAAATCAGAAAACATTGAAATCTGAAATGAATTTCCGTATTACACCAGTGCTGTATTTGCAGATTATAATATGATTTTTTTTATGTATATATGTACATAATATTACGAAATAGATTTATTTTTGATTAAAAAAAGCGATATCTAAATATATCTTAGCCGTATTTCATGCACTTTTTGTCAACCATAAATGCTTATTTGCAATACCTATTTCATAGATTCCTCAATCTCAATAAAAGGAGATTTTACCCTTAAATTCGGTACTTCAGTCAAATAACTTTCCGGCTTTCTCGACAGGAAATGTTGTCAATAAAAGCAATATTGCATGAAAGAAAATTTTTCAAGTAAGAGGAAATCTTTTGCTGTCTCGATTTTCCTGTTTTGTGTGAAATATATATGCCATTCATTTATTCGTAAAATACTTTACATTTTCTTCAATGGCTATATTTTTTTTTTCTTGAATAAATACATAGATTTTATCTTTGTAGATAGGTTATTTAAGAAATAAATAAATAGAAATTGCTTCTATTTAAAAATGTTTTAGGTTTTACTTTAGAAAATTGTGTTGTGTGCAATTGGGAAAAAAAAATCTGGAATGACTTTAATCGACTTTCTGAATATTTAAAAATTAAGGATTGTTTGAATAAATTTTTACCAAAAAAAAAAAAAAAAAAAAAAAAAAATCAATAAATAAACAAAAGTAAATCTACAATAGACCATTTGGTTATTTCTCCCTTTCCACGTATATCTGTACAATTGCTTGTAATGTATCCAAATTCTGTAAAAGAACTTTAAATATTGTCCACGCAGTTCCTAGTAAATCCAAAATTGTTAGCATGCAAACCTTGCTAATGTACTTATGTCATCCCATAATTTATTGGGGAAAAACTAGCATTCCCAGAATAGATTTTTTTTTTTTTTTTAATTTCGCACATGTACTTATCGCTATAACAAAGAACTGCGCGCTTGAAAGATTAGAGAAAAAATTACTTCTGAAATACTGTAGGTGTAGATGATATTATGTAAGTTGAAGTTCCCCAACTGATTCACATTCATAGTTGATCACCAGTGTTGGCCTGTTCCATGAATTAGAGATAAATTATCACGAATGACACCAACAAAGGATTCTACTGTCAGTGTATTCGAAATACATAAACAGTTAGTCCATGTTCTCATACTTTTCCATGATATGTTAACTTGCATATTCTGAAACACTGATTCGAATATTAGCGCCATCTTATTTCTATCAGTCTCTTTTTTTTTTTTTTTTTTTTTTTTAAATGGTCTGCCACGGGGTGCTCAGTGGTCGCTAGCAAAAATGACAAGCTTTTCACCTGAAAATACTAAAGTTGAATACATGTACAATTTATATAAAAAGACAGCATGTGTGGGAGTAAATGCGATTTACCAATGCTTTATATTTTTTGTATCCTCCATGCGTTTGGTCACTGATTAGCTTATAGACCAAACGGTGATTTAAAAAAAAAAAAAAAAAAAAAAAAATCGACCTTGTCACTTTGACCTCATTCTGGACTATCGAAGAAATGAGAATTGACGATTAAGTTTCATTCTCATGATCTCATGCCATCGATAACCATTTCGTTTGACATACTTTAAACATTAGGGACTTTCTTTAACATTGGTCGATTAATTCACGTTTGTCTAAAAATGTCAATTTGGTGAAATTGATTCCTAAAATCATCTTTCACTAATAGGATCTGGTACAAACTCTCTGCAACACCCTTCATGAAATGATCTACTATCTCGAATTCGGGCTTAAACTAATTAACTTTCTGACACAGAGAGATAAGTCTTGAATGTACGATTCAGACATCTCACCATTTAGCTGTACACTGGTACACAAACACAGATAATTGTGCAATGTGACGCAATTGGCAAAAGTGTCCCCTTTCATATGTCTTTTAATTAACGAAAAACATATGTTTAGTATTTATTAAATACACGCACATTTCGTGCGTCATAATAAAATAATTAATAAAATCATTATAACAAATAATAAGTATGTATGAATCGATTACCTGGTTTTTCTCAAGCATACGTTAAATGACCCTCTGCATCATCAGCTTAATTTCCTTACACACCATACCCAAAATCATTGGATAATTGAAGCAGAATTTAATATTCTATATTAATTTTTGTGCATGTTTAACTCATAAATAAAAATGGGTTCGTTATTTTTACGAACCTGGTTGTATAATAATAATCATAAGGTAACATCAAAATATTTTTTGTCACAAATTATAAACAACAAACATTTAAAAATACATATATTTCAACCTACATATATTTCAAACCTTCATATATTTCAACCAAAGTATTTTTTAATACATGAGAAAATAGTGTAATACACATTAAGATATACAATATTAAAATCACGAAATCAAAAGAGAAGTTCAGAAAAGTCCTAAATATTGGGTGTTTGAATTATTTCGTAGCGGTTTTATTTTTTCGAAAATTGAGGCTTTATTGTGCAAAAATAATTACAAATAGATTATTCAGAGTACTGACCATCGCTAGGCCACTACTTTTTCCCATCTTTCTGGCAGCATACGGATTCCGCGTCGGAAGAACGAATCGTTTTTAGAGGCAATCCAAGAATCGACCCATTTTTTACAATCTTCATAAGAAGTGAAGTGTTTCTCAGACAGGCCATGGCTCATCGATGGAAACGAGTGGTAATCAGATGGAGCAATGTCTGGAGAATACGGCGGGTGAGGTAGGACCTCCCATTTGGTCGTTTCGATGTAGGTTTTGACCGGTTTTGCGACGTGCGGACGAGCACGTCTCTAGGTTTCAGTTCATATGGGACCCAATTTCCCTGCTTTTGGATCATTCCCATGGCTTTCAGGCGTTTGCTGACTGTTGAAAAGTCAACTCTTAATGATTCAACTAAATCTTGAAGCGTTTGGCATGGATCTTCATCGAACAATGACTTCAATTCTTCAACTTCGAATTTTTTCGGCTGCCCAGGTCGTTCCTTGTCTTCCAGCTCAAAATCACCACTTTTAACCCCTTAACGCGCGGTGTCCTCGCCACGAGGACGCAAAATTTAAGATCCAGCTGCAAAAATTCATCCCGGAAATATTTTAGCAAAAATTCACGTTTATAACATATCAGAAAAGGCCGGTTTTTTAAACCTTAAAATTTAAAATTTCTTTTAGTTTAATTTAGTTCATGAATTCCGGTGGCAGTATAATTTAAATGTTTCAAATTGTCTTGCGCCGCAAAGGGTTAAATCGAACAAATCATTTCCGACACGTTTGTTCAACCAGTGCATGCTCTCCATAAACTTCCACTTAAATTCGATAACTTTCGGCAGCGCTTTTCTTCATGTTAAAGTAATGAAGTAGAACTCCCCGCAAAAACACTTTATCCGGCACAAAGTTAGACATATTCGATGAAGTAAAAAATTTTGTTATTTACTCTTCAACCAAATGACATATACTATTAACGATACTCAATGATAGTAGGTTTACGGGGAATCTAGTCACGCCATCTATTACAAAACGCTACGAATTAATTCAAACACCCAATATATATATATATATATATATATATGTATGTGTGTGTGTGTCTGTGTATGTACGAAAGTATAATAGAAATGTATAAAATTATAAACGTATTACCTTTACATAAAAATCTCACTCTCAGAAAAAAAAATCTTAAGTTAAACTAAAAATGTGCTTTTTTATCATTTTTTAATCATTTTTCCTTCTTAAAATTATGATTCTACTGAAATTTGGTTTACTGATTTGCTTGCTTTTCAAAAATTTTGAAGTCACTTTATGAATACCTGAATACATATTTCTATAGAATATCACATCATTATACATCGTTCTGAAAGAAATTACTCGCGGAGGCTACTTTCAATATATCTCTCTTAGCATCGAAATAGGAGATAAAAATAGAAAAAAAAAATCCGTCATACATCTTAAAGGCAAAGTGAATGCATAATATCATTATACTTCTATTCAAATGCTTCTGCGAGTGGCATTACTAATAGACGTTTTTTATGTATATATTTTATCTTTTACTTTAACACAACTACGTTTGAGATATTTTTACAAAGAACAAGTTTCAAAAAAAATTTATGTCACGAGAGAATATCTCTTTTCATGTATTGTAAAGAATATACTGATTTAATATATTACTTACAACGTTCGTTTTATTCGATATATACTAATAAAAAAAATCCACATTTTACTTAAATTTATAAATATTTCATGATGTGTGCATTTTTTCTTCAACATGACAACTGACTTTTTTCTTTTTCTTTTTTTTTTTTTATTCTACGTAAAACACACTTTTAAAAAATCTCAATAGCATAGCCTCTGCTGCATAGTTGCCAACTTGTACGTATTTTTGCTGCCAGAAAATTTTGAACGAGATTTTTAATAAGTTTTTTAACAGTTTTATGTGATTAAAAATGATAAACGTTTTTGTAAAGAAATACTGATGATAAAAATATCGTACAAATTGACACCTATGCTACAGTATGCTCAGGCAGTGGCAACGCCTATATACGTACGGAAGATGGAGGTGCTCTCGAAAAAAATTAACACTACCAACTGTTGCGGACTGTAGCATTTTGTTTGGGCCATCTCATTTACACAAGGTTGCCACAGACCAGGCTCTGGTCTTTCACTGACTCTTCCACAACAACATTCATACAGTATTTTTCAACTTAATTTATTGGGAAAACATATTACTGTAGGTTACAAAAAAAAAAAAAAAAAAAAAAAAAAAAATCTGGTGGAAGAGTCAATGAAAAATACAGCCTATGGCATCCCTATTTATAGCACTGACAATTTCATTATTTAAACCGTTTTTTTTTTTTTTTTTTTTTTTAATTAATTTTAGTGGTGACATTAGAGAGATATCTTTATGTTAAATAAATAAATAAAAGCATATTTTATGTCATTAAAAGCATATAATATCATTATATACGGAGTGTCCCATAAGTCTGTAGATATTTTAAAAATTCATAACAATTGAATGAATTGATAGATATAAACGCGGTTTGCGAAAAAGCATTCTCGTGAAGGGAGATTTTTTTTTTTTTTTTTTTAAATAAAAAATAATAATTAAGCTATCTGACGATAGAGGGTGCTGTGCGTGACCAGATCACACATTTTCATGAAAAATTGTATCGCCTGCAAATGTTTACAGGCATATATATCCTATCCTATGTGTTCGTCTTCACCACAAATTACAGTTAGCAAACAAGTTATAACACTGCCAACTGCAGCTTCTGTCGGCGTTTCTTACCTGAAAGAAATCATCTTCACCAATAACGCTTTATCCACCAAGTCAGCTTCGCAATTAAATCTTCATGTATGCACAGGTAGGAGACAAAATAAGGAATAAACGTTTGTAATCGCAAAATTGTGCAATCTGTAGGACTTTAATTTGCATATTTTTCTTTCACATCCATGCGAAAAAAATAACTATTTGTCTAATTATCGTCGACAAAAAATTTAGCTATATTTTTTTCTTTAACAAAAACAATTCCCCTTCACAGGAATGATTTTTTCGCAAACCGCGTTCAGTTCTATCAATTCATTCAACAGTTTTGAATTTTTAAAATGTCTACAGGCTTATGGGACACCCTGTATGCAAAAAGGATGGAATGAGGTAAGACAAACAGCATTTTGGACACTTCTGAAAAGTTTTGGGTATAAACTTCAACTAATTGCCTTTTAAAAATATGAACGTTTTGTAATTTAAGTAAGAGATACTCAAAATAATAATAATAATAATAATCACGAAAACTTTGCATATTTTCATTCTACTTTGTGAGGTTGCAAAGTGGGAGTTGAGTTTACTCTGTTTATCAAAGTACTCTACGAAGGTTAACTATCTTTTACGTGTTTAAAAAAAAAAAAAAAAGGCACCAGACTTTAGCGATATTTATTAAGTAATTAGTTTTGAATATGTTTGTTGAAAATAGCATTGCGTATAAATAGAAATTATTTAGCCAGCATATAAAAGGAATGTTAAAATCGTGCTTGTCGGTTCTAACTCGAATCTGATTAGTTCTGTTCTGTTCTGAACTGATACTACTCCGTTCTGTTCTGATTTGGTTCTCGGAATAATCCAGTTCGAGGACTGTAGATAGAAGGGTTTTAGTTCGGGATAGTTCTTGGAGTTAATGTATCTAAAACAGTATTACGGAGCATAGCCAACTTTGATGCCTGCTATGCAGCTTCCAAGAATCGGTAATATTAATTCAATTACTGTTTTATACTTATATGAAATCGCCAGCTACTGACTCTTTTTAATCTGTTGGAGAATGAAATCATTTATTATTTTTGTTTAAGTGAAGAATATAGAGAATTTATATTTAACGAGATGTTTAGGAAAAGTTAGTCTCATTTATTTCCTCTATTAAGAGTTTTAATTAAATTGTTTCTGTTAAATTTTGAAACTGTTTTTGTAGTTTATTCTTTGATCACACAGCAAATATAGAGAAGTATGAAGAGGTCACATAATACGTATCCTCACAGCTTGATTTCGAGAAACCGTAATTGCGGCTTAACCCCTTAACAACACCCCCCCCCCCCGCAAAATTTAAGATCCAGCTGCAAAAATTCATTCCGGAAATTTTTTAGCAAAAATTTACGTTTATAACATATCAGAAAAGGGCAGATTTTTCAACCTTAAAATTTAAAATTTCTTTTAGTTTAATTTAGTTCATGAATTCCGGTGGCAGTATAATTTAAATGATCCGAATTGTCTTGCGCCGCAAAGGGTTAACATCATACTTGCCAATATTTTAATTTAATTCGGAGCATTTTTAGCCCCACATTTATTTTGCACCACTTTATTTATAGAATAATTTTCTCCAATATATAACTACGATAAAATAAGAAAAAAATACTCTTAAAATAAAAGGGGTATGAAATAAAGGTGGGGTTAAGAATACACCGGAATAAATTAAAATGTCAGCAACTGTGCTAATGTATTTATATACCCAGTGTTGCCAGATCTAGCGAATTTTGTATTCAATAATCACACCAATAATTTTTTTATCGTAACGTTTGCGTAATCACTTCGAAGATTGATAGTCTATTATGTATATCAAGTATCACTTCTCAAAATTATTTGTGATTATATTGAATAAAACATCCGGCGATCTGGCAACATTGTATTCCATGTATATTACTTTAAGAGATATGTAAGACGAATTTCTCGACAGTGAGAATTTCTATGAATGTAAAGCTTTATGAATTTTAAATATCTCAATTCCTTGCATAGTTGCGATTTTTATCGTACACCTTTAACTAGCGCTTCACATTTCAAACTATATAACACTCCAGATAAACATAAAAGAGATGAACTTAGTACGTTTCATTGTAAACTGAAATGAAGAACTGAAAAAAAGTAAATAAATAAGAGTAATGCATTTGAGGTGTTTGAGATAAGCATGACATAGAGGATTCGTGGGGTAAATATAACCACGGGGACAAATCATAAAGATTAAAATAATACAACAAATATAAAGTTACATTCAAAATTTGCATATAAAATTTTGTTTATTTACCGAAATAATGTGGAGATAACTTTCAAGTACAACAAAGTCAAAGCATCGAATTTTGACATGGCCACATTGTCTAAAATGGAAATATAGAAATATTTTCAAACTTTATAGCTATAACTCTTTTATGTTTCATTTTGTTTCCTAAATATAACAAAGAAAGCTTCAGTTGAGCGGGTATGAGGAGTATTAGGTCAGAAAACAGCTTAACAGCTAAGATATAGAGCACAATTACACATGCCCAAATTTAGCCTAATAAGATTTTGGAAGTTAAGAAATATGTATATAAATTACATTAATGCAACATGAAATTATTATTTTTTTCTTACTATGATGTTTTTTCTTACTATGATTTTCTGTTAAAAAAAAAAAAAAAAAAAATGAGTGAATGATCTTTTATTTTTCTTAATTTTATAAAAAGAAAATAATCTCAGAAATTTTGCTACTTTTAGATGCAAAGAATGATAAGGGTAGAACTCTCAAAAGAGGTGAATGCTTTTTGAGTTTAAAACATCTATATTTTCCTTTAGAAATATTTATTGCATTTTTATACTAATATTTCAGATTAATCAGAAAAGAGATTATTATCCGCTTGCTGGCCCTATATCATTTCACTCCTCTGGTAAGTGTTGCCAAATTTAGGAACTTTTATATTCATCCCCAACTAAATTTTAAGTGTAACGTTTACTTACAAGGAAATATGCAAAAGGTGTCGTCTTCAAAAAAGATTTAAAAAAAAAATATATGTGTTCTACTCTTCATAAAACACCAAAAAGTGAAAAAAAAATCGGCTGAAATTAATTACAGCGACCACAAAAAATTATCAAAATTAAGCATTTTTGGCAATTTAGCCCTGTTAGGCGATAAGTTCACTAGCACCCAGATTGCCGTGTACGAACAGAACCGTGTTTATCTTCTCCGCCAAGTACTCAAAATCGATCGCCTAACTGTGTGAAATCGCCAAATATGCTTAATTTTGATAATTTTTTGTGGTCGTTGTAATTCATTTCAGCCGATAATTTTTTCAGTGATGGTTTATGAAAAGTAGAATCACATACGTTTTTTTCAATATTTTTTGAAGACGACAGCTTTTGAATGTTTCCTTGTTAGTCATTTCGAACGTTATTCGTCCGTAATGTGCATCAAATATCGCTTCTCAAAATTATTGGTGGTAGTTAAATATAAGAGTCCCTATATTTGGCAACACTCTTTGGAGCGTCAGGGCTAGCAAATGGTTAAAAAATATTTGTGGAACTCTTTCAGCCCTGCCTCTCACGGTGATTGTAAGCATAATGACAGGGGTCGTACTCTCCGCCCATTTTTCAGAACATTCTCAGGGATTAGAGATTTTTTGTCTTTATTGATACTACAATTTTTATACAATAATCTCTGCCCTATTTAATTACGGTACGTTACTATAAAAATACTATAAATATTTCTACATAAAATTAGTGGTGTCAAGAAAGGTAAAAATTTCTTTATCTTGATAGTGACCTGGAAAAAAAGGAGGAACGTACGACCCCTGCATAATGTTAAATATAAGTTCCGCCTGTGGGTGATATTGTATTTAAGCATATTTTTAGAACAGGATTTTCTATATGTTTATACATACTTGCCAGTCATCTCATTAATAATAGTAACATTGTTACGCCCCTTTAAAACATACCCCTTTTCCTACACCAATTTATTTTTAGAGTAAATTACTCCAAATGTAATTGTAATTAAATAAGAATAAAATTATTCTAAAAAATGACTGGTATAAAAAGAAAGGCAGGTACTAAAAATGTTACCATTCATAATGAGATGTTTGACAATTATGTTTATATTAAAAATGGATATAGATTATAAGTATACTGTTTCTAATCAAAGTATTTGTATCCATTGAACGTAGCTGTAGAATATTTCTTAAGAATAATATCGATTAAAATCTTAAGAAATATTGTATCGTACAGAATACAAAAGAAATGCCGTAGGCGGAGTTAAAGATTTCCAAATATCGCAGATACTTCTCTGAGCAGTGAAAGTGTTGATATTGTTTAAGATGTAAATAATACTCATAAAAAAAAAGATTTAAATGTTTTTTAAAAGTAGATTTAAATATTATGTAAAAGTAGTTCCAAAATGTCCTTATAGATGGCGCTGACAGGGTAATGTAAGGAGAAACGCCTAAAAGTATTCATTATACCCAAGAATGTTGTTAGCACTATAATGAACTAGCATAAAATAATAAACTCCAAGGGTTTAACACACATTTCTTTGCAAAAAGAAAATATTAAGTGGTTACAGTGGAAACAGTGATAGTGACAAGAGAAAAACAGAAGCTTCATAAAACACACACCTTACGGATGATTAACAATACATTTTGGAACTGATTTTTTTTCTTTTTTTTTTTCTTTGTCAAACAAAATTTCATCGCCTCACTGTTGTTCTGGTAAAATATCAAACCATTCTAACTGTAGTTTTAAAATTATAGCGTTTTGAAATCATAACTTTAATTATAATCACCCTGTATATATATATATATTCAAAGTGCATACTGGCAGTACCGGTTTATTAAATAATTTTAAAAAATCACAAAATAATCAAAATTTTTAACTTACATTAATTGTAGTTTTTACGAATTGTATATTTTGTAAAACAGATATATCTGTCAAGTACGACCTGATAAAATTGTTACATCAAATATGACAGCTGCCAACTATCTCATGTGGTACGACCAATCGGTACGGATGGTTGTTGTCCCTCTTATATCGCGTTAAAAATTACGATCGTTTTTATTCACATTAAGAATTATTAGACTTTCCTCTTTACAGGGATGAAAAAAATCCGCTCTTTTTGCCACCAGTATCTTTCTACAAAAATTTCTAGTTTATAAAATCACATAAACAACTGTAAAAATATTATAAAAATATGGTAAACATTTCTATATAGAAATACTGGTGGCAGAAAAAGCGAAACTCTTTCATTCTTGTCACCAGGAAACTATCCCTTACTGTAATAATAATAATAATAATAATACAAAGAAGTTTCAGTCGAAAGAGCTTTTATAAAGATGTTTTTCGATGCATAAAACAATTATTTTCGCCAGCTCTGTTATAAATTATCAAAGTTCGCTAATGGTCGGTGCAACCACACCAGAATTGATAAAACCACGCCTTACTGAAAGAATGAATGAAATCCAAATATGCATCAATCGAAAGTGCATAGAAATTTTTTTTATTTGATGCATAAATCAGTTACCCATTTCGACTTTGAGATATATTCTATCGAGATATAATGTTTAAAAATCGCTAGTGTAAAATCTAAAAATTGATAAAGCTTTAGTTCTGACAGGGTTTTCCCAGAGCCTAATTAAGGGGGAAGCACACATTATTTATACTTACACCGTTATTTTTTAACAAATACTTTCCTCCTATAATAAACACAAAATTCTCATTAAAAATTATTTTAAAAGAATTCTGGTGTCTAATAACGGTGAGTAAATTGGATTGTTTTACACCGTTCATTTTTTTTTTTTTTTTTTTAAATATTTCCTCGTCAAAGCGTGGAATTTCTATGACATGAAGTAAAAAATAATAGTAAAAATATTCCGGTGAGAGCGGAGGTAATGTGTGCTTCCCCCTTAATCAGGCTCTGGGGACTCCCCCGACTTATTTTTCGTTACCACATTTTTGCTCAAACTCAAATATAGATTTCTCCAGAATGGGCTAACAACGGCAGATAGTTTAAGCGTGGAAAATCACGTTAGAACACGCTCTATCGAATGAAATAATTTAATTGATTTCTATTATTACAATATTGGTAGAGACGCCAACATTTTAATTTATTCCGGTGCATTTTTAGACCCGCATTAATTTCGTATCACACTTTTCCTAAAAGTATATTTTTTCTTATTTTATTGTAGTTATCTATTTGCCTTAGGAATATTTGTGTAATTGACTTCAAACCGAAAATTTTTTATAGCGGCTTTCGGTAAGTTGGAAGTTAGGATGGAATTGCTGGGAGGCACCTATGACAGCGTTACGAGAGGAAGGGGGGACATAAAAGGTACAAATAAAATAAAAATAACAAAGGAATTTTAGAGCTTATGGAAAGGTAAAACACAATATAAAAAATGAACATTAATCGTCGAAAATATATTAAACATATTCCATTTAAAAATACTGGTGTCAATTCTGATTTGAAAGTTAATAATGTTGGCAGCTTTGCCAATGGTAATACAGTGTTCACTAATTGTAAAATGAACATTGATAAAGACCCCTATAACATTCCCTTTTATTGACAGGAACTGAAATTCTGTTCTTTCTATCTCTCATAACATTTCTAATATCAGGACATTTAGGAGGGGCTGAAAGGGTGAATTAGGAGGAGCTGAAAGGGTGGGGAAGAAATAGGTGTATACCACGCGAGATATTTCACCCGATTCACACGTTTTGAGGGGTCCTGATTAGTTTTTTTTTTTTTTTTTTTTTTTTAATCTCAGCTACTGATTAAAATAATTTCATAAGTAATACATCATTAGAACGCTTTTTTGATTTGGAATCGAACAGTGGAATACAGAAATTCGTACCGCCAGATGGCGTTTTAATATTTTCAAATTTCAATATTTCAATTTCTAATTATGATTAAATTATTTTTAATACATCATTCGAAAGGTATTTTAAAGTTCTTTTAAGTTATAGAAAGTTTTCACCAGATTTACACGTTTTGAGGTCTCTTGATTACGTTTTCTTTTATGGCGCTGTAATATTTTCAAATTCCAATATTTCAATTTCTAATTATAATTAATTTTTTTTTAATACATCATTCGAAAGATATTTTAAAGTTCTTTATATTATCGAAAGTTTTAACCAGATTTACACGTTTTGAGGTCTCCTGAATTAGTTTTCTTTTGTATCTCAGCTACTAATTAAAATAATTTCATAAGTAATACATCAGTAGAAAGCTTTTTTGAATTGGAATCGAACAGTGGAATACAGAAATTTCTACCGCCAGATAGCGCTGCAATATTTTCAAATTTCAATATTTCAATTTCTAATTACGATTAAATTATTTTTAATACATCATTCGAAAGATATTTTAAAGTTCTTTTAAATTATAGAAAGTTTTCACCAGATTTACACGTTTTGAGGTCTCCTGATTACGTTTTCTTTTGCATCTTAGCCAAATGAGTTAGATCGTTCAAAATTGGTATACGTAGGTTAATTAAGAGAGCCTGAAAGGGTAGAGAAGAAATAGGCGTGCACCGCGCGCGTATCCCCTAACTCGTGCGCGCTGCGCGCGCACGGGACTGCGTTGCCGAAGGCAGTGGGGACCCCGTCCAACTTTTTAATCGATGACAAATGATTTTTTTTTTCTTTTCTTAAGAATAAAAATTTTATTTGAGAAGGAATATGTGCGCGCAGGGCTTGTATACCTTAACACGTGCGCGCGTAGCGCGCATGGGTCTGCGCTGCCGAAGGCAGTGGGGACTCAGTGTCAATTATTACCCGATCAGAGATGATTTTTTTAGGGGGCACGAAGTGTCAGTAAAGGAATACGCGCGCGGGACTGCACTGCCGAAGGCAGTGGGGACCCCGTCCAACTTTTTAATCGATGACAATTGATTTTTTTTTTCTTTTCTTAAGAATAAAAATTTTATTTGAGAAGGAATATGTGCGCGCAGGGCGCGTATACCTTAATATACCTTAAGGTATACCTAACGTATACCTTATGCTTGCCCGGGCCGACTTTTTACCCAATCAGAAATGATTTGTTTTAAACTTTCTTTTCTTAACACTAAAAGTTACTGTTAGTGATTCGTAATTAGAGTGATTGAGAGATTTTGAGAATTCAGTCATTATAGTGATTCATTTGAAAATACTGACCCGCTAGCGGGCGAAGCTCGCTAGTAATTTATAAAAACATGTTAAAGTACTTACGCAGAAGAGAAATGACACAAACATAACACATAAGCCTAACGATGAGATAATTTGCAAAAACCATTAAACCAATAGAAACATTCATCAAATAATAGAAATGGAAAGAGATAAATTAACCAAAAGGTTCCGATAAAAGAAAAGAGAATTCATGAAGTGAAAAATAGAATTTTAAATGCTGAAAACCAGAAATGTTCACTCTTTATATATATATATATATATATATATATATATAATATATATATATATATATTATAATAAATCTCAGCTAAAAAAAAACTGCAGAAAAGACTGCAAATAAACAGAAAGTATTTGAAACATAAATTATAAAATCTGCAGAATAACTGTAGTTTAAAACCAAAAAATTTGCAGCTTGGAACCAAGTAATTATTCCCCCCCCCCTTAAACTTTTTATTCTTCCAGATACCTTCAGATTATCTGCTGTTTTGTGAATTTTTTTTAAAGTTTTTCTGGAGGTTTCTTTAGCTGGGATATATGTGGTAGCCTCATAAAAATTTATACAGGTAAATAGAAGAAAACTCGTGATCACATGCTATAGCAAAAAAGCATTTCAAGCATAATTTTCTACAGGGTGATCCAAAACAGTTTAAAATTTCTTTAGTTTTTTACTGGTCTCACTTTTCACTTGAGGACAAAACTTTTGCTGAAATATGTGAGGTAAAACATGTTCTCTATGCATCAAAATTTTCAAGAGAATTTATAAAGAATTACTCTGGATTTTTGACAAAAAATAATTAAACATAAAATCTTCTTCACACACCATAAAATTTATAAAAGCGCTATCGTTTTCGAAAGGACGTGACAGTTCTTCTGCCAGAGCAAAACACGTGCTACTGCTTTGATGGCAAAAGCAAAACTCACGACAAGACACTTTGGCAATTTGACTTACAAGTACAGGAGCAAGACCTTTGACAAATCGTATAAATTCCAAAGTTTCCATATACTTATTGTTACATAGTGTATGTTATTTTTCTCTGTGGAAGTCAGGAAGTGACTGTAGGTGTAATATTTCTGAGAATGGAGAGTTCGTCTTGAAATTTCATTTCACGAATCCAATATATCTAGCTTTCAACCTATGTAACAGAAAATTTTTATATTTTGTGCATGTGCAATTAAAAAGAAAATCTGGAGTGACTCCACTCGACTTTCCGAACATTGAGTAACTAACAGTTTTGTAGATAAAATAAAGAAAGAGGAATTGCTAAACAAACAAAAGAGAGAAAACCATAATAGAGTGTTTTTTTCTCCATATATCACACGAGGTTTTATTTAACGCTACTGAACTTTGAGCCCTTAGATCATAATGATAAAGAATTTTTCGTTTTGTCCCTGTAAAAATCTATAGATGCATTCACCAAAATGCTTATAGTTAGTGCAACAGTGATTTATAATATTCATACAAATTTTCAGCTCAATTGAATAAGGCATTTAGATGCTATCGCACTTTAAAAAATTTGGTCTCATAGGCCATAATGATAAAGAATTTTTCTTTGTGTCCCTGTAAAAAAACTGTAGTGCTAGATTCACCAAAATCAATACAGTTGGTGCAAATGCGACCTATAACATGTGTACAATTTTTTTGCTCAGATTAATAAGGCGTTTAGACGCTATCACACTTTTAAAAATTTGGCCCCATTGGCCTTAATGATAAAGAATATTTCTTTGTGTCCCTGTAAAAAAAACTATAAGTGCTAGATTCTCCAAAATCTATACAGATTGAGTATCTGTGACCTATAATATGGGTATAAAATTTTTGCTCAATTGAATAAGGCGTTTAGATGCTATCGCACTTTTAAGATTTTGGTCCCATAGGCCATAATGATAAAGAATTTTTCTTTGTGTCCCTGTAAAAAAAGTATAAGTGCTAGATTCACCAAAATCTATAGGGTTCGTACTATGGTGACTTACAATATACGTACCAACTTTCAGGTTAATCGAACAAAGCCTTTAGACGCTAGCGTGTTCACAAACATACACACATACACACATACACACATACACACACACATACATACATCATCGTAAAAATAGTGAAAACGGACTCAGGGGACCTCAAAACGTATAGAAACATCAAAATCTCGAATTCGGATTTTTGACATGATTACAATACTTTCCTCACTATAGTGTTCGGAAAGTAAAAATAAATAAATAAAATACAAACTCTCAAAGTCGTGTCTTTTGTGTTTCAGAATAATGTTTCTTATTTTGTTAATATTTTTTTTTTTTTTTTTTTTTTTTTAGATAAAGCTATTAAATATTTTTTCAGTTAATTAACAATTCTCTACCATACAACATTTTTTAAGATTTTACCAACGCAAAATAACACTGAAGAAACACGAACAGCAACACTAAATTAATCTCATTACAACGATCAGCTACCACGAGCATAGTTGACAAATTAGCACCTTTAGGTTACCGGAAAAATTTAATAGAGATATTTATTTTATTTAATTAGTTAACTGTAATGGTTTTCACTTAAAACATACTATAAAATATTTTTACAAATTTTTCCAGTAGCCAAACGCTGCTAATTGTGGAACTATAACCACGAGAAGAAACTTCCCCTCTGTAGCTTGTTAAATACCTCCAAAGCAAACCAACGAACACAGGGCATTATAAAACGGGATAAATTTTATATGAATTTCGCAATAAAAGAAAAGTGGTGTAGATAGAAATGTATTTCTATATGTAAATCTGCACTGTAATGCGTTGTTTCTCAAAAAAAAAAAAAAAAAAAAAAAATGTGGCTTAATTGCTTGCTTAATCCGATTCAAGTATAACATAGATGTTTAAAGGAAGTTTTATCATTAACACTTTCGCGACCGCTGACGTAGATTCACACAGGGGTCGTACTCTCCGCCCTTTTTTCAGGACACTCTCATGAAAGAGAAATTTTAAATTTAAAATTGCTACCACTATTTTTATAAAATAATCTCTACACTGTACAACAATTGCCCATTACTATAAATATACAAGAAATATTTTTGCATGAAATTAGTGGTGGCAATAGAGGCGAAAATTTCTATCTCTGAGAGTGTCTTGAAAAAAAGGCGGAGAGTACGACCCCTGGATTCACATCATTTGAAAATCTGTAACTCCGCCAGTGCGCGTTTTTTTTTTGCAATTTGTACGTTATTTATTTCTTGAGAATGTTCTCAATATTCATATTTGTACAATCAATATACTATGGATACAAATACTTTGATTAGAAAGAGTATAATTATAATGCATATCCATTTGCAATATAATTCTAAATAGAGAAAATTTTGTCTTGAAATGTTGTAACCTGGAAGAATAACGCCCACAGGCGGGACTTACTGTCAAAAAGATAAAAGCATCCGGTCGCGAAAGTGTTAAAATGTAAAACATCGTTAATTAAATTTTTAACTCGACCTTTAAATGATAATATGAAATTCTCTAACATTCTAACTAGCGCCTCGATGAATAGTCGTAAAAAAGACAGTTTATTCTTATATTACCATTGTAGTATTTGATAAAGCATTTATTTTTAAAATACAAAAAAATGTAAAATTTTTGAATACCAAATAAACGAATAGGTTTACATAATTACTACTTTTATTCCGATTTACGAAATTATGCGTTGTAGATTTAGGTCTTTTACATTCTGACAAGGAAACCACCCAAATAGTGTAATAATAGAAATCAGTTAAATGATGCTCACTTGAGAGGGCATAATCCAACATGATTTTTGGCTCGTAAACTGTTTGTCATCGTGAGCTCGTTCTCGAGTCGAGAAATCTATATTTGAGTGAAAATGTAGTAACGAGAAAGAAGTAGGGTTAAACCCTATAAAATCTTCAAGAACAGTCTCTTTCATCAATTTTTGAATTCCACATTATCGAATTTCTAGACATTATATCTCTGTAGAATCATAGCCTTCTTAACTAGATGCTTGTCGCGTGGCTCATAAACTCGGCAACAGTTGAAGCGGTAGACAGCGCCACCTGGTACAGATTGTGTGACTTTTTAGCCAACTGTCACCAATAATTTTATAAAGTGATACATGATATATACAATCGATGTTTCATGAAACCATAGAAGCCTCTGCGCAAGCGCTAATTCAACGAGTCCACTGTTAAAATAGGGGTGATCGTCATCCGGCTCAGAGAAAATGAATGATAACAGAGCGCGAATTATTGGATCTTTTCCAAATCAGAACCTGCCGGTCAAGCTGGCACTCCTCCAACATTTTGGACGCGTCGTCGCTGGTAGTTTTAGGAAACGTGGCTGCACTATATTCGCCTTTTATGTATATCATATCCCACTTTTAAAATTTTTTGGCGAGTTTTGAATAAAAAAGCCGCGCAATCTGTACCATGTGGCGCTGTCTATCGTTTCAACTGTGGCCAAGCTTCCGAGCCACGCGACAGGCATCTAGTTTAGGAGGCTGCGGTAGAATATATCTCAAAGCTGAAATGGACAACTGATTTATGCAACATAACATGTTTGTCGATGTCGATGCTTTCTCAAGTTCTGCTTGCTTGGATTTCATTCATTATTTCAGTAAGGCGTGGTTTTATCGATTCAGGCGTGATAGAACCGATAATTAGTATTCTTTTAGAATTTATAACTCGAAAACGAGTTGACGAGGGCAATTATTTTATGCATTAAAAAGCATATTTATAACAGTTCTTTTGATTGATACTTGTTTGGATTTTTTATTATAATTATTATTATTACAGAGAAGAGTGGTTTCCTTTCCTGGTTAAGGTGTTGCCATTTGTCGTAATTTGTGTCATCTATAAGTTTGTATATACATGATTTAAAATAGTTATTCAAGTAAGTTTAGATGCACACGTCATTGCTTAGTTAGAATTACTTTATTTTATATTTAAAGTTGTCATACTCCATTTCTTCTGAAGGGAAATCTTACTTTTCAAGGTGAGATATTAACCCTTTGCGGCGCAAGGTAATTTGGATAATTTAAATTACACTGCCACCGGAATTTACGAACAAAATTAAAATAAAAGAAATTTTATAATTTCAGGTTGAAAAAAGATAATAATATAGTTTTAAAATATTAAAGAACACGTTTTTATAGAAATGTGAACTAAAAAGCACAAAATATCTACTATCTTAGTATTAAAATGCAGGGTAAGAGAAAATCGTGTGAGTGACACGCCTTAATATTTACATACATTTAAATCTTTAATTAAAATAATTTAGAATTAAACAAAAACCATTTTTTTTAAAATCTCTCCTGACGGGGATCGAACGCTGGACCTTTAGGTTCGTAGCGCCGCTCCTTACCTCACAGCCATGGCGTTCACGTACGGAAAGTCTTTTTTTTTACAATATCGATTTTTTTTTGCTCCCAGAGCGGTTACAAACATACAAACAAACATACAGGTGAAGCTAATAAAAGCGTGTTAAAAAAAAGGCCTTTTCTGCTATGTTATAAATGTAAATTTTTGCTAAAAAAAATTCCGGGATGAGTTTTTGCACATGAAAATTACAATTAGGAGTTCCATCAGCGGGAACACTGCAACTGAAAGGGTTAAGGGCCCTTCACTCAACGTCGCCGGAAGCCGAAGCTAATGTTATTCTATGGGAAATTTTTCTTTACAAATAACTTATTAACTAATACAGATTTTTAAATTCTGTTTTCACATTCTGAAAATTCCCAGCTGTTAAATTGACGGACCTTTCTTAAAAAAATATTTTTTATATTTTATTTTGAAGCTGCAAAATACGAATTTTCAATATGTGAATTTTTTTCATTTTGCAATTTCAAAATGAAATATTAAAAATAAAAAAAATACATTTTTAAAAAAGGTGCATCAATTTAACAGTTGGGAATTTTCTGAATGTGAAAACATAATTTAAAAATATGTATTAGTTAATAAGTTATTTGTAAAGAAAATTTCCCCATAGAATAATATTGGCTCGGGCTTCCGGCAACGGTAAGTGAAGAGGGCCGTTAACACTTTCGCGACCACAAGTTTTTGTCTTTTTGAGAGTGAACTCCGCCTGTGAACGTTATTTTTTCACATTTCATTAGTTTAATTGAATGTTTTCTGTATTCATATTTATAATATAAATGAATATCCGTCACAATCATACTTTTTTCTAATCAAAGTATTTATATCCATAGTGCATTGATTTCACTAATGTGAATATTGGGCACATTGTTAAGAAATAATATAACCTATGTAACCTAAAGAAACGCCCACTGGCGGAGTTACAGATTTTCAAATGACGTGAATTCACGTCAGCGGTCGCGAAAGTGTTAATTTTTTTTTTTTAAATATAGAGATTTACCCCTAACACATGTTCGCTTGAAACTCTATTAAGAATTCATTCAAAGTATATAAATCATACCTTTCATCGAACCGCCTTGATCTCAGTAATTCGAATATGTAGTAAAATTGGGTGTTACTATTCGAAAATATAATGCAAATCTCAAGATGTAGATAACTTTACCAAACGAATTTAATCTATTGCATGAATAGCTAGGTACTGCAACAGCCACATGTTTCTACACTACTTTACGGTGAAATTAGTGAGGGTGAGGGAGCTATCTTTTTTTATGACTGTACATTGAGAATTTGAGCATAGTGTTTCATATTGTGGAGGCTTACGACAAACTAGCATTTTGCTTCATATGGTCAAACAAACTTCTTGTTAGGATGACTGACTTGAACTAATTATTTTTATTCTTACTTTTAAATAAGAATCTACGGGATCTGGTTTCATTATAAGTATACAGGTTAATCAACATTTTAATTTATTCTGAAAAATTTTTTAGCCACGCCTTTAATTCATACCACCTTTTTAAAGAGTCTCTCTCTCTCTCTCTCTCTCTCTTCTTCTTCTTCTTCTTCTTCTTCTTCTTCTTTTAATTGCAGTTACATAATGGAGAAAATTATTCTGAAAAAAAAAAAAGAGGTTGCAAGGGTTGCATTCTCCAGTGTTGCCAGATTTGGGGACTTTTTTATACAACCCCCGCCGCTAAATTTTAATTGTAACGGTTGCCAAAGCACTTCGAAAGATAAAGGTCTATTATGTATAGCAAATATCACTTCTCAAAATTATTGGTGAGAGTTGAATAAAAAAGTCCCCAAATCTGGCAACACTGGCATTCTCCGTCATTTTTCAGGGCATTTGCAAGGATATGAGCCAATCTAACTACCGGAAAATTTTAATAGAATTTATATATATACATAATAATTTTCACTGAAAAAATAAAATAAAACTTTATACTAAAATGTTCCTGTAGCCTATAAAGGCTAAAGTACGTAATTATAGATACATTGTACCGTGCAATGTTCACCAAATTATTAAGGATTTTTTTAAATAGTTCATATTTTTACAAAAAGATAAATTTTCAATACAAAAGTATTTGTTTATACATTACTAGTCCTGAATTAATAATCCTGATTTAGCTTCCTGATTAGCATTTATGCATCCTGAACTAGTAATTTTTCAGTCGAAAATAAATAGCATTTCATATAATCACAAAATTACTAAAAAAAAGATCATATTCAAGCGATTTATCCAAATTATATACATAATTGCCTGCTTTTAATTTTTTTTTTTTTTTTTTTTTTTTTTTTTTATAGAATAAGTACTACAATATATTCTCATAGAATTTAACAATGGAATTAACTGTAACTAGAAAATTGTTTCTAAAAATTTCTATATAAAGTAAGCAGTATTAAATTTTCCGGGAAAATCAAAAGATTTTGCAAATTGTTTTATGTTAACATAATTTTTTTTAATACAGTCAATAATATTTATATAATAATTTAGCCTATAAAAAGTACAAAATACAAATTAGAAAACATTAAAAATCTGAAATGAATTTCCGTATTACACCAGTGGTGTATTTGCATATTGAAATAAGATTTTTTACTCTTTACGCATAATATTACCAAATAGGTTTACTTTTTAAAAAGCAATAACTAAATATATCTCAGCCGTATTTTATAGATATTTTGTGAATCATGAATGCTTATTTGCAATACCTATTTCATAGATTCCCGAATTTCAATGAAAGTAGATTTTATCGTTAAATTCGGTACTTCAGTCAAATAACTTTCCGGCTTTCTCGACAGGAAAGTTCTCAATAAAAGCAATATTGTATGAATGAAAATTCTTCAAATAAGAGGAAATATTTTGCTGTCCCGATTTTCCTGTTTCGTGTGAAATATATAGCATTCATTTATTCGTAAAATATTTTACATTTCCTTTAACGGCTAAATTTGTTTGTTTTTTTTCCTTGAATAAATACATAGATTTTATCTTTGTAGATATACTATTTAAAAATCCCTTTTCGGCAAGCTTAAAGGCAAAGGTAGATTTCTTTACGTTGTACGGAATTACAATTTCAACTTGCAATTATACCATGGACATTAGTTTACATTGGACCATTTCGGCACCACTAAAATTTCAATGTTAATTATTACGAATTTATTAAATTGTATGATTTGGCGTGGTTTTGGTGACAAAATTTGCAACTTAGCAATGAAATTTGTGATTTGGCGGCAAACTTCGATAGCTGATGATGAAATTTTTGACTTAGCGACGAAATTCGTTATTTGACGACAAAATTTGGCAAATTTGGCGATGGATAATGCCAGCTTTGGCGTCATTATATTTTCTTCCCATGCGAAAACCTCTTATCTCTTCACAGACCAATACCTTGTTTCCATACACCTTGTTTCCATAAGATAAAAAGTTAAAGGAAGCTGTAACGCATTATTCTGAATTTTAATCGTAAATTTAAATTCTTGCCTAAACTGGCGTTCTAAACTATTCACCACAAACGATATTTTTATTAAGACTAACGTAATATTTTAATTTAATATTTTTAAATGATTAGTTAAAGCAGTTAGCAGGTTTTTTATTTTTTCAGTGATCTTTTTTGTTATCGTTTGCATGTGATGTAAGCATCAGATTATAAATTTAAGCAATTAAAGCTACTAGCAAACCCAGCGAAATTTTCGCATTTTATTTCTTTTCTTATTTACATTTAAAATTTGAAATTCATATATGTTCTACCAGTTTCACCATCCAATTTAAATTTTAATTCAACAAAATCCAAATTATTATTAGAACCAAATTAATGTTGTGCGATAATGAAACCAAAATCATTTGAAGAAAGGTTTCAAAACAAAATTAATATGTGATGATCTGGTTTTCATACTTACCCAATCAGTACAGCTCTAGTATAGAACCCCCATGCGATTTTTTTTTTTTTTTAATGTTTCTTGGCATTATTTTAGAAAAGTGTTTCACATAAGGTAAGGCTAGGACAGATCGCGCTGTAGGAAAGATTGCGCCCATAGGGGATCGGCGTTAAAGAGTAAAGTGGGAGAGCTACAATTTTAGGTAATAACAGAAGACTTGGCGTTGGAATATTAAAACTCGAATAAACTACTACGTCAGAAACGCCAAAGAAAAATATTTGTGATGCATACAGCTGTTTCGGTAGCCTATATATACGAGCACTTCTCCAGATTTAAAATTCTTTTTGCACTGCAGACGGTACGCTTAAGTCTACCGAAAATGCTATATGCATCTGAAATATTTTTCTTTGGCGTTTCTGACGTAGTAGTTTATTCGGGTTTTAATACAATTTTAGGTGGTTGTCAACATCAATAGTGACGGGCCTAATTGAATATATATGTTGGTAGCTTCAAGATTGTAGGATATGACGTGGTTATTTTGTCTCGTTATCGAAAATGAATGCTTGAATTTTCAAAAACCTTCCTAGGAGTTTCTGTAGAATGGTAATTGTGAAGTCGTTCCTTCACATATATGAGTTTTAATTATAACTTTAAATAAAGGCAATAAGTAATTATTATATTTTCAATAAATTAAATGGCTAATAAAAATAGATAACGAAATTCTAAATTACTTTTATTTATTCGCTTTTGTCTATAATAAATATCTTAATTCTAATAATACTTTATCCCTTATGCTATTAATAACTCATCTGAGAACAAAAAACATATTCTTTTTAAATGACATCTCTCAGAATAATGATCTTTCCTAAATCATTTAATAAATAAAATATAAAAAAAATATTATTTTATTTATTAGCCGTTGTATACATAATTATATTTTCATTCTTCTAAAGTTGCGCAAGTCAACTTTGTTATAAATAAATTAGGCTATAATTTACATTATGATATCATTAAAGGGTAATTTAGATTTTTTTTTATCACAGGATGTGCAATAAATCCTAGTCGGAATGTCTCCCTTAAATAACGGTCTTCTGGCGATAAAACTTGGCATAAACTGCTGTAACGAACTTACTAAATTCAAAATATTTATATTAAATTATTCTACAAACAAAGGATTAGCTTTGGCTGGAAAGTTTGGCACTATTTTAATAATTTTGGTGCAATTCATCAGTCTGATCTTAATGGCAATAGACAGAACTTCAGAATCCGCTCCTAATCTGATTTGATTAACACGTAATCAAATAGCTCTCTCTCTCTACCTGAAAATTTGTTTTACACCACCTGAATGTCTCAAAGACAATAAATTTTATGTATCTTGTTAATTGAACTATCGAATAATTTTTAACCCATAGCTGTGATGTTTGATTTGAAAATAAAGTGCTGTCAGTTAAGAAGATTGTTTTTATTTACGGCCTTCTTTATCTATTTTCCTGGTGTATTGCGGTTATTCATCTTGCTTGCTTGAGAGAAATTTCCATGGGAACTTTAGCGCAAGAACTTTATTATAAGAATTGGTGCTAAAGACCTCTTCAGTGTGGTTGTAATCAAAAATAGAGAGAGAGGGGCAGTTACTAAAAAATCAGTTAATATGTCATCCCAGCTGTTTTATTTTAAAAAATAAAAGACTGACTTTTGATATACCTTTTAATATGAACTAAAGAAGAGAAGTGTTTGATTAATTTGACTCATCATCGCATCACATGTAAACGTCAATGGCTCGAAGTATTACGCCGAGAAGTGTCTGCAGTTCTTCGATCGGATCGACGTGATTCCTTACCGGCTGGGATGGAAGGTCTGCTAGCGACCCTTTTCTTCCGATCTACTCTACATTTCTCGAATGTGATTTTTTTTTTTTTTTTCTACCCTTGACATTCGGTGAGACGGGCCGAAGCGAAATTTTTCAATATGTGGATACCCCGAAGCGCTACTCCTTACCTCACGTTGGATTTGTGTGAAGTGCGTGATTTTTGTGTGCTCTCTCGGATGCTCTGATTTATTTACGTGTCTATACTTTAGGTTTTTTAGAATGAAGTCAGTGGAGAAGCTATACCTCTTTAGTGCTGGATTTTTTTACACCCATACACGCAAACAAAGTTTTGCAAATTAATTTTCGTTATATATATATATATTTTTTTTTTCAACAGCAGATATATCGTGCATATGTCATATGCGTTTATACACTGGTAAAGGAGAAAAGCTATAGGTATATAAACTCTTGGTGATCACTTGTGAAGAAAAAAAATTTCTTACAAAAAAAACTGCATCGCCTTCTATGGATATTGCCACAAATTAATATACTGGTGCATATTAAAAAGACATATTTTACACTACTGTGGTTTTACATGGTTTATTAGTGTCTAGTACTAATTAGAACATTTTTTTGTGCATCGAACTGTTTGGACATAGTCAACGTATCTGCCGAAATTATTCAGTTATTTTTACATGATTTTTAATCAATTTTTTAGGAAGTATTTTTCAAGACTCTTCACTGTAATTGAGTAATTTTTCCATATTAAAGACTTCATATTTAAATTTTGATATCTATTATAGTGGAAAAATAAAATAAAAATATTTATTTACTTTCTTTTTCTTAGGTAATCTTATACAGGGCAAATTATTTTGATATTTATGCAAACAGTAATTAAAAATTTTCTTGATTTTTCATTCAGAAAAAAAAAAAAAAAAAAAAAAAAAAAAATTCATATGTTTTAACTAAATTTGAAATGTTGTTTGCTGGTAATTTTTATTTAAGGGGGTTGGAATAAATTAATTTTTTATATGATGTGTAAAGGTAATTTTTCATATTATTTTCACAGCTTAAATTTAATATTGAATTTGTTTATTTATCACAGTGAATATACATGTGTTAGAAAAAAAAAATAATAATAATAAATAAATAAATAAAAAAAGGGAATTAAGTAATTACATAAAATGATGTAATGTTTACAAAATTTTAGCGAATCTTTATTTTTTTAATTCATTAACATCGCAATATTTATTATGTTTGAGGTGTTTAATTTTACATGAAGTAAATTTCTTGTCTTTAATCAAATGCTTAATAAAATTCGTTCTTGTTTGTTAAGTGAATGTTTTATATATATATATATTTTATTGCAAAATAATTATCACTGTTTATTAATTGAATTTAATTAATATTTTTAATTTAAGAACTAAACTTGAAGTTATTTCTTATGTTGGTGTTTTTCAGGCAGGTTGAAAATACACATACCTTTTTTTTAGATACCTTTTAGAGATGTGTCGGCGAAAATTCGTTTTTGATATCAGTCGATATCTAGACACTTATTTCTCATATTTCACACACATTTTTTTTTTTTTTTTTTGTTCACTTATTTTAACCTGCTTGGAACTGCCATTGCATAACAAATTAATAAATAAATAAAATAATTAGAGTGATAATTTCAGGTATTCTCATACCTTTCTTTCATAAATTCATATTTTTCATTATTTTTAAGGTCATATTTTGAAGCAAAATTAAAAAAAATACATTTTAGAGAATTTAGTTGATTTTTTTTTCTTTCGTTTTTTTTACTCAGTGTATTACATGTATAACTTTAACACCTTTACATAAATGATTGATATTCATTTTTTAATTTTAAAGATAATAGGTTTTTATTCTTATCATGGTTATATTAAATCAAGTTTTTTTTTTTTTTTTTTACAATTGGTTTCTTAAAGATTAGGGCTGTATAATATGCATCACTGTGTCTTAAAAGCTAAATGTCAACACAATACACTTATTCCCTAAGTGTCATTATTTATCCTTTCATTTAAAATAATTAAAGAAATAAAATAATTTAGGTTTATACATCTCATTTTTGTCCTTAAATTAAAGGAGGCACAATTAATATGTTGGGATTTAAGCTTATGTAATTTTGTGCATTAGTAGCGCGCCTAATTGCACTTGTGTTGTTGACATTCAGTGCTGTTTTCCTTATCTTGAATTACTGGCCAAATTTTTCTTGGTGAGGGGACCTGCATTGATTGTCTTTGCTTGCATGATTTTACATTGAACTTCACTGAATTTGAGTATTACTATAATTAACATACATTTTTCCTATTTAATTTTTACATTAAATTTAACATTTTTTTTTACAGAAATCGATTAGAATTGCTTGTATTTAGGGTATTTTTTTATCATTGTTTACTAATATTGTTTATATAAAAAGATCTTTCTCACAACGCATAGGTACATACTCACGCACACAATGACAGAATAAATAAATAAAATAAAATATTGAATAAAATATTAATTAATTGATTGTATCTCCAACAATTTTCTTTTTTAACACTGTATGTATTCAGGACAATATGTAAATCCAGTACATAATATATTTTATGAATCTATACTGGCCGTATCTTGTTGCATGCAAGTGTCCTAAATAAATTTAACACACAATTTTCCAAATTTACATATTTCTTTTCTCATCTTTTTTCGGATATTATGTACATTGACTTCATGTAAACCTAACAAAATTTGTTAGTCTTGAACACAAGGTTCAATGTTTTATTTATTATACTTACCAGGCATTCTTAAATAATCATGTACAATCACTTATACAGAAAGGGAGTTGGTTGTACGTCTTAGATACCTAAGCATATAAACATAATTTTATTCTAATATTATTTTTGGTTGTCGTAAATTTTTTCAAGTTTTAATTTTTATAATAACATAACACAGTATTTGCTTTACCCATTTTAACTAAAATGTTACATTTTAACACAAATGTTTTAATTATTTTTTCTAGTTTCATAGACTTTGAGAAATTTTATAACACATTGTATATTTTTGTCAGTTAGATGTTATCGCTTCAATCCAGGTATTCTTATGCTGGTCGTGAAATTTGACATCTAATGTAATTTTTCATTTCACACATTTTTTTTTTCTTCTCCACATTCATTCAATTCTGTTAGATGAAACCTATCATTATTTTCTAAAATTTTAACCCTTAATTACCTTTCATACGAAATTTATTTTATGTGCATAATAGTTTTATTTCGTTCATTTACGTAAAAAAAAAAAAAAAAAAAAAAAAAAAAAAAAAAAGAAATGTTTAAGAGTAATCGAAATATGATAAAAGAAAAAAAAAACGGAAGACTGTTTCTGTTTCTGTTTATTTTATTTTTTTTTTCTCTCAAACAGAGATAAACATCTCGCCGTTTCCGCCTGAGTTTGTTTACGTTCAAATAATAATAGTGATTTTTTTTGTTCCTCATTCAGTTCAAATACGTTGATTGCAGAGAAATTTTTTTATTTTTACTGTACATATGATATATTTTTATCGCATTTATTCACTGTTTCATGTTTGTTTATTGGTGTTTATGTCAGTATGTCTATCATATATATATGGGAATATTTTATTACTATTGATAGCAAATAATTATGACAACAAGATATATGGTAGGCTTACTTTAACATCGAATTGGGCCCACTGCTGAATAATTGCAGTACTTTTTTTAAAAGAGAAGAGATAAAAAAAAAAAAAAAAAAAAGATAAAAACATCTTTTGCACATGTGTGAACAGATTTATTTTACTGTTCTTTTTATCAGCTGATTTGGTGAAATTCTTTTTATTCACCTTTTTGAAGTGAGATTACACTTCTTGTACTCCAGTCTTTTTACTATTATTTTACTGAGCAATTTATAGCCTTTGAAGCTATTTCTTATATATCTATTTTATGCGCATTTTTAATCTTTGAGGCCTTATCTCAGCTCAGCTCATCTCATTTCAGCTCTGCTCAGTTCAGTAGATAATACTGATGTTTTAGTCATGACTTTTTACTTTTAATGTTTGCTTATAAATTTCTGTGCACGTTAAATTCGCAATTTTAGCGCTTTCATCTGCGGCTATGGGAATTTATTTTTTGTGGCATTTTTTTTTAATTTTTTCAATTTTAATATTTCTTGGAACACTTACAGACATATACTAAATTTTTAATAGTTCAAATTATTTCAGTTGATATTCATTTTTTACAATATTGTTTAAATATTATAACATATCACCCGTTGGATTTTATATTTTTTAATTACACATATACACATATACCCTTTAAGCACAATTGTGTTGCTCTGGTTGTCAATATATTAATGACTTCTATAATCTATGGATTTTGACCATTATATTGGTTTCAACACTTGTAATTGTGTAGGGGATTTCACACTTTCACAACAATTTTGGAAGGTTATGTTTTATTGGCTTTCAAGTACACTTATAATTCATTAACACCTGTTTGATAAATATTTCGGGTGACAAAAATAAATAATGAAAATAATGAAAATAATAATAAATAAAAAGATATTGATATAAAACTACTTACTAAATTTTAAATAAATAACATGAGGATGTATGTGACTTTTGGAAATATTTGGATTGTATATTTTTCCTAATTATATTTTCATTGGTTGTCAAAGTTTCGTTTGATACTATGCGTGAACACATCACCTCTTTCACAAGATGCATTTTTTTAACAAATTCACACTATTTTTTTTATCTCATTTGAATAACATGATCAGTTATTTTAACGTTTGCAAACACTTTATAATTAATTATTCTCTCTCACACACACACCAAAAAGAATATTTTTTTTCCCCTATGTTTCTACATGTGTTCCTGTATATGTTTTCTTTTGGGTCAGAAATTTGTTGTATTATTGGCTGGTTTCTCAGTTTATCAGTCATAATGCAAATTTATCCAATAGTATTCCATGCATGTTTTCCATGCTTTTCTTCATTATTCTCAAACTTGGCCTCACAACCCAATGTTTGACACACACACACACTCACAAAATTTTATCTGACCTATTTAGTTGCTATTTCATTGGTTCACATGTGGAGATAATTACATTTTCTTTTATTAAATTTTACATAGACTTTATACAAGTAACACTAGTTACAATATATAATAATACACACGTACACAAAATGAAATAAATATTTTTTTGTCAACTTGCAGCAAATTCTGTTATGTTTTTAGAGCCTATTTGTTTTTCAAAGAAATACATAAAAAGTGAAATTTCCGTACATAGTCTGTACGTTTTAAAATTTTGTTTTTTTTTTTCAAAAATTTTTTTTCTTGTCTAAAGAGTAAAAACTCTTGTAGAGAGTTTTCGTTCAGCTTAAATTAAATATTTAATTATTTAAAATTTCTTAATTAAAATAATTACTTTTTGGAAAGTTTGCACCACAGATGTATTTTAATAAATGGCCTTGAAATCATCTGTGCGTTGTAAGAAGTAGTCTGTGCAGAAGTATGTGGCTGGTTCACTCTTCTTCTTTTTTTTTTTTTTTTTTTTTTTTTTTTTTTAAGACTATTTCTTACTGAGCAGTATTATGGAATTATCTGTATAACATACAGTATCCTTTTTAAGAAAGATACTGAATATTAATTGGGCTCGATAAAATAATAGTTCAATTGTAATTAT
This sequence comes from Salticus scenicus, assembly GCA_963930645.1. Classification (NCBI taxonomy): domain Eukaryota; kingdom Metazoa; phylum Arthropoda; class Arachnida; order Araneae; family Salticidae; genus Salticus; species Salticus scenicus. The sequence goes on along the minus strand of OZ005659.1, from coordinate 62,565,847 downwards.
AAAACAATAGTGTATTTAGATTTTTTTTTGCTGTTTTTGACAATATTTATGAGTTGTGTTCTTCTCACCTATTTCAGGTATACTCAGAGTTTATGCATTAAAAATTAACTTTTTATTGAGATCTTTTTTTTTTTTTTTTTTTTTTTGAGAAATTCAAATGCTAATTCATATATTAAAATTTTGTTCAGGAAAAGGAAATTATTTCATACAAGTAAATTTTAATTTTTTTTTTTTTTTTTTTTTTTGACCAACACAAGCTATTGAAATAAAGTTGGTTCATATATTTATGCAAAACAAAATAAATTAGGAGGCATAAAATAAATAAGAGTTAAAATAAAATAAAATAAAATAAAATAATTTTCTTGAACTCTTACATGTGCGCTTTTATTCTGACATAGGGCTAGATTTTTTTTTTCTACACATTTTTACACATACAAGGGACATTTCATTATGTCACTTTGCAGAATGCTGGTTGTCATTTTTGCACAACATGAAGCCTCTTCTGCTTCACACATATTGTTCAGTACGCTATGTTCAGTTAGGCATCACAAAACCATCATATCTGTCATAGATATTGTTCCATTATACACTCTCTGGCTCAATTTGTTAGAATTTAATTTTTCACGTGTACGATAATGGTCTTCTTAATCAAAAATGTTTGATTTTTTTTTTCATATTAATGCAATATTAAATTTTTTTTTTAAATTAACAAAATACAAAAATTATTTGTTTTTCATATTTCTTGTTACTGATTTCCTTTTCCTTAGTATCAACCATACATACACTGTAATGAATGATTATCTTTAATATTTTACACATGTTATGTATCATATTTATATAATTTATTGATTATGTGATTTGTTTCAGAATGTCACTTTAGCATAACGATGATTGAATATGTCTCATTGTTCCATAACTCATTATTATTGATTTTTTTTTTCAAACTTATAGTTATATGTCACAATTTTTTTTATTGTTTAACAAAAGATTACTTTACATGTTCCACAATGGTATGCAGAAATTTTTGGAATTGTATTACACTGTTGTGAAGGTGAGAGAGAGCGTTATATGTTTCATAATTTTCGCCCATTTTGACGATTCTTTTTTTTTTTCCTTGTCGATGGGGAGAAATATGTGAAGTCGTTCCTTCACATATATGAGTTTTAATTATAACTTTAAATAAAGGCAATAAGTAATTATTATATTTTCAATAAATTAAATGGCTAATAAAAATAGATAACGAAATTCTAAATTACTTTTATTTATTCGCTTTTGTCTATAATAAATATCTTAATTCTAATAATACTTTATCCCTTATGCTATTAATAACTCATCTGAGAACAAAAAACATATTCTTTTTAAATGACATCTCTCAGAATAATGATCTTTCCTAAATCATTTAATAAATAAAATATAAAAAAAAATATTATTTTATTTATTAGCCGTTGTATACATAATTATATTTTCATTCTTCTAAAGTTGCGCAAGTCAACTTTGTTATAAATAAATTAGGCTATAATTTACATTATGATATCATTAAAGGGTAATTTAGATTTTTTTTATCACAGGATGTGCAATAAATCCTAGTCTGAATGTGTCCCTTAAATAACGGTCTTCTGGCGATAAAACTTGGCATAAACTGCTGTAACGAACTTACTAAATTCAAAATATTTATATTAAATTATTCTACAAACAAAGGATTAGCTTTGGCTGGAAAGTTTGGCACTATTTTAATAATTTTGGCGTAATTCATCAGTCTGATCTTAATGGCAATAGACAGAACTTCAGAATCCGCTCCTAATCTGATTTGATTAACACGTAATCAAATAGCTCTCTCTCTCTACCTGAAAATTTGTTTTACACCACCTGAATGTCTCAAAGACAATAATTTTTATGTATCTTGTTAATTGAACTATCGAATAATTTTTAACCCAAAGCTGTAATGTTTGATTTGAAAATAAAGTGCTGTCAGTTAAGAAGATTGTTTTTATTTACTGCCTTCTTTATCTATTTTCCTGGTGTATTGCGGTTATTCATCTTGCTTGCTTGAGAAAAATTTCCATGGGAACTTTAGCGCAAGAATTTTATTATAGTAATAGCACAAAATACTTTTAAATTAAGCAATTTCTTACAAGCTGCTAGCCTAGACTAACGGTATGAGTACCACCATTTTCTCTAAAAGGGAATAACTATTTAATAAAAGTCTGCACAGTGTCTCCTACCAAAATGGAAGAGTTTACGCTTTTGCTACTTAGGTAAGATTTCGCATTGATTTTTATAAAATTTTATACTAATAAAGATTTCGCAGTGTATTGGTAATTGTAAGAGAATAGGGATGAGTTTGTTGAATGTTTGGAACTGTACCAGGAAATAACTTCGACAAAAGACTGGACTTGTCCAACCCATTCGAGACGACGCATCTTTTTTGGAGACTGCTCGCAGAATATGAAAATGAACATTATTTGGGAGTGGCATGATCGGCAAAAGCCACACCTCTGGTAGGATTTACCTTGCGAATGGAATGTTAGCCTAAAAGAAATTTATCGCAAGTTATTTAAATATTATTTTTTTCTGTTACCCAATTTTTTCAAGTTTCATGATCAAGTTTTGTTCAGCTGTCGGCGGCTTAAATAGAAGTGATAAAACAAAATACGTAACCGCCGCTTAATAAAATCACTGGTTAATAAAATGAGCAGCTTAATCTGATCAAATCGCCAGGACCGGAATCAAATCAATACAAACTACGTTTAAAGCCGCCGCTTAATAAAATCAGCATCGCCGGTTAATAAACTCAAAAATATCTTCTCAGCAGCCAAAAAATATCATTTATACACATTAAAAAATTTTTTAATTTACATTGTTTGTTTTTTATTATTTATTTATTTATTTTTATTTATTTTTTTATTTATGTAGAAAAAGAAATTAAAGCACAACAAACCCTCCGTTATCGCTCATTGTTCAAGATTTTATACTTGCAGCACAGTTACAAATTAAACTCGCCCCGCAACTTATCTCCGCAACAATTTCAAGGAACGTATTTTTTAAAGCGCAGTAATAAAATACAAATTTGATTTGAAATGATTTTTTTTTTTTTTCTAATTATTAGGAGGCAATTTCTAGTTCTTATTTTGAAATTACTATAATTCATGAGGTTTAAACGGAAAGATTTTAAATTTAAAGGAACAGTGTGAACTTTTGTTAAAGTAATGATGATATTTTTCTAACGAAAGTGCACGGGAACTTACAATGCGTTTAATTTACTTATATCGAAGAAACAGTTAATTATCTACCAAAAATTAATTAATATTGATTACTAATTATATTATTCGTTACCTTTTGAAGTTTCTTTCGAAATTCAGGGAAGTAATACCTTTTTCTTAAGGGCAGGAACGTTCGCTGGATATAAAAATCAGCCGCTTAATAAAATCATATTGGCTCAGAACGAATGTGATTTTAATAAGCGGTGGGAACTGTATAATCAAAAAAATATCAGCTTACTCAAAATTCTTTTCAAGTACATTATATGTCTAAATTTCAATAAAATAAAATATATAAAGGTAAATGATTCTAAAATTAAAAAGAGACGATTTGAAACTAAATGAAATTTAGGTTTTGTATTTCTAACATATTTATACGAAAGATTTTGAGGGAAAAAATACTTTATTTAATATTAAACGGTGGGTGAACTTTGTGCATGAAAGTGGGAAGAACTAACTATGTACCATTGCACACACGGCATGATACCCGATTTTTGGCTCGGAAGTACATTGCACACACGGTGGGCAATCCGTCTCAAACAGGTTATCTTGTGCCAACTTGTGATTAGCTTAGCCAACAAAAAGTGCAAAGATTGCGGAAAACGCGAGATTTGGTCAGCAAATAAGAAAATTTTCAAGCTGGAAAGGAAATATACTGATTTTTAAGTTAAACTTGTTATCTAATAACTTAATGTTATTTTACAATTTAAAAACTTTTTCTGATCTTGTTCATTTTCTTTTTCTTTAATGTTTTTCCTTTAAATAAATTTTTATAATTCTTTTAAAATTTCTTTTATTTCCCTAATTTTTTAATTATTGAATAGAAATATCCACTCCTAATACAAAAAAAACTGGTTACAAACACCGTACAACAATGTCATTTAAATGCAATTATTACTATTAGCAGTTTAATTGTACTTATAACTCAACACAATCTCTCCTACCCATGTGCGCAATCACTCCTACCCTTTAAGGAGAGATTGCGCAAAATAGTTGTCTTGTTTTTTTTACAGCTGTTATTTTAAATTATAGCAGAACAACAAAATAGCAGTGAAAATGTATAGAAGAAGGTTCAATTCAAAAGTATACACGAATAATTTAGCAAAAAATTATTTCGATATTTTATAGTATTTTGTTGAATTGTGCGCAAACTCTCCTAGCTTTACCTTAAATGGCGTGTTTTTTAACCACAATAAGTGATTAATTATGAAACAAGAAATAAAATGTTTTTAATTAAGAACTATCAAATAGAACAAATACTGCTTTCTGAATGGATTCAGTCATCTGAGATCTATTTAAATAGAAACATTTATAAATGTTTATATTTTGCTAAAATTAAACTTTGTTGTATGAATCTAGCTTTATTCAACAAGATTGGAGGTACAGTCTGAAAAAAAAAAAAAAAAAAAAAAAAAAAAAAACGCATCACTCACTCTAATTTTGTTATTAATTGACGCAGAAAAATTTAATAGACACCATTCAACAGAAAATTAAATGCACTTTCTGAAAATGTTGTTGATTTTTTATTTAGGGGTCATCTACATATTGAAATATGCGCTAACTTGACTTAACCAATTTTGACTTCATATTCGAATTTCTGAGAGTCTGGCAGTTCGGAAAAGTGTACTATTTGTATACTTTGTCTTATGTTATCATAGAGTTATAATCAAAAATGTGTAAAGGGGTTATCTGTAAATACAGAAAAATAAAATTAAGATCCTACAAGAATTAGACAAAATTTTACTTATTCACCCGGAAATATTTCAAGAAGAAAAGAGTTATAAAAATTAATAAAAATGTTAATACCTTCTTCCTATGAACAGAGGCAGACCCAAAGCGGGCCTCGTTCTGAACTCACACCTTTAACCTTTTTGCTGTTTTGCTCTACGTTACGTATTTTTTCTCTTTTCTATCGTCTTCGGGCACTGACATCTCCTCGGAGATTATACCCTGTGTTGTCCTGTGTTTGTTTATGTTAAGTTTGTCATTCTCTGTTTAAAAAAAAAAAAAAAAAAAGAAGAAGAAGAATTAAAAAAGAAATTAAAATAACATTAAAATATATATATATATTGCTCCTAGAAAATACAAAAATATTCTTTATATCTTTAAACTTTCTATTATATTTTGTTATGCTATCCTTAACCTTCCTTATTTTATGTTTTTTGTTCTTCCTATTTTATGAATTCCAGGTTTACGTATTTATGTTTTTGTTTTACTTCTCTGTTTCCCCCCCCCCCCTCTCTCCGTTGCAGTGATTGTGATTTTTTTAGGACTCGCGCTTCGTTAGTTCCATCCTTAGGCAGAGAAAGATGCGTGGCTTTTGTCACAGGTGCCTCCATCCGATAGTATCCGAAGATCCTTAAGGGCCCTCTTCACTCACTGCCGTCGGAAGCCGAACCTAATGTTATTCTATGGGAAATTTTTCTTTACAAATAACTTATTAACTAATACATATTTTTAAATTCTGTTTTCACATTCTGAAAATTTTCAGCTGTTAAATTGACGCACCTTTTCTAAAAAATTATTTTTTTAATTTTTTATATTTTATTTTGAAGCTTAAAAATACGAATTTTCAATATGTGAATATTTTTCATTTTGCAATTTCAAAATAAAATATTAAAAATTTAAAAAAAAATACATTTTTAAAAAAAGGTCCGTCAATTTAACAGTTGGGAATTTTCTGAATGTGAAAACAGAATTTAAAAATATGTATTAGTTAATAAGTTATTTGTAAAGAAAATTTCCCCATAGAATAACATAGGCTCGGGCTTCCGGTGACGGCGAGTGAAGAGGGCCGTTAATACCTTCCCCTTAAGGCAGTCATCCGAGGGATTTTAATTGATACTGATATTTTTGACATAGAAGATGCTCTAACATCCCTTAATTTGAAGTCCTTAAAATATCTGAATTCAATAGTTTTAAAACTAAGCTTAAATTACCCCTATTTCAAATTCAATTACCCAATAATGATAACAGAAAAGAAATCTTCAATTTAGATAATCTTATGTATTTCCGTATTGTAATGGAGGATTACAAAACCCCCACACGTACATTGCAGTGTTTCAGATGTCAACAGGTACATCATTCTGGAAAATAGTGCCATATGAAACCCAAGTGCATAAAATGCTCAAGCTAGAGAATGCCTTTGCTAGAGAATGCCTTTTGGGAAATAAGAAAGTTGAAAATCCGAAGTGCTACAATTGCGCTGGAAATCATTTTGCACTATTTCGTTGTTGTCATTTCTTCCTTGCAAATAAACGTAAATCATTCTTTACTAGGCCCACCCAATCCGAAATTTTCAACGCGTCTATTGCCACTCCCCCCAACCAATCAGTACATAGCAGATTTCAGATTCCTCAAAATTCTTCTATAACAGAATTAAATAACATTATTAAAATAAGGAAATTAATGCTGAATTAAAATTCCCTAATTTATCCTGCGTTCGCAAAAGTGTTAATATATATTTATAAAAGTTAAAGTTTATTTAAAAATATATATAAAGGTAAAATATATTTATAAATTTTTAAAGATTGAAGTATTCTTAAAATAATAATCCTCTCCCTACAAAAATAAATAAAATTAATAAAGCAATATATGAAATAAACGATTAAGGCTTTAACTATGACGCCAGTTAAGGAACGATTTTACAAGTCTGTCGTGCATTCCAATTCCATTCGTTTTTTTTTTTTTTTTTTTTATTGATAATTTTTACTTTTAACCTATTTTCCTATTTTAAACAGTAAACCCCGCCTATTTATATATATATATTTTTTTCTTGTAGTACATACTTGCCAACATCCTTATTAATAATCCGTAGTATCATTAACCACGCCTTCTTTTTTACACCAGCACTATTTTAGGGTACTTTTCGTCTTATTTGATCGTAATTGCGTTTGGAGAATATTACTCTACAAATTTGCTGGTGTGAGAAAAAGGGAGAAACTAGCAACACTACGGAATATTAATGAGGATGTTGGCAAGTATGCTAGTATTCGTTTAAAGGATTCAAAATTTATCACCAGTAATCGATGAAGTAAATACCAATTGTGTATATTTTTGTCAACGTAAAATAAGGGGTTTAACTTGAATACTCAAAGTCACATTTACTTTTCTTTTCTGTTTTGTTTTCTTTTGAAGAACGATGAAAGGCGGGGCTTTAGAAAACAGGAATTCTTGTTGCTAACACTAATGTCTAAAAATCATCATTTTTGTTTCATTTCTTTGCGTTGGACGGTGTTATTTAATTTGACCCGTAAATAAAAAATAAAAATAGTTTGTTTAATTTTCTCTGTTTTTTTTTTTAAGATTTACTTCGTTATTTCATGCAAAACTTCATAAGAGACGACCCCTTAAACCACTCCAAAAGAAAGATTTATTTATATCTCGAAAACTAATAACTGGAATGAGCTACAAATTTGCACACCCATATTTTTCAGCATTAGGATTCATTTTATGTAAAAATTAATATAGGTCATAATTCATCATTTTTATGAATATAAATTTGTTAATATTTTTCAGTATTAAAAATATTTTTCAGAATCAAAAGTAATGATGGATAAATGTTTGGGTTTCTTCACTGTATCGCGTAAAATATATATTTATATATATATATATATCGATCAAGTTATTTTTTGTGAAGGTATTAATAAAAGTTTGAAATATGAATTTAACATTAGCACCTTCAAACTTTGAACTCTTATAACTCTATAAAATAATAAGTAAAATATACAACCAATATACTTTTTCGCCTCGTCGCGACCCCAGGAATTCAAATGTAAAATAAAAATAGGGTATTACCATTGAAAAAATCAAAGATAGTGCTCGTTTTAATATATAGACGACACCTAATTCAAAATTCCACTTCATTTCCTGAAAATACTAATAATTTCCAGTCGAATGATACCTATTGCAGTTTTGTGCTTTGATTAGCAACGGAGTTATATCGAATGCTGCGTTTTTTTCCCCGACTGTACAAAAAAATATTCCATTACTATGACGACAAGAAACACACACACACACCAGAGTTGCCTTTTTTTTATTTAATAGTCACCAATAATTTTTATTTGTAACAAATGGCTAATTACTTAAAAGATTGGTAGTTTATTATGTATATCAAATGTTATTTCTCAAAATTATTTGTGACTATTGAATGAAAAAGGCCAGATCTGGCCATGCGCACAAAAAAAAAAATGTATTTGGGATTTAAAAGAAACTAACCAAATGTCGTAGAAGTTTTGATTGCATATTTCCTCTACACGTAGTACTTTCTTTCCACATTTGTTTTTATTGGTCGGTCGACGTTGTAAGCAATTGTCGCTAAAAGACGCGGACATTGAACAAAATCCAGCCTCTTTAATTGATTAGTACGCGCTTTACTGACCAACTACCACTCGGTAATGTTTTACCTATATGGTACTTTCAAGAACTCTTCAGTTATAATGATGAACAATGCAGCTTAGGTGTGAATCAAAACTTTATTTAAATATTTTTATATAAAAGTACTGGTGTGATTTATTTTTATGAGATAAGTAAATTAATTTATATTAATTTGATATTTCTACAATTTATATATTTGTATTTTGCTTAAATTTGATAAAAATAAGTAAATAATACTCCTTTTCATTTTTATTTTTGTGTAAAGCAAATTTTATTACAAATTCGTTACACATCGTCGGTTAAATTTTTTAATAAGATCTTCAGCTGAAAAATCTCATGATTTCTCACAAACACATTTTGATGAATAGTCATCAATATAATACCCAGTCAACTCACAAGTTTGCAGCATGTTTTAAATCTAAGTAAGCGCATTAAATCCTATGGATGGGCAATTTGCTCCGAAAACTGACTAACTAGAATTTTACCTTAAACAATGACGCCGCTGTAGACATTTCAGACCAAACGCATTATTTATCGAAACAATTCTGACCCATTTTATACAAAACAATACAAAATCAATTGTAATGATAGAAATTTATATTAAACGAAAAATTCTACGTTGCTTTAACATGAACAAAAAATGTGAATAGAATTTCGTATCATTCAAAACTTCCAACAACTGAAGTTTGATGGTGTTCATGAAATACCATTTTAAAACAATGGCATACTTGGTAATATTTATAATTTATTCCGGAGTACTGTTAGCCTCGCCCTTTTCTCACACCAGTATGATTTTAGAGATTTTTTTTCTCAATATACAATTATGAATAGATAAGAAGAAAAAAGCTTTAAAAAATTATTGGTGTGAGAAAAGGGCGGGACTAACAGTACTCTGTAATAAATTATAAATGCTATCAGGTATGCAATTGTTGATTATTGGTAATTACCTTAAATGAAATTTAGACAAAATCTTTCTGGGTATTTCATAATTAGATATGTATAGCACCAACTCACCGTTTTATTACTAGCACTAGAACTGGGCTTTAAATCGATGAAAAGCAAAATATTGATTTAACGCTGATACCGTTTATCCGATTTAAATAGTTTATCTTCAACAAAATATCAATGCAGAAACATCAAAAAACGCGAACTTCTAATTCAAGTCTAAATCAATTTAACACCTATGAAATGAATGCTAGATCTATATTCATTCAAACGGCGATACTTATTTAGTGTAAAGCATGCACAGTCATACTGTGCTAAATGATCCATGACTGACCTAAAACAGTGTAAAGAATAAAGATTAAAATGCCGTTTCAATATGATCTTGCACAAGCGCACTAACAGGGTGTTACATTCATTATTCGGGAAAAGCCGATATATAATAAGAGATAGTTAACGATATCACAAAAAATATTAATTTTAAGATGAAACGCAAAAAAAAAAAAAATATGTGCGAGATAGTAAAATAATTAAATGTTAAGAAATCATTGATGAGATGGTTTTTAGCCTGATATAATCTTTGTTAGGCTGTTTAAACTGGAAATTTGGTTCTATGCCGCTACTTTGATCATTAATACGAGATGACCGTAAATTGAATAGACAATGTTTTAAAATCGATTTGTTTTACTTTCAGTACTTAGAAGAGATGCAGGAAAAGTGTTTAGCAACATAATTTATTTAAAAACAGTGCCGCGACGATTAAACAAAGCAAGTTTAAAAGCCAGAAGATCTCCAAAAAAGCCATTATCAAAAATACTTAGGAAAACAAGACTTCAGTGGGGCGAAATTTTTGAAAAATGGTCAGTTAAATATTGAACTTTAGTAGTTCTCTCGGATGAGTTGAGTTTAACTTATTTAACGATGAAGGAAACAAGTCAATCGGATGAAGAAAATGCGACCGATTTAACGAAAATTGCGCTAAGAAAATAATGAAATTTTCTTTGAGCATAATGGCATGGTGGAGAAAATTATCTTGCTCAAGGATTAGTTAACTCGAAATAAAACATGACCATTATAAAAATCCCCCACTATTTTGGAGATACTCAAAATTTTCCACAATCATAATTTCAAGATGATAATGCATCTAACCAGTCGGCATATGTGATTCGTTTATTTCATTCAAATTGTTAAAATTATTTATTCATCCTTATGAGAATTCTGTGTGTGCAATATTTAAACATATATATATATAAATGTTGGTTGTCATTGAATCATTATGATTGTGCTCGAAGATTCTTTCATCACATATAATTTGGCATATATTCTATTTGAAATAAATAGAATGTTTCTTCAAAATAGTAAAATATTGTAATAGTGCTTTATTTTCATTTGGCACAAATGTTTTCAACTTTAAATTCCAATTATTTCATCACTCCTAAATAATCAAGATATTCACAATCGAGTACACTATTTTACAAGTAGGAAAAGCGCGCTTATTTAAATGCTCTAATCTGTCTGTAAAATAATCTTCAGACATGTGACCAGGAAACTACCCCTACAGTAATAACAAATAAAACCAAAACAAACATCAACTGAAAGAGCATACATAAACAAATTTTTAGGTGCATAAATCAACTGCCCTCCTCATCTCGTTTCGAGTTAAAAATTCTGAAAGTTCACCAATGATCTATACAGTCACACTTAATCGATAAAACCACGCCTTACTGAATTAATTAGTGAAATCCAAACAACCAATAATCAAAAGAGAATAGACAAACGTGTTTTTGATGCGTAAATTAATTGCCCATTTCAGCTTCCAGATATATTCCATCGAGATATAATGTCTAAAAATTCACTAATGTAGAATCTAAAAATTGATAAAAGATATGGTTCAAATAGGTTTTATCCAGACTCCTCCCTTTCCTTTCTCGTTATTACGTTTTTACTTAAAAATATAGATTTCTCGAGAACGAGCTTACGAGGGCAAATATTTTATGCGTCGAAAGTCACGTCAGACTATACCCTCTCGAATAAGTATCGTTTAACTGATTTCTAATATCACACTACTGGGATAGTTTACTAGTTAGACTTTGGCTTAGTTTTGAGATAACAATAGTCAGCTTCAGTTAATCTATCACTTAAAAATCTATTTGAGACCTAGGTTTTGGAACTTTTCCCTTTTGAATAATCATAACACAGAGCTGCCAAGTTTTAAAACTTTTAAATAAGAATTGACACCAGTATTTTTAAATGGAAAATTATATATATATTTTCAAGGATTAACATTACCGAAAGCTGTTAAAATTTTTTTCCGGTTTGAAGGCTCTCGTCAAAAACAGTAGACTTGGCACCTATGATAACGTTAAGGGACTTTCAACTCATATTATTTCATTTTTTTTTTTTTTTTTTTAATAAAGTACGGTCCACGTATGCTGATATCATAGATATTCTAAGGTTTTTGTCGGGAAACTTTAAACCGGAAAATTTTATAGCTATTTTCGTTAATATTACTGGTCGAAAAACTATGTAATATACTCTAAAAATAAAAATAAAAAAAATGATTCACTAAAAAGGAGTAATGCAAACTGGACACAAATTGACATACATGTTTCGATGGAAAATGCAAAATTTTAAAATTTGGCTGCTATCGAATGAGCATGCGGAGCTGATTTCAGGTCATAAATTCTTCGACAATTTTATTCCGTATACTCAGAAAGACAGTAACTGTGCCTCGGATACAGGTGCACAAACAACATGCCTAGATGTCAGCATTTGAGTGTGGTGTATAGTTGGGCTCAAAGAAGCCGGTTGGTCTAATCTGCAAATTTTTTGACAATTGGATATGAGCGGTACCACTATTAGATGATATTGACAGGAATGGGTGAACCATGGCCGAACACAGCGTCAGTCAGTCCCCGGATCTCTCTTCCACTGAGGACGTATCGAGCATTATAAAAAGGTCCTACAACCAGCTCGGGATTTCGCAATCTAACGCACCAATTGGGCAGAACTAGGCACGATACTTCACCGGAGCACATCTGCCAACACTGTCAATTAATACCAAACCGAATAACTTCGTACATAAGGATCATAAGTGGACCAACGCTTTATTCACTTGCTTAATTTGTGCGGCACTTTCTCTTGATTAATTCATTCAAATTCTCTGAAAATGTAATCAATTGTTTTTCTCCACATGTACATCACATCTACCAATTTTTGTCCCATTCGTATTACTCCTTCTTGGTGCGTCATATTATTATTATTATTATTATTATTATTATTATTATTATTATTATTATAGAGTGTATATTATATAGAGACATCTCTCGAAGTCTCTATATAATATATTACATTTAAAAATACTTGCGTCAATTCAGATTTAAAAGTTAAAAATGTTGGCTACTCTGTGATATTGACAGATGTTTGCCAGAACGGAGTATTTTTTCATGCTTTTTAAAACCACTGAACTTTTTTCATACAGTATAGTGGGACAAGTAAATGTCTTTGCTGCATTTTTTTTTACACTTATTATTCCTTTAGCAGATCAGCAATTTCACTACAATTTAAAAACAATCTTTCTCAATCGTACTATTTCATCCATCTGTTTACATCTAAGAAACAGAAAAACGTTTATCTGAATCTGTTTAAAATTACTGCGCACTAATATATTGATTTTAAAACATATAAAATTGCATATATATTCTAATAAACCAAAATATTTTACCCTTAAAATACTTCATTCGAAAGATTTTTCTGCCCCAGTTTTAGTTCTCTCTCTCCGACTGTATATATATATATATATATATATATATACAGTCGGTAACAAAAGTGTCCGAACACTCGCAAAAATTCTTATGTAAAAAAAGTACATTTCATACGGTTTTGTTAAGTAAATCCTTGTCGAATCCTGTTCTTAGTCAGTGTAAGAACACGATTCGATAAGGATTTATTAAACAAAACCGTATGAAGTGTACTTTTTTTACATAGGAATTTTTGCTAGTGTTCGAACACTTTTGTTACCGACTGTATATATGTGTGTAACATAGATCTAGAAAAATAATGTTGGTAAAAACTGATATGATAATTTTAACTGACACATATGTTTTTTGTTGTGCTGAAACCGAAAATGTAGCTAGTTTTTTTTCTATCGCGCATACATATATATATATATATATATTTTTAATAGTCTACCGATACAGTTTTTTCAATTAATTATAATTAATCATGAAAATCTGCAATAAAAGTTATCATCTAATTAAAATGGTGGAAGAATCACGGAAGAAATTCAGTCAATAAACACCCCGTATTGACAAAAATATATACGTGATAGAGAAAATCTTGATTTAGATTCAGTTTCAGCGCACCAAAAAACATAAAGATCAGCAAAAATCATCAAATCAAAATTTCGGAGGTAGACCTGTGTTATTATCGAAACCTTATAATTCGTTTATGTATGTATTGTGTGTGAACATAATGTTCATGATCTTTCATTGAATGGGAAAAAATGGTATATTTTTACTATTACGATTAAAAGGTATATTATTTTCTAAACAGATATTGAATAAAGAGTATTGATAACATATACTTTTTGCCAAAGGAAGCATCGTTTAAGGAAAGCCATTTAAAACGCATTAAATTTTATCTTGATGAAATAACAAAGAATTTTGATTTTTAGAGATTTATAAAGCTGATTTTGTGGATGTTTCAGTGTCATGTTAGCGATACTTATATCATTAAAACAATTTTGTAAATGGAACATCATCATTTGGAAGAACGGTTGAGAAAATAAATGCCATGCATAATGATAATATTTTGGGTCCTATATGTATATGTCATTTATTTTAACTCACAATAAAATTATACTTTTAAAAATTTAAAGAACACGCTTTTACTGAAATGTGAACTAAAAAGCACAAAATATCTATGTAATATTAAAATGCAGGGTATTAGAAAGTCGTGTGAATGGCACACCATAATATTTGCATGTTTTTAAATTTTTAATACAAAAAATAATAAATGATTAAATGTTGCCACTTGACGTTATACAAATACGGCCAAATTCTATGCCACATACGATAGAGTTTTTATATATAGATTTTTTTGTTTTCCCCTAGAACCTGCCCCTGAGGGAATAGGAGCCTGGATACACTTGTATTTAGTATTGTCATCGATGATGAAGTCGTGTGCAAAATTTCAAGTCAGTCGAACGACCAGAAGTGGCCGAAAATTGAATTGCAAGATTCCGTTACATACATTAATGGTTACATCATAATAAAAGTTAATAAAAGCCTGTTAATAGTAAAAAAGTCTAGAAATTACGTAATATTAACTTAATAAATAACATAATGAAAGAATGAGAAATAAAATATTTAGAATTAAACAAAAACCATTTTTAAAAAATCTCCCCTGACTGGGCTTGAACATTAGAGCTTTAGGTTCGTAGCCCGGAGCTTTACCTCACAGCCACAGCATTCAAGTAGGGAAAGTCTTTTTTTACAATATAGATTTTTTGTTTGCCTCCAGAGCGGTTGTAAACATACTAAAACATACATACAGGTGAAGCTAATAAAAGCGTGTTAAAATAATATTATAGTTTTAAAAAATTAAAGAACACGCTTTTATAGAAATGTGAACTAAAAAGCACAAAATATCTATCTTAGTATTAAAATGCTTGGTAAGAGAAAATCGTGTGAGTAACACACCATAATATTTACATACATTTAAATCTTTAATTAAAATAATTTAGAATTAAACAAAAACCATTTTTAAAAAATCTCCCCTGACTGGGCTCGAACGCTAGACCTTTGGGTTCGTAGCGCGGAGCTTTGCCTCACAGCCACAGCGATCACGAAAGTCTTCTTTTACAATATAGATTTAATGTTTGCTCCCAGAACGGTTACAAACACACAAACATACAAACATGCGTACAAACATACATACAAACATACATACAGTTGAAGATAATAAAAGCGTGTTAAAAATGATAATCATGAAATGTTCTCCTCAAGGAAAAATCAAAACCATACTTTTTTATAACAGACCATATTTTGAAGCTTTCATAAAATATCAAACGAAATCTTTTCATAAGGACTTTTGATCCTCGACGTCTAACGGCTCAAAACTTTCAATAGCATCTGTTATACTCTTATATTCTTAATAGAAAGAGTACTGCAAATAAAAACTGATATTTTAAAAACATCAAACCCATACTTTAAATTTTCGCATCATTTTTATTATAAAATTTTGGATATAGTTATTGATTGTCATCTCTACACTTATCACTTATCACTTTTCATATGAAGTATTTATTATTATTTATTCACTGAACGCCACTGGACCATTCACATCGCAGTCTATGAAACACTTCATCATTTATAAACTTTTATTTAGAACTGACAAAATATTTCATCCATTTCATTCATTTACAGCAGTTTCTTTTAACTTGATAAAGAAATTTTTTGAAGCGGAGTTATTGGACTTTTCATTTTCATTAGAAAGCACATCTGTCGATTTGACATGTTAAGAGCAGTGGTTATCTGTTAATTGGAATCCTATCTGTATATATTCTCTGTCAGTTTAAAATACATATGTTTTGAAGAATTGTTTGATATTGAAACATATATACATTCGTGACATGAAAGAAAAAAAAATTAAGAAAAGTATTGAATATAACATTTATTATTATTATTATTATTATTATTATTATTCAGAAACATTTTTGCATTATAGGATAAAAATTCCTGTTAGAAAATATAAAAAAATACAAATCTTCCTGATAACTCCGTGATATCTAATTTTCAACATAATAGAATTGTGAACGGCTTAAAAAAAGCTGTGTTTTTCACAGATTTTTTGAAATAATATTATTTTTAACTAAAAGAAGATTTTTATCGTAAATTTAAATTTCCTTTTTAAAAACTTAAAAGCATTACAATTATTTTATTATAATAATAAAATAGACTAAGAAGGTGTTTTTTAAATGACCTTTTGAATAGGATTTTAAATGAATCTAGGGGGCCAAAAATTTTCCTGATTTTTCCTAACAAATTCACTTTGTAAAATTCGTTTAGTTAAATTATTTTCCACGAAGACTGTAGGTTATTTCTTCTGAGAGAAATATAACATCAATGACGAAAATAAGTCAATTTTGTGCCCTACAGATGATATCTGAAATACGTCTTCTTTATATTCTAGACATTCGGAATTTT
This sequence comes from Salticus scenicus, assembly GCA_963930645.1. Taxonomy (NCBI): domain Eukaryota; kingdom Metazoa; phylum Arthropoda; class Arachnida; order Araneae; family Salticidae; genus Salticus; species Salticus scenicus. The sequence continues at coordinate 62,549,064 of OZ005659.1, read as the reverse complement.
TCATTATTTTCTCCGAAATTTGAATAAGTACAGGCTAGGACTCCTTAAAAAGACTGCAACAGATGGCACACAACCTAGGCCTAAGACCCACGTTAAGTCAATCGGACTTAATCCTTTCACCACAACACACCGCTTCATGTTTCGAAAAATAGAGAGTCAAGTCGCCTTGTAGCGGGAAAAAAAAAAAAAAAAAAGCTATATTAACTGAACTGACAAATTAGGCATTTTATTCAAAATAAAATATTTTTATAGTGTACAAATAAACATTTTCAGTGAATACCCTCTCACCCCCCTCTTTTCTTTTCCAGGCACTGTGAGTTAAAAGACTTTGCTGGGAGCAACATAATGGTTTAAAATACATTTTAATTATTATCTTCAATTTTTTATGTACTGTTGTGTAAGTAAAAACATATCGAGAAAGCCAATATCATTTTTACTTTCTTCTATATACAGAAAGAGGAAGTATTGGATTCGTGAAAATTTTAGAACTCCAGTTTTCGAGGGATTTACACGTTTTAGGATGTCCGGAAAACGATATGAAAAGTTCTTTTTAAATGTCTGTCAGTCTGTTTGTCTGTCTGTGTGTGTGTATCAAAAATTTTATGGACGCTGAATCTCATGAACCAATAAACAAAATTTAACCAAATTTGGTATTTAGTTGGACCCTGACATAAACTGGTGCTGCCTATATTTGGGGATCAGACGCCGAACAGGTGGCGCTGGGATCCTATTTTTTCTAAATTTTTAACATGGCTGTATAGGACAAAATTTCGCATAAATGTACACAATGAGAGTTATTTTTCATCTGTGGTTTTAAGAATAATATGAATTATTGATAATAGTAGTAGAGTAGACTAGACAAAAAAGTTTGTGTATGTGGGAGCACAGCTTCCCCCTGGGGTGTAAATTTTCAATATGGGTAATGTTGTGAATGATCTCGTGAATATCTTTAAAACGAATGGTTGAACCACAGATCTGTGATAATTTAAAACAAAGTTATCGATTTTTTCATTTTTTAACGGAAAAAAAATATCCCATTTCTTCTGACATTGGCAAAAAATTGACTTTCTTTAAGCACTTAGTGATTCTAATTCTGTTAGATAAAACTCGTCTGCATTTGTCATGGGAAACAATTTAATAATGTAATAAGTAGTTTATATAGCATGAATTTTGTGTAAAATTACATAGAAGAAAGCCTTGAGGTGAATATTTCTCGGCACATCATGCTAGTTTAACTTATTTTTGAAAGATGATTTTGTTGATTTTTGCAATAAAATTATTGATTGTTGTCTCTAAACATTTCAGTGAACATAAATTGTTTGTGAAATTGCAAACAGATGACGATGATGTGCCGATGTGCCGTCAAATGTGGGAATCTTTATTGCTTCTCGATCCTGTATTCATTCACCTTCCTGAGGCTTGATGTTAACTTTCCTTCCAGACTCCGGATCTTGTTTTGCGATTCATTTCCCAACGTTTCTTCGAATTTTTTCTCAAACTTTCCTATCAATTCCCTCGTGTCCTATCAACACTTTCCTTTTCCTCTCAAGATCATCCTCAATTCTCTTAAAATCTATCTCTGAAAATCTTCCTTTCAGTTCTTGATCATTTCTTTTTTTTTTTTTTTTCAACTTTCTTTTAAAAATTCTCTTCTATCTTCATAACTTTCTCCTTAAAAATTTCTTCTATCTTCATAACTTTCTCCTCAATTTCATCCATTCTATTTTCCATCACTGTTAATTTGCCCTCTATTATTTCTTTCACTGTCAAAAGCTCTCTCTTCATCTCGTCTTGATTTGATTTAATTTCTTCACCCAAACTGTCCTTCATTTGTTTCACTTCTTCGGTCACTCTCGATTCCATCTTTCCCCGCACTGCTTTCATTTTTATCTGTCCTCCTTACATTCGTTGGACCAATCCGGTTTCCATCTTATCGTGTACTGCTTTCATTCTTTCTTCCCAGTTTACATAGTATCTTTTATTTCACATATCATGGCAGCTAACCCTTCGAGAAGTTTCTTCATGTCTTGCTCCATAACTCCAGTTATCACCGTTCACCAGACAGCACCAATCCTGACATAAGAAATATTGCGTACTTGGTGGTCCGTAAGTTGTTCGAGAATGAAAGGCGAATCTTGAGGCTGTAAACTTTATTTACAGAAAAATCGAGAAGATTACAGGTCTATAAATCAAGTATCAACTTCACTTTCACTAGTAAACGCAGATTAAATAACAATTGTCAAACAGTACTAACTGTATCAGAGCCTTAACATACAGCAATCGACTGCAGACCAAAGAGCTCAGAGCTCTTTTAGCAGAAATGAAAACATTTGGCGAAACTCAACTCATCTGGTGCGAAGCAATTCCCCGCAGAAAAATGTGGAAAGTTCCAGAAACATCGCAACCAATCAAGTTAGAGCTTCCATATTTGGTATATCGGTAATAAGGATTTCTAGCAAAGGTCAGTAAAAAAAAAAAAAAAAAAAAAAAAAAACATCAAGGAGCAAAAATATCGTCAAATTTGGCGCCAAAGCCATTACTTGCCTTAAAGAGGCTTTTTAACGTATTTTAACGGGAAATGAGCAATTTTAATGCAAAAACAAGCCAGAAAATCTGAAAATTAACATTTGATCACACAAAATTACATAATATTAATATGAATATAGAAACTGCTTGAAACGTAAAATAAGTAAATAAATAAATATATACGTTTATATATATATAAAAAAAAAGAATATCAATAAAAATAGCGTAAATACACCACCCTCAAAAAAAAAAAAAAAAAAAAGAAAGAAAGAAAGAAAGAAAAGAAGAAGAAATTAGCTATACATAATAAAAAATATCTGTAACTTTCTAAATCACGAAACTATGGAGAGGAATTTTTTAAAAGAAAAGATAGCATAGCTAATTGAAGCCATGCAACCTGATATAAAGGGTATCCTCATTCCGAAAATTCCAGAATATTTCTTTTTTAAAAATAATCATTAATAACATGTTATCCTTAATATAATATGTCAGTTAAAATGGTAATATAGAAATAAAACAATAATATGGTAGAGTACTAATATCATATGTTTTGTAATGTTTTAATAAAAAATGAATATACACTGTTAAAAAATTTTCTGTAAATTTACAGAGAATCTATTGGTAATTAATTATATTAAGTCTTACGTAAATTTACAGAGAATTAAAAAAAAGAGATTCTGTCAAAATGCAGAGAAACTATTCTGTAAATCAATCATAGTCTCTGTAAATTTACATAGATCAAAATATTCGAGTCTCTGTGAATTTAAATCTGTGAAACATCATAGTCTCTGTAAATCTACATATGTAAAAATATGCAAGTCTCCGTAAATTCGAGCATGTAAAAGCATATAAGTCTCTGTAAATTTACCATTGTAAAAATAACCACGTCTCTGTAAGGTTACATATGTAAAATCATCCAAATCTCTGTAAAATTACTTATGGAAGAGCATCCAAGTCTCTGTAAAATTACATACGTAAGAACATCCAAGTCTCCGTAAATTTCGTATATAATATTATGAAAATCTCAGTAAATTTATCCATGTAAAAATACCTAATATTTGAAGGCCCCACCATTGGCTGAGAAGCTCTGCTCTCAACGTTTGAAGGCGGAAGGTGCATAGTTCGATCCCAGGTTGCGATTTTCGACCTACCCATTCGGAATTTTCCGCGGATTTCTCCAAAACTTGTATAAATATGGAATAAGACATTTTAGAAAGACCTACACTTACGGCTATCCTCACAGGTCTAGAAACCTAGCACATCCAATTGGCTTTAACTAACGCCGATTAAATATTAGTATGTTTACAAGCGTATCGAAGACACTCTAAATTGGCATATACTTAAAATAAATTCCATTATTATCAATTTACAAGTACAAAAATATCCAACAGTAAGTTTATCTTCATGAATATAGGTAATAATCTAGTAAATACGTTACATAAGTACAGATTCTTATTCAACTTAAGGAAAAGAAACTTAAAGTTGGATGTTTTTGCACTTGTAAATTCATAGCCTTGGGATTTATTTTAAATGCGCGTCAGTTTAGAGTGTTTTGAATAGGCTTCTAAATATATTAATATTATAATATTATTGTGGTGGTAAAATCACATTGGTTACTCCAGAGTTCTAGGCCTGTATAGAATGCCTTATGTGTAGGTCATTCTAAGGTGTTCTATCCCTTATTTACAAAAGTTTTTTAAGAAAACCTTGGAAAATTTCGAATGGGTAGGCTGAAAATCTCAACCTGAGATCGAACTTCGCACCTCCCACCTTCAAACTTTGAGATAAGAACTCCTCAGAAATTGATGGGACAAGAAGACCAGACTTTAGTATATATATAGACATGCCATATATTTTTTATCAAAACTACATTCAAATTTAGAGGTATAAAGTTGGTTAAGCTTGTATTACCTTTGGTAGGATTTGTAATGATGCGCTTTAACAGGTTTTTAACTACAATTTTTATTAATGTTGGGGTACATTTTGCATACATTAAACTTTTAATAAAAAATTTAAAAAGGAAGCTGATTTATATTATGGTACTTCTAATAAAATTATCAGAAATAATTGCAAAATATGTCATATGTTTGCTTAATATTGCTCGGTTATATTTAGTCCATACCAAAATAAAAACTTAATTCCCTCATTTATGTAGAATATGACTCAATAGTGAAAGATCTCGCAGGTCTAAATCTAAAATATTGATTTGATAATTATGACTGATATTGATGATTTTTGCTCGGCTGAAACCGAAACTAGATTTTACTCTATCACATATTTTTATCAATACAGGGTGCGCTGTTTTTTTTTTTTTTTTTTTTTTTTTTTTTTTTTTCCCCATGACTCTTCCACCAATATAATTATACGGTTACTTTTATAGTATGATTCCATGACTGATTATAATTAATCATGGAATCATACTAGAAACTACCGAAAGAGAAGGAATTGTGTTGGTAGACACCCTGTATTGGCAAAGGCTATGTGTAACAGAGGAAAATTGGCTTCTTTTTCGGCTTCAGCACATTAAAAATATAGGTATCAACTAAAATAAATTTTGCCAACATTATATTTGTAGATCTGTGTTAACAACCTAAGTTTCTTTCATTCAAAACATACATCCACTTTGTAAATACACTTAAAAAATATTTTAACAAGTATATGTATATATATATTACATTTTGATTAGATTGTAAATTTTCTAAATTGGGGGGGGGGGAAGAAAGAAGTACTAAACATTTGTTAGGTACACTACCTTTCCGTAATGACCGTACACTTTCGATTTCAGACATTTTTAAAAGTATTTCAAAAAATGTTAAACAAATCATTTTGAAACTTCAGAGGTGTGAAAGGAGGACCGGTAAAAAAAATTAAAGTAAAATGAAAGTATTTGGCTTCACCCTGTAATAATTAATGCTTGAAATACGATCTGGTAGTAGCATGTGATTATAGGACTCTTTCTCATTAACTCTAAGTTTATATGTCGCTACCGCATATAATCAGGGAGATAAAGGTTTCTTTAAAAAATTGCAAAAAAAAAAATTCCATTTTTTTTCAGCTATAACACGCAAAGTATGAAAAGACAGTGCAAAGTTATTTTCAGGAAACTCGACATACAATAATAAACACTGCATACTGCAATCACAATGAAAAAAATATTAAATATCTAATGAAATATGAGTATTTTTACTAAATTTCTAACTGCGCATACGTACATGTTCAGTGACATTTCCTTTTCAAAATTTAACAGTCAAATTTATTGAGCTACTTATGTAAAAACCCCAAACAAAAATCGTGTAAACTCAAAAAGTTCTACGTCATAGAATAAACTGAATTCCAGTTGTTCCCCAACAAAGAAATTGTTAAGAGGGCTTTCCCAATATTTATTTACAATCACAGAAAATTGCATTACCGTTCATCGAATTAAAATAAAAATGTGAGTAAAACTCCTTATACTTTAGCGTTTCTTCGAGAGAAACTGAAGACCAGTTCATTCTTTGGCGTAGAACTTTTTGAGTTTACACAATACTTGTTTGGAGTTTTTATATAAGAAGTTTAATGCATTTGACTACTAAATTATACAATTGAAATTTAGATAAAACTTAGTCATACGCAGTTAAAAATTTAGTAAAAATGCTCACATTTCATCATACATTTAATATTTTTTTCATTCTGATTGCAGTATGTTGTGTCTAATGTTGTATATTGGGTTTCCCGAATATAGCTTTGTACTGGATTTAATACCTTGCATGTTATAGCAAAAAAAAAAAAAAGTTCAGCAATTTTTTAACGAAATCTTTATATCTCCCTGATTACATGCGGTAGAGACTTATACAGAAAATGAGGATGAACCCCATAATCATGTGCTACAGCCAGATTGTATTTCGAGCATTTCTTTATACTGCGTGATGCCAAATACTCTTATTTTTCTTTAATTTTTTACTGGTCTTCTTTTCACTTTTGGCACAAATAAATAACTGAAGTACATGAAGTAGAACATGTTTTTTTACACTACTGAAGTTTCAAGATGATTTGTATAGTACTTTTTGAGTTATTTTAAAACGCATCTGAAATCGAAAGTGTCCGGTCATTTATGGAAAGGTAGTGCAGTAAATGAATTTGAATTTTTAAACACTCACATTGATTTTTATATTAACTGAAGAAAAAAAAAATTACTAATTCATTTCCATATAAAGGTCTCCCTGAAAACTATGCATACAATTTTGGTAGTTTATTAAAAAAGTAAATTTGTGCAACATATTAATGCAATGCATAACTTGTCACTTAAATCAAGACTAACAAATTTGATGCAAATTTTATTTCAAACTGTAACAAATTTTGAACATTTTTCAATATTCTGTTTCCAATAAAATTGGTTTCTAAAAGTTATTTTATTAGAAAATAAAAATTCTCATTTTAGATCAGATTTCTAATACGTAATCGTAGAAGTATAGGAACATATTAAAGGTTCGATACCTAAATAATTTTATTTTTTATAATTAATTCATTGCAATGTGTAGAATAATTTCCTTAATTACTTCAGTTTCTGGGATATAAATATTTTTAAATAGACGGCAAGTGGAGAGAGAATGTTCGTACGTATTAAATAGTATATAAAGAAATATAGAGCTTTCAATATTTTTAAATATTAATTTAGGGTTCAATGCAGATGAAAATCGGGTACTCTTTTGGTTTTCGTCACTAGTTCCATAAATTCAAATTTTTAAAATATATAACATTTGTTAAAGAAACCATTAGATTATTTTGAATTAAAAATATTTTGACTTTTTTTTTCTTTGCAAAAACAAATTTTAAAACATTTTTCTTCTACAAAATAGGGTCTAAAGAAGAAACAAATTCTACGCTTTTACACATGAAAGCAGCATCCTGGTAATTTACTAGAATCATTGCAAAAAGCTCACTAAGAAGAAAATCATCTTTGCTGCAAAGAAAACATACAATTAAAAAAAAATAAAAAAAATAAAACATACTGAATTAGATTTAAATTAAACTTTATTTTACTAACATAACACAGAATGTATCTTGTTTTTCTAAATGAGATTAATAAAAGATAAATGGTGAAAAATTCTTTAACAGGATAAACATTTGGTATTTGTAAATGTCTTTCATGAGGGTATTTTACGGCATTTTCTATTTTCATATTTCTTAGACAACTTGTTTCGTTTCTTATATCAGGATCAATTTCCATTATAACTAGAAAAAAGAAAAATGGTGAAAAATTTGTATTGTAGGAAAACACTTCAATTATAAAGATTTAAAACAAAATCTGCATCCTATGACATTTTAAGCAAATAATGAAAATAAAGGATTGTAATTCCATGGCACTAAAAAAAAATTAAGTATACATAAGCGAATTTTAAAGTGCATCTTATATACTCCATCTAAATAGAATCTAATAAAAAATCATTTAAAGAAAATAAAAGTAGATATACATGGTATTTTAAATCATTAATACAGGAAAAAATCGCTTATATAATGAAATCATACGATATTTAAGCACCATTTTATGAACGCCAGTGTAACATGAATATTTTTGAAGTATTTTATATTAAAATCAAGTATGAATTGGATTGGATTTGGGAATAAGGCCGATTAACTGCTGTAGGTCTTAGGCCTACTTTGAAAAGACTTTATCCCCGAGCTTCTAAAAGACTCCCCCCCCCCTTCCTATATGAAATTTTAAAGTTTGCCAATGTGTTCCCCTCCCCCCTTTTTTCTTCTTTTTTTAACAAATGTTAGAAACTGGGGGACTCGGCCTTAGTTCCAAGCACTCTCTTAACTTTATAATACTCCGAATTAAAAACTGTCCAGTTATTAAAATCTTCCCCTTACAAAGAAGGAAAAGAAAAAACATGTTTAAGAAAAATTATTTCTGTCAATGCAAAAACTTGTCTGAAAGTTTTTTGACAGTGCATTATTAAGCAGAATCTATTAGCAGCGCTGCCAGATTTGGGGACATTTTTATTCAACATTCACCTCTAAATTTTTATTGTAACAGTTGCTTAATCACTTCGAAGAATAATCGACTATTATGTATGTCCAATTCCCCTTCTCAAAATTATTGGTGATAGTTGAATAAAAAAGTCCCCAAGTCTTGCAACACTGTCTATTAGCTATATTTCAGTGAAACTGTATTTTTAAATTGCAGTTGCTCCACAATCGTCTGCGTCCGCCTCCCTACATAAACATGTAACCACAGTCTTGGCATGCTTATGATTATGGTATATTCATCCAGGATAATTCAAAAATACAGTTGGATTTTGTACTTAAAAGTAACGTTTTATGTGGATCGGTTATTTTGAGATATAAATTAGTCCGCAGCATATAACAGCCTGGATAAAATTTCGTATTAATTTAAACATTTCCTCACTCAATTTAATATACACTCTGTACTTTGAATTCTTAAATATCAAATTGTATTCTGGAAAATATTAACTTGTCAGAAAATTTTATTTGTCCCCCAACCTACCCCTCTATTACCATTGCTCGGCAACTGCAACAATAGTTTTTTTTTTCTTACATTGTGGTTTTTTAACTTGTGCATATATATGCATACATATACACACGCAAGCAGATTTTCAAAATTTTTAGAAAGCAAAATTAATAACATTAGACGGTTTAGAATACAAACCGTCCTCCCCTCCCTTGAAAAAGAATTAAACAAATTGTCCGATAAAACTCCCATCAATAAAGTCTTTATTTTTTATTTCGATTTTTAAATTTACTTATTTTTTATTATATAAACTATTAATTATATAATGTGGAAATGACTTACTTTTTCCTCAATTCCTACTATTTTTAATTAAGGTAATCTATATTAATTTTCAGTCTTTCAGCAAATGCCAGCAAACACTTTTAATGACAGGAAGATGCTGTAAAAAGAATATATAAGAAAACATATATAAGTTTCAGACGATATTAAACTAAAAACTAGTAGGATGTGGCCACCACATGACTTTCTTCTATATAATATTACACAAAACTTATACGATAAAAATTACTTATTAAATTATCAAATTATTTTCAATTATAAATGCAGAAGATTTTTATCTGATAGAATTATCACTAAATGCCGAAAGGTGTCAGTTTTTTTCAAAATCAAAAGAAATGACTTCTTTCCAAGTTTTTTTTTCGTTAAAAGAAAAAAAAAAAAAGGAAAAAATGGATAACTTTATTTTAAATTATCACAGATCTATAGTTCAACCATTAGTTTTAAAGGTATTGACGATATCTTTCGAAAGATACCCATATTGAAAATTTACTCCCCCGGGGGTACTTAACCCCCAGGGGGGGGGAGCGATGCCCCCCATGTAAATATTTTCCCCTAGTTAACTACTACTATTATCAATAATTCATATTAATTTTACAATCACACGATTAAAATAACTCTCATTATGTACATTTATACGAAATTTTGTCCTATATTGTCATGTTGAAAATTTAGAAAAATGCGATCACAGCACCACCTGTTGAGCCATTGTTCCATAAATCTAATCAGCACTAGTTAATGTCAGGGTCCAGCAAAACACCAAGTTTGGTTAAATTTCGTTCATTGGTTCGTGAGATACAGCGTAAAAAAATTGATTGTATATTTTCTGGCCCAGTTTTGATAGGGCAGTATCAATTAGATCTATTTTAGCGAAAAAGTGGTTTTAAATTACAGCCAACTGTCATTTCAGCTATCTCTGCCTTACAAAATAAATTTGTGGACGAAATATTGTCATGACTGTACTTACGGCACAAAAGTACAAAAACATATGTGCATTAGTTATACTTTTGAAAGTTGTAGTTTTAAATTGGTTCGAAAAATGTAACCTTGATAAAATTTCGCATTCATTTAAACATTTCTTCGTACAACTTAATGTTATGTTTTCAATCTTTGAATATCAATTTGTACACAGAAAATTAACAAGTTTGAAAGTGTAATTTAACTCCTTCCCCATTCATTTCCGCTGCTGGTAAAGAAACAATTTTATTAGTTTTTCTATGTTGGTTGTTTCTGATTTGTTACATCAAATATGTGAATATTGTACACACAAACAGATTTTCTAACATCTCAGAATACAAAACTGAAAATATTGTGTTGGTATCCATACAAATCATTCCCATACGCACACTAAAAAATGTTTAGCATCAAAGATCTATATAATTCGCAATAATATTTCTGGTCTTTATGGTTCTGATTAAAATTTAACCATATTCCTTTCGGAGAAAAACATTGCTCATTTAATAAACTTTTCTGGCCATTAGATATATGCTCTTCTCAAAAAATAAAGAAAAGAAAAGATACGCTTAAGAAAGAATGTTTTAATTCATATCAAAATCTTGTCGAAAAGTTTTCGGACTTTGTGTTGATAGGACAGTGCAAGTTTGACTTATTTCAACAAAAAAGTATTTTTACTTTCCGAACACTATAGTGAGGAAAGTATTGTAATCATGTCAAAAATCCGAATTCGACATTTTGATGTTTCTATACGTTTCGAGGTCCAACGAGTTTTCACTATTTTTAGGATGATATATGTATGTGTGTATGTATGTGTGTATGTCTGTGAGTGAACACGCTAGCGTCTAAACGCTTTGTTCGAATAAGCTGAAAGTTGGTACGTATATTGTAAGTCACCATAGTACGAACCCTATAGATTTTGGTGAATCTAGCACTTATAGTTTTTTTACAGGGACACAAAGAAAAATTCTTTAGCATTATGGCCAAGGGACCAAAATCTTAAAAGTGCGATAGCATCTAAACGCCTTATTCAATTGAGCAAAAACTTTATACGCATATTATAGGTCACAGATACTCAATCTGTATAGATTTTGGAGAATCTAGAACTTATAGTTTTTTTACAGGGACACAAAGAAAAATTCTTTGCCAAATTGTTAAAAGTGTGATAGCGTCCAAACGCCTTATTAATCTGAGCAAAGAATTTGTACACATGTTATAGGTCACATTTGAACCAACTGTATAGATTTTGGTGAATCTAGCACTTACAGTTTTTTTACAGGGACACAAAGAAAAATTCTTTATCATTATGGCCTATGAGACCAAATTTTTAAAAGTGCAATAGCATCTAAACGCCTTATTCAATTGAGCTGAAAATTTGTATGAATATTATAAATCACTGTTGCACTAACTATAAGCATTTTGGTGAACTGTGGCCACCACGAGACTTTCTTCTATATTTTCCTATACAAATTCACTCAGTAACAATAATTAAAAAAAAAAAAAAAAAAAAAAAAAAAAAAGTGGGACTTTGACAAAATTGTGGGTAAAATGTGAAAATTTGTTTAAGTTTGTCAGAATTTATAGATTTTTACAGGGACACAACGAAATATTCTTTATCATTATGATCTAAGGGCTCAAAGTTCAGTAGCGTTAAATAAAACCTCGTGTGATATATGGAGAAAAATACTCAAACACTCTGTTATGGTTTTCTCTCTTTTGTTTGTTTAGCAACTCCTCTTTCTTTATTTTATCTACAAAACTGTTAGTTACTCAATGTTCGGAAAGTCGAGTGGAGTCACTCCAGATTTTTTTAATTGCAGTTAACCTGTAATCAACGTCTCCGCCCCGCTGTAAAAGCGTGTAAGTGTAGTTTCGGCAACGTATGGTTAGGAAACATTTATCTAGTGTAATTCGACAATCCAGTTGTTTTTATACTTCAAAATAATTCCGAATTAAATTGAACTTTTTTAAACTTCGATTTGAATTTATTCACAGAATGTAGCCTGTGTAAAATATAGTATTAAACATTCCTCTACTCAGCTTGATTCATAAACAATACATTTAATCTTTAAACATCAATTTGTGAGTAGATTGTGCTACTAGTTTGAAAATTTAATCTAATCTTCCTCCCCTCCCCCCTTCCAGTATTATCGCTGTGGAAAAAAAAAATAATTTTATCGTTTTTCTTACATTGTTTCTTAATTTATATATTAAATGTTAACACTCACAAAAAAAAAAAAAAAAAAAAAAAAAAAACATTGCTGGGTTGATGTACAACTCCCCTCCCCCGAAAAAATAGTCTTTAACATCAAATACTCATATATAATTTGTAATAATGTTTCTCTGTTTTTATGGATGTGCTAAACTGTGTTTAACCCCCCCCCCCCAACACACACACACACTTTTTTCATCCTTTACAATAACTGCTTACTAACAAATTAATATATCTATGTTTATTTTGTATATCTTCTGCTAAAGCAATTTTATTCTAAACTCTAGAAGAAAAAGCGGCTCAGATTATAAGAAATAATATCTATAATTTTGCCCTCCGCAGTAACTACATAAAGTATTATGTAACAGAAATACAAAGCTAGATACTACATACTAGATTCTAAGTATCTTTAAATTGAATAACTCTGTTTATAAGTTTCAGGATTTAAATATAAAAAAAATAACCGCTATTATAACTAACATGAACAGCCATTGTTTTTGTTGATTATTAAATTAGGATAAAATATTATATAAAATTTAACTTACCTAATTATGAATTTCAAATGAAAACATGAATTGCTTTAAGTTCTTCAATACAGACAACAACAACAAACTTTTAATGTGTAGATACAAAGATAAACATTCCGCAGAAACAATCTAATTTTCCCTAACGTTCCCATTTTCTCCCCTTTTTACGTAATAGTACACTGCAATGAAACAAACTATTCAGTATATTTTTGCCTTCAAAACTTCTAGTTATATATATATATAGGTATTTACTTTAATATAAAAATAATTTAAGGTTGTGCATTTACATAGTTTTTTATTTAATGTATCAGTCAAAATCCCTACAGGGAAAACGTTGTTTTGAAAAGGGAAATATCTGTAAATTAAGAACTGAGTTTCTTGGTTCAATGCTTTTAACAGAGAACTCATGTAAATTTACGGAGAGTCTCAATACTTTTTCGGTACTTTTACAGAAATTTTCGACAGTGAACCGAGTTTCTTGACTCACTGCTTTTAACAGTGAACTCGTGTACATTTACGGAGATTCTCAATACTTTTTCTGTATTTTTACAGAAATTTTTAACAGTGTACTATTGAGAGTTAACAGTTTTTAGAAAATACAGGATGTAGCATACAAATTAGAGTAGCAATTTCTCGTATTTCTCCTCTCTTTCTGTATCTGTGTGTATGCCTGTTTTCAAGAAAATAAAAAAGGGTATTTTTTTATTAGCAAAATTTTACATTAGAAAGAGAAATGTTTTAAATTTTTAAAGTTAAATAAGTTTATCAATATTATCAAATACATTAAATGGTATTTTAAAGTTTGGAAAAATATTATCATATTTTCAAATTCTTATACAAATAATTAGTGTTCTTTTCAACACAATATATATATATATATATATATATATACTAATATATAAATGCGAAATTTGGATGGATGGATGGATGTTTGTTATTCAATCACGCCAGAACGGCTAAACGGATCTGGATGAAATTTGGTACAGAGATAGAGAATAGTCTGGAATAGAACATAGGCTACAATTTATACTGGAAATTTGATTAGATTTTTTAAAATTAATTAAAATATGAAAATAATAAACTGGTAATTAACTTAATATAAGCCATTTAAATTTTTAATTGTTGCCAAAAATGTTTACGAAGTATTTTTTATTATTATTATTATTTTTTTTTTCAACATACAATGAAATATGCTTTCACGCGAAAAATAAAAAAATACTAAATGTTAAATTAGTCGATGAGAAAAAGATACTTTATAATTTTAAAATAAAATAGTAATATTACAAATCTAACATATTTCTTCTGAATTTTATTTCATAGCATATTTTTATATAACTCAACTTCAGATTTTTTTTCATTTTCTTCTTTTTTCTTTTTCTTTTTTTTTTTTTTTTTTTGTACGGCGGATGAAACACGCTTGTCATAAAAGCTAATTCAGCATTATATTAAAGATACTTTCTTATTGATAATTCCGGACAATTTTTTTAATTTTGATGCTGAAGTAGATCGGACATTTTTCGCCAAGGAAAAGATAGAAAGAAATACGTAAGCGAAGTTATGACGTCACTGGCCGTTCGTGGATGCAAGAAAAATATTTTCTATATTAAACGCCCATTGGATTTTTTGTAAAAAATTATTAAAAATCGAGAAAAATTATTTCTAATTTTTAATCCCAATATTTAGGTATAGATATGTATTAGTTATCATGTCCATGCGTTAGATTAAGTTATTTTTGTTGTAAAATTGACAAAATTTGAATTTTTATTTGAAAACTCTAGAAAGAAAAAAGGGCAAACTTCCATATTCGATTGAAAACACAAACGTTTCATTTGAAAAGATGATATTAACACAATAAATATCTAACTAATATACTAATTAAAAGGAAAATGATAAATATTCTATCATAATTTGAAGTCAAATTTGTTTTCAAATGTCTAAATAAAGTATCTGATATAAGATACTATTATGTTGCAGCGGAATAGATTTGATATCGATCATCCTTGGCAGAAAAAAAAATATCGCCAAATTATTTGGCGAACATAATTTAATTCCTTTAAAAAATCATGGTTATTTTAACAAATTATATTAAGAGAGTAATGAAAATAATGAAACAATATTTCGTACAATGCATATTACGAAAATATACATCTGGCATGTATATTTTCGTATTACGTTTTTGATAACCAAATATAATAAGCGCCAAGAACGACAGAGTTTTGAAATTTAAAATTAAAATTTTGTCAATTTGACAGCAAAATAACTCAATCTAACACATACACATGATAACTAATACATATATATACTCAAATATGGGGATTAAAATCGGGAAATAATTTTCCTCGATTTTTAATAATTTTTTACAAAAAATCCATTGGGCGATTAACATAGGAAATCATTTTCTTGCATCCACGGACGGTCAGTGACGTCACGCGTATAGGAACAATAATCGCATAAATTATATTTTGGTCTAAAACGGCAACAAAAATTCAAAAGTCGCCAAGGGCATTAAGGCTGTACCATGATCAAGTTTACATATTAATTAATTAATTTATTTTTCTATATACCAACTACTATTAACTAAGCATGAAGTATATATAACCACAAAATAATAATAATAATAATAATAATAATAATAATAATAATAATTGTCTCATGCGATAGAAGTAGCCCATCAGAGCATATTGTAATATTATATGTGGCTTGAAATTGCTGTCATTCTATGGTTGATGGATTAAATCAAATAAATATAGAAAATAACTTGAGAGCAAATATTATGTACATCACGTATAATGTTGTTCATATGTAATTAGGATTCAGATATAAAAGGGTTACTTCAAATTTTTCGATACTGTCCGTATCAAAACTGTCATATATGATGAGCACCCAAATGGAAGCCCATGGGTAAGCCATCGTCGCAGGCAATAGGAACAGGCACCGGAGATTGCAAGGACGAACAAGTCGCTGCCGAAGACAGCGGGAACCCAAAGCGAGCTATTGACCGATTTCAGTTTTATTTTTATTTTTATTTTTATTTATTTATTTTTTTTTTCATAAAGCTATATAGAAAAGAGTTTGCCAGCGAAGCAGGCAAAGCCGTCCAAAATTGTTTAAGAACTAAAATGTTATTCAACAATTCACCGGGAGATGAAAAAAAAAATCATTTCTTTGTTTAAAAAAAAAAAAAAAAAAAGAAAGAAAGAAAGAAAGAAACTCATAAATATTATATGAATTTCACCACATAATTAAAAATTTAATTCACCAGTCACCAAATAATTATTAGAACCAGATTAATATTGTGCAATAGTGAACTAAAATCATACAAAGAAATGTTTATAAATAAAATTCATAATTAACGACCCAGTTTTTATACTTTCGCAATGCAGTACTGTTTTAGTACAGGATCTTTATGAACGAATTTTAAATTTTTATCGCCATGTTTGCGATAACTTTTTATTTATTTATTTTGGGGTTTTATTTTGGCTTTCAATGAGTTACAAATTCTTTGAGTATACTTTATCAGACTCTGTTTTGCACAGCACCACAATGATAAGGTTTCATTACATTACATATTATGATCAAACCGTCAGTTCCCTCACATACACATCAAAATTTCCACGTGAACGAAGTCGCGGGTAACAGCTAGTATATATATATATCTTCTTTCAAATTTATTTAGGAAAATGAGATAATATATGAATTTTGCTATCCCATTCTTAATTATTCTATTCTGTCTATACATCAGAGTCATTTAATACCCATCATTACAACATTTTCATCAATGATTCATTTAATATATAAATAACAACTTGTTTCAATAAGTTTTAACCAAAATAGTTAGTATGCAATTGATCCCGCAGAATTCCTTTGTCTTGAAATAATTTAACTTGGCAAATACTTATTCATTCAAGTGAAAAATTTATCTGTTAAATAATTCTGACTAGTGATACACTTCTAGTGATCACAAGTAGATCTGTATATATAAAAGAGTAAACTCACTGTGTGACTCACTGATTCTACAAGGCCGTGGCGATTCTATGGGAAATAGAGTCACAAATATTGGTATGCAGGTCGGTTTTGGAACGGAGACAAAGACTAAGGTGGGATTTTGCGAAATCACTTCTTTCTTTAGTGGGAGGTAGAGGGCAAAAACAAATTAGTGAGCATTCATCAGCTTTAAATTGCCTCACGATATATATATATATATATGTACATTCAACGCTTTTAGAATTTTTCATTATTAAGTGGTGGAGGGGAAAAATCAATATCGGGGAGAAATTTTACTAAATCTGGATTTTGGAGTAGAAATCTACCAAAACTATACAAAAATCTCGAAAACAGTCGTGTGATTAAAAAACAATTTTGGGTTTTTTGCGATTTTCAATGGGGCAAATTCGAGATCCCCCCCCTTTTTTCGCTAAATTTGCTCTGGGGAATATAATGGAATTGTGGTCATGAAGTTTGGTGTGTGGGTTGGTTATGTACATCCAACACCCAATGTAACAAGATTTGGCGTAAATCCTTCTTTGGTTATGCTTATCCAACATACATTACAAGGGAATTTCACAAAATTCTTCACCCCTTTCTCGGCGTTGGGTGTGCAATAAACATGTTTCCAAGGGTAACTTTGCACCAAATTATCTTAGAAAGGCGATTTTTTATCTGTGGTATGGTTATGCATATCCCACATGCAATATAAAGTGATTCTGCTAAATTTCTCCCTCCCCCCTTTTAATGGTAGATGTGTGTGTGTGTGGGGGGGAGGATTGAAAAACACATTCCCATGTGTAACTCAGTTCCAAGTTATGTCAAGAAGGCGATTTTTTGATGTGATGGTTGACTACATGTTCCAACAAGCATTATAAAATGATTTTGCGAAATTACACGCTTCCCTCTCCGTTGAAGCGGGCAGGGCAAAAATCACGTTTTTAAGCTTACGTTTGCTTTAAATTACCTCAGGATGACTGGAATGAATAAAAAGCGGATAAGCCCTACCGAAGGCAGTGGGAACTTTGAGTTTTTGAACGATTTCACTTTTTGCTTTTCCTTTTTTGGGATTTTATATAATTAGTGATACTGAAATTTGAAAAGTTATTTAAATATTCTAATTAGTGAAGCGAGCAAAGCCTGCTAGTCCTAAATAAAATAATAAGGACTTATAGCTTAGAAACAAACTTCGTTATTTTAAATTTTATAATCTTTTAATTTCCTACTTTCACCAGGAAAATATCAAATAGTCTGTGTAGGCAAATTTTACAATGAAGAGTACTGAATTACAGAGAGAATTTGAAATTGTTGTCAATCTGTTATTGTACATGAAATGAAATATAAATTAAAAATTTTTTATACTTTAATGTTTTCTTTTATGTGATTCTCTGAATTTTTCTCCAGATTGGGAGAAAATTAAATCCAGCATTATTTTTATGTGCTTATTTTTTTAAGTGCTTTTATCGGAGACGTGAGGAAATTGAATGGCCTTAAATGATTTAGGAAACGTATTTAAAGGCATTGTCTAATGCTAAGAGAAAGTTAAAAATCATTTTCAAAGTTCAGTGTTTTCATATCTTAATTTTCTAAGTGCTAAATCTTACGTTACATCTAAAATAATACATTTTCTTTTAAAAACATGGTGTAGTCAAAGTAAAACAAATTATGAATACAAAAATACCATTTTCGCAATATATCACATGATCTCCAGTTAAAAAATTCTCATTTATTTTAAAGGAAACAAATATATAGAAAAAAAATTTTCTTTTCTAAGTATTTTTATTTGTATTTTTTTAAAGCTTTAAAATATAATTTATGGCTAGTAAAATATTAAAACTAATGTAATATAATGTTTGTTTATCTAGCTTTAGAGTTAAGAAAAAAAAAAATTCAAATGATTTTCGATACATGAATCACTGTTTACATATTAAAAAAGAATAATAGCATTTCTTAAATTTTCTGGCACAGAACACTAATTGCATAAATCGAATACTACATTATCCTCAATTAATCACTTTAATTATTGAATTTCTATAACTTTTTGACTAAGTTTCCTTTTCTACGACTGTAATCCAGCACAAATATTTGACAAGTTTTTTGTGAAAAGACATTTATTGAAAATGGAATATTTCTAATAAAGCTTGGCTTTTTTTTTTTTTTTTTTTTTTTTTTTGTCTTACATTACGTGTATGCTTTTTATTTCCGTGGTGAAGTTAAATTATAATAACGTATTGTTTAAGTACAATTATGCTTTTTATTTAAAATAAGAAAAGAAAAAAAAAGAAACAAACAAAAGAAAAAGAAAAAGAGCTAACGCTAACGTGTAAATTTAAGAGCAGTGCAATTTTGTAGTATTGTAAAAAAGATTTAGAATTTGTTTTCATTTTTAAAAAACAGTAGTTGCATACACCTTTTTTCCTTATCTGATTTACTACAAAACACAAAAGTCAAAAATTTTTAAATTGCGCATAAAAGCAATATTTTTTTTTTTTTTCAAAATAGGATATAATAAGCGATATCTAGTTTTTGACTAGTTTTTGATTTTTAATAGTTATTAATTTTGTCTATAAGAAATCAGACTGGTTGTTTAAAGGATTATAATTATATTTTGGAGTATCACTCGCTTTAAGTAACAGTTATTTATTTATTTATTTATTGAAGTTAGTAGGCAGACAGTCAAAATGCCCCCTTTGTTTCTGAAGTGATAACTTCTATTTAAAGATATTTAAAAATTTGGTGTAAGGTGACTTTAGTCACTTTTCTATCTGATGTTTTTTAGCATGGATTTCTACTATATATGTTGTAATATATGGATTACATTTTTTTCCAAATTTCCCATAAGATATGTTGACACTTCTTTTTCATAGATTTCTTTTACTCCTACTAATTATGTACCGTCGTATTAAAAAATACTTTTAGAAATTATTTTTTTTCTTAAAAAAAAAAAAAAAAAAAAAAAAAAAAAATGTGGATGTGTGGATGTTGGCAAACTGTAACACTATATCCATGATAAGAGCAATGAACTTGGCTGATAACGAGGTCCAGTTAAAAAAAGGAAAAAAGAACTGGCCCACTATTTAGGCTATCTATTCTCCGCTTTGGTACATTTACATATCTTAATTTCTTAAGGAACTTTATTGGAAAATAATACGAAACTCAGTTTTCATGCGATTTTATAGTATTTTCATATTTTGTAAGTGTTCCAAATCGGTGGGTTACTTACAACAATATTAAATCATATAATATATTGTATTATTTTTTTAAACATTAAATATATGAACATTTTATCTTAGAATACAGTGGTCAGGGTGGTATACTGGTAGTACTTAGTATGAAGCCGATCGACATTATGAGTGTTCTATACCTAGTTGAGATGTCCAACGGGACATTTGCATGTAGGTTTCAGCGAATTTCTGAGAAAAGCAGGGAAAAATCCGAACAACTGCTCCAACAAGTACGATCTTGCTTCGAACCGGTACCTCCTTTTCACCAACTTCGAAAATTGAATTTCTCCACACCCCAACCAGGTGTATATCTAGAAGTAACAAGCAATGACGCATTTATGTATTCGGAGGAAATAATTCCACAATGCCAGTTCATGAAAATTTTCGATTTAAATGATTTGCAAAGTTTTTAAAGCAGATCACTGCTATCGAATATATATATATATATCAGTATCGTGTTGTTGTTGTTGCTTATGTCACTCGAAGATTCCGAGCCCCGGTAGTGAAGTAAAACTACCCAGATTTAAAGCGGCAGGGGATTTACCGCAGATTTCCGTTTTAAAAGGGCACAACAAGTGGTGGAAGAATGACTTAGCTTGAGAGACTTGGAGCGAAAGACGGCAGAACCAGAAATGAACAACAGCTCGAAATTTGATCCAGATCAGGGCCAAGAAAATCTCATGATCCAGTACTGTAAATAACATTATAATTAAAATTTGACAATAAAAACAATCTCAAAATATCTATTAATTCGAAATTTTGTCATATTCTGTCAAATTAAGAAAATTTATCTTTTGAATGCTTACCATGTTTTTTAAAAAAGGAATTGAAAATTTAGTATGGTTCTGGCTGAATCATAAATAATGATTTCAATTTGATCCAATTTTTTAACTATTCTTGAGATAATTTCTATTTAAACAAACAACCAAACTAATTAACTGACAAACTGACTTATAAACAAACATGCATTCATTTTGTATAATTTTTGAATTTCTGGTGTTTGATTTCTTCGGGTTTGATTTTTACATTGCTCTTATGTTCATATTAATAATTCATGCATCACTTCTCTTTATTAAAATTAGACTCTGTAACAATATGTCTTCCGTATTATCATTCATAATCAGAAATTTATATTTGGGATTGGCGGAAGTTTGAATCGCTTGTAGTAAAAGCAAATACTGAAAACATTCAAGTGACAGAGGGTCTTTATAATGTTAAATTAATTAATAATGTTATTTCATTAAATGAATTTTTTGACAAACTGATTTTAACGTCATTGATGTAACGTAAACTGAACAGCTATATGATCTCACTGACTTTTAAAGCAAAAACAAAATATAATGCGGTTCGTGTATATTATGAACACGCTCTAACTATAAGTTCTCGCTTGATCGTTTAATCTTTAAAATTTTTTCACTACGTGATCCCATAATCGAGAACAGTGTGTTGACAGACCAAATATTTTTCCCGATTCCCTCAATATTTTTCTTTCGAAATTTTTAATAGTAAGAGTGAACGAATTATCACATAAATAAAAGTGAAAAGTTATCACATAAATATATGGGTGCAAGAATCAGGGGGAAAAGGTGGGTCTGTCGCCACCCTGGAGAGACAGAATGACAGAAACACAGACAAATTATTTAAATAAATTCCTAATCACTCTGAAACACTGTTGAAAGAAATAAAAATATTTAACACAAATGGAAATGCAGTTTCAATTATAGCCCTTAATGTTCTTGAATATTTCAGTAAAACGCTGTAAATCTTAATGCTAAGCATACTATTTTCTATAGAAAACATTCTTTTTATCGTATAAATAATAAAAGTCAATTTCACTGTGATATGTGCAGTACTAAGTTATTTAAAAACGATTTATAAAAATGTCTCTCATAAATCTCAATACATTAGTATTCTTTTGGGTATCCCTGTACACAAATCAGTGGAGGTCTTTACACCATTTTTAATAGAGAACATCCCATACGGAACTGCAAAAACATTTATCAGTTTCAAGGAATTTCGCGAATATTTACTGGACTTGGAGCATAGGCGAGAGACAGACAAACTGACAGACAAACCGAAATCGAAAATACTTTTGAACTTTGTTCAAAAGTGTTAGTAATAATAATAATAATAAAACTCTTATAATATATACTTTTTATTTTTACACTAGCGTTATTTCAGAAATTACTTGCAATATTGAAATTGCTAAATAAACAAACTTTTACATCTTACTAAAAGCAGCTTAATCATCCAAAAAATGTTCTTAGTTTCATTTTTATAAGAAAACAAATGAATTCAATACCAACCCCATTATTTGAAACAGTTTCGTAAACTATCTGCAAAATTTTTAATCCTGTTTTTTTATTTATTTTACTGCTTTTTAATTGTTATTTAGATGATTAATACTTAATAATGTTTTATTGCTCCTATATGTTATTCCACTATTTTTATACCAATATTTATTTCAATACTCTCTTATGGAAATTGATAATGAATTTCTTGAAGTTGCACATTGAAGTTTTTTTTTTATCTACGTTTCTCTTATTTTATCAGTTAAAAAAAAAAAAAAGAAACACTTAACTTCTTTAATTATATATATATATATGCATAGATAAATAAATAGATGTATGGTGGGCATAATTAAATTGAAAAGGCACAGTGTTCTACAGAGTGACGTATTCGCAAGAATAGCCCCAAACTGTGTTGAAATATTAAACAAGACGAGGGAAGAAGGATTGCAAAATAATAATAATAATAAAAATCCAAAATTTATTGCTAAAGGAATTTGTGGCGCTGTTTTACTAAATAAAGCTGTTCTCGCGGACAAATTAGCGTGGTGTTCTTCAATTTGAAAATAATAAATGAATAATTTTAGAAGTTTAATTTATTAATTTATTATTATTATTGTTTATGAAAAATTTTGTCTGCCGTTTTCTTTAATGCCATTACAAACTTTAGAGCTATTCTTGCAATTAGATCGGACTACGGAATACTGCAAGCAGTGTCAGTTTAATAATGGCCAACCAAATATATACATGCATACATACATACCTACAGATATATATATGTGTGTGTGCAAATAAATTAATTTACTTTGATCATTCTATATTTACGAAAAATTCATATTTGATAAATTGATAAACTCACGCATCTAAATACACAAAATAAACAAAATTCAATTTATTTTTGACACACATTTTTATGTATTTTAGTAAAATAATTAAAAGATAAATAACTTTTTCTCTTTGTCGGACTTACACATAAGAAAAGATTTATCGTCTTTTCTCCATGTTCCTTAGCATATGATATACTAGCCTAAGCCAAATTCCTCCCAGCGTTATTTGAGACAAACGTGACATTTTTATTAAAAGTTGCTCCCACTTCCAGGACACGCGTTGACTGAAAAATGAGAAAAAATGAAAAAATGAGTTCCAAAAGGAAATAAAAGACACAATGTCAATTTTAAAAAGAAAAACATTGGCTGCATTATGAAAATTGTTTGGCATATGTTAAGAAAACACATAAGAAAAATTTTTAACAAATAACAAGAGAGTAATGATAAGTTTTATTTAATACGAAACGTCTGTCTGTTTATAAAGAAGTGAATGGAAAAATGATTAAAAAGTATTTTCAAGGATTTATTTTATCTATTATTATTATTATTATTTAACCCTTTCCGGCGCAAGGTTACTAGGATCATTTAAATTACACTGCCACCGGAATTCACGAACATAATTAAAATAACAATAATTGACAATATTTTCTGCGATGTTATAACAGTAAAATTTTGCTAAAAAATTTCCGGGATGAGTTTTTGCAGTTGAAAATTAAAATTAGGTGATGCTGTTGTGGCATCACCGCCCCTGAAAAGGTTAAACCATCAGCATCTTACGTGTAGAAAGTAGACTACGTGTAGAAAGTAGTTAATGTGTAAGATAAAGATAAAAGAACGA
Organism: Salticus scenicus; assembly: GCA_963930645.1. Classification (NCBI taxonomy): domain Eukaryota; kingdom Metazoa; phylum Arthropoda; class Arachnida; order Araneae; family Salticidae; genus Salticus; species Salticus scenicus. Next base: position 62,524,897 of record OZ005659.1, on the reverse strand, counting down.
CGTAAAGATGTAAACTTATATAAAGTTGTATAAAGATGTAAACATAAAGATATAAACAAGTTCTAGTCCACGATCATCAACAATCATTTTTTCTTTCTTTTCCCTTTCTTTTCTTTTCTTTTCTTTTTTTTTTGTGTAGTTTTTGTGAGTCATTTATAGGACTTTCGAAGAATTTAGTTCTGCTGTGTAAACCAATGAAATTTTTCGGAAAACTCCAGAACCTAGCTCTTATTGAAGTTAGAGCTTTCAAATTTTGGCAAACCTAAACTAGAACTTTTTGCAAAAATTTGGTCACCAACTCGCCAAATTCGATGTCAAGACCAAAAATCAACTCTGGCTATTAACATGGCGGCTTGGCGAAATTAGTGAAAACATTTTGTGGCAAATATTGTTTCAGGATAGTCAGAAATGCTTTCTCAATGTTAACCGACTTGTTTGACTTAATTTTTTTCTGAAATTTATCATTTCTCGCCATTAATTTTTGCCAAAGAGAACAAAACTGGGCCATCTATACTCGAATAACTTCCATTGAACTCTAAGCTGTGCATTTGCCAATGAGAGATTCGGTAATATGTCGTAGAGTACTAATCCTGAAAAAACTACTATTTTGTCTCGGCGACATATGTAGTCATACTACCGTGCCTTTTTTTAGTAGCAGTTTTTTTTTCTTGTTTTATTTTAAGGAATCTTCGTGGACTGCAATGTGCCTATTTATTTAAGAATCGTTCACCTCCCGCAAAAATGTCAATATTTTTATAACAATATGTATATTCCTACGGTTGTATAAGGAAGTCATGTGTATCCACATCAGATTTTTTTTTTTTTTTATAATAACATGCGGGTATTTAACAAAATAAAGGGAATTATTTTCGAAAATTGACATACTAAATTGGGCCCAACATACTTCAAACATAATAACATTATTTTAACTTTTATGAATAATTCAAATTTTTTAGGAAAATTATTATTGGGGTGAAAGTGTCTGAAACGCTCTGCTGCATATGTTTTTGAATAGAATAAAAACATATAATGATATATAATATTTAATATGATTATTGTGCAAAACAATGGAGTTTTTTTAGAGTTTGACTCACAGAACCAGGGTTTTCATATAGAAAAACTTTCCATACAACTGTTTTTATATAGTAATTATGGCATAGTTGCCAACGTTTTAATTTATTCCAGAGCATTTTTAGCCCCACTTTTATTTCACACCAGTTTATTTATAGAATATTTTTCTCCAACATATAACAACGATAAGGTAAGAAAAAAAATTATTCTTAAAAATAAAGTATATTAAATAGAGGCGGGGCTAAAATTATTCTGGAATAAATTAAAATGGTGGCAATTACTTATAGAAATAGAGGAAAGAAATTGTTTCTATCTATTTATAAAAATAGTATATAAAAACTGTGGTAAATGAGTTTTCTTCCTGAGAACCCTGCTCAGAAGAGACATTATATTTTTTTGGCATTGTTATTGAATTCTGTACCGAAAACCAAATCAAATCTATACCTACCATGAATATACATGGTACTGAATAAAAATTTTTATTGAAACAAATTATATAGAATAAAAGATTGTGATATAATACCCATGGAATTTAATTTTCCATGCAACATGATATAGATTATGTATAGTATGATACATATGGTATAGAGTAGCAGCAGAATGGTTTGGGCTGAAGCCTACATTTCATTTAAAGGGAGCAAAATGTAAACAAGACTTTGTATTAGAGGTATGTACGGGCCGGAATTTCGAGGCCGGCCCGTTTATTTTTTAATGGTGTATGGCCCGGACTTTTGTTATTTTACATATTTTTGAATCGGGCCGGTCCGAACCCGATTCAAAAATATGTCAAATAACAAAAAAAAAAAAAAAAAAAATGAATGCCTTTCTATGAAAGAGCTTTTTTGTAGGTGTTTTGCAGAGGTTTTATATAACCAAACAATAGTACGTTCTTTAACAAAACTGCTGAACTTTTACAAGATAATTATATATAAACAGAAATTCATTATTATAGACAAAGCACAAAGACAAACAGAAAGTCAAATCGAAAATATTAGCATTCATCAAACAATATAGGAAGGTATTTAAAATGGTTAATACTACTAAAAATGCACTTTCAACCATTTCCTCTTATATACCGTAATGTATCCGAATCTTTCATATGCTGCGGTAAACAGAACTTTAATGTTAATCCAACCATATTCAATAGAAAAGTTGCTTTTGCCCATGATATAAATGATGCTACTTTCGTCCACTGGAGAAAGTAAAAGGAACATTAGAGAAAAAATTACAGCGGAAAGATTTTTATAGCCTTTATACCACCTAAACTCAACAGATCATAAGAAACAAAGCTTTATACACAGTAACGTATCTAATTTCTTTTGTTATGTACATGTACGCAAATTGGTAGTGACATGCATACTATTTTGAATAGGAAACCATCTAATATTACTTTAAATAAAATATATTGATTTCGAGGCATACTAAAAATATTTGCGAAAAAATCTCATTTCGGACAGACAGAGTGATAGGCAATTAAATTGAAGTTACAGACACTTTTTAACAAAATGGAACTTTATGTGACTTACCAGCCTGTAAAATTATGTAAAATAAATGACTGAAGAAATATTTTATCATTTTCCTTTTTGCGATGATTAACGAGGAAACCAGAAAAAGGTTCGGGCTGACACGGCCCGGCCCAAATATACACAAAATAACTGAACCCGAGCCCGGGCAGATCTCTACTTTGTATAATAGATTTAATTGTATTGTTAACAAGTAAGTTATACACTATAAAATAATGATAAGTTATATGTTTTTACACATGTTAATAAGTGCCATATGTAATTATTTCAAAAATAATTCATTTTTAAAATCTAACTCTCGAATTCGACTGGAATTAATCTTAAAAAGGAAAAGGTGTTGTTCTGAGAAATGAGTTTATATTTGTTATACAGACGAATAAAATATTTGTCTGTAACGTGGGAAAGCCTGTAATAATGGCTAAATATCTCTGTTCCCTCATTCATCTAGAAACGTTGTGTCCAAATCGCCAAAGCTAACAACATAAACTCTTGGTCATTTGGTTCTTTTTATGACGTAGGGGCTCACTATAAACAGAGTTAACGAAATTTAGCACTTAAGGGGTTGAAAAAGAAGTCAAAGTTTTTTAATCTTTTAACTGCACATCTGCAGTGTATTCTCTTAGATGCTTAAAATTCAGCAAAATATCTTCTCTCAAGCCCTACATTAAGGTATTAGATAAGAAATTTCTAAATTTTAGATCTTAAAGGAGGAAAGGGGGCATCTAACAATCCTACCCGTTCTTCATCTGTGAAAAATCTCTGTGGTTTCCGGTAAAAGCTACAAATTTAACAATATTTTTTTTTCCCTTAGGGCTTAATGAAAGTAAAATATTAAGACCTTACGAAATTCAACCCTTAAGGGTGTTAAAAGAGGTATCTTATCGTTTCTACCCATTCTTCGGACAGGGAAAATCGCAGTGGTTTTCTGTAGAAGCGTAGAAAAGAAAAAAAACATCTTCTCTAAAGCCCTACTCACGGTAAATTATAAGAATCATCCAAAATTTAACCCTTAAGGGGATAAGATGCATTGTCTAACATTTCTATAAATTCTTCACCGAGGAAAATCGCAGTGTTTTCCAGTAGATTCAACTGATTTAAAAAAAGCTTGGTCTTCACGAGAAATCAGAAAAAACAATCTCTGATCAACAGGTCAATTTAATTAGCTTTTCTTTCTTTTAATTTTTTCCCATGTGAATAACGGGTATAACTGCTAGTTGTATTTTAATTTAGAGTTAAGATTACTATCTCAGAGCTGTCAACCAAATTCGGAAATTGTTAGTACCGCCCCTTTTCCTACACCACTTAATTTTTAGAGTAATTCTCTTCAAATATATTTATGATGAATGAAGAAAAAAAATACTCTAAAAATTAAGTGGTGTAGAAAAAGTGGCGGTACTAACAATTTGCCGGATTAGGTTGGCAGCTCTGCTATCTCTTATTACTTACTCTGTCGCTAGTAAATAAAAGCCCCACACATTCATAGTAAAGCGTAGCAGTTTTATCTATTAAAATGCACGATTTCTACTAAATGACTTCAGCGCATTTTTTTTTTTTAAATTATTTCACCTCTTTTAAATTTCGAATTCTTATAAACCTCTACTTAGGGAAAATAATTGCATAAAAAATATCTTACACACTGAATTCGAAGATTGTACTTACGATAATACTGAAGAAAACATACAAAAATACCGTTTTCAAAAGGGCTCCCCGCCCATTGCGCATGCCCTGAAATTTGAAACACACACAGTACTTTAACTATGGTTATAAGCGTCGAGTTTGCTTCAAATCGGCCCTGTATTTTAGGAGGAAATATAAGACATAACCACATACATACACACAATGAATTTTTATTTATATTAAGATTATTAAAATTAGAATGTCGTTTAAAAATTTCTATACAACAATCTTAAGGCCCTGCTTCACTCACCGCCGCCGGAAGCCGAAGCGGATGTTATTCTATGGGATTTTTTTTTTTTTTTTTTACAAATAACTTATTAACTAATACATATTTTTAAATTCTGTTTTCACATTCTGAAAATTCCCAGCTGTTAAACTGACGGATCTTTTTTAAAAAATTATTATTATTTTTTTAATTTTTTATATTTTTTTTTTAAGCTGCATAATGTGAATTTTCAAAATGTGAATTTTTTTCATTTTGCAATTTCAAAATAAAATATTAAAAAATAAAAGAATACATTTTTTAAAAAGGTCCATCAATTTAACAGTTGGAAATTTTCTGAATGTGAAAACAGAATTTAAAAATGTGTATTAGTTAATAAGTTATTTGTAAAGAAAATTTCCCCATAGAATAACATTGGCTCGGGCTTCCGGCAATGGTAAGTGAAGAGGGCCGTTAACAGACTTAATAGTTTCATTTGCAATGATTTTATGAAATATAAAATAAGCGACTATTTCCTATATATATGAAGTGAAAACTTCTTTAGGCACGTTGAGCACTTTTTGGGGGAACAAAAATCATGGAACTCACGTCATCGTCACCCAACGCTTTCCATGAGCTATTGAAGTGAAAACTTCTTTAGGCGCGTTGAGCACTTTTTGGGTGAACTAAAATCATGGAACTCGCGTCATCGTCACCGAACGCTTTCCATGAGCTATATATATATATACCTCCGTGCGTTATTAGTACACATTATATATATACAAAGAGTATATATCTCTACATATATATTCATATATGTAGCGTACGGCGCGGCATGCCTCATATATATATATATATATATATATGTGTGTGTATATACGTATAAAATGTATACTAATACGAGTATTATACTGGCTACTGGCATCTGTCTCTTTCTAGTTATGTACTTTATGTATGTATGTACTTTTTCCACAGTATATACATAGTTCACAAAGTACAAGCACGTGTTTTTATACAGACTGTTATATTCTTCTTTTTGCTTTCAATATAAATTTTCAAATAAATAATAAAAAAAAAGAAATTTATTTTAGTCATATTACAATATTAACACTTCTTTACAAACCAAAAATAATTCAAAAATAATAATCTAATAGCTCGACGATACAATTCACAAGTTAAATAGATTTTACTTCTGTCGGCAGTCCCCAATGACTGTCCCCAATGACTGTCCCCTTTTTTTTATTTTTTTATTTTTTATTTTTTCGATGTTTCTTTGAAAAGGTACTGACATCAAGTTTTCTAAATTTCGAAATGACAAAGACGTGATTATTCAAAAGTTTTACTCCTATGTAAACATCTTTTTTTAAATTTTTTTTAAACTTTTTTAAGTAAAAACAAATATGGATTCATCAAAAAGAAAAATTGCAAAAAATATTTTTACATTATGAATATATTCTGCAAGATTTTGATAAAAGAAACATTTACATTCAGTTTTTTAAAGCCTTCCGCAAAATAAACTGATGTTGGATTATTGACTAAATATTTCATTTCTTTTTCTCAATCTAAAAGACATTTCTTTTCCAGAAAGATGCATTTAATAGTGTCAACAAATTCTAGTTGAATAAAACGATATTTTTTTTCTACTTGAAAGTCCAATAATCGATAAGAATGCTTTTAGCTCTTTGCATTAATCGAAAATAAATATTTCAGAAAAGTAAGTTTTAAAAACTTAAAAGCTATTCTTTAAGGAAAAAAAAAAAAAGATTTAATTCATATTGTTTCACGTTGTAATTATGAACAATAGATATAATTTTTAATACTTTTAGACAAATTTTAAAGATTTAAACATCGGAAAACTTATTAACGTCTTGAAGCCAAATGAAATAATAAATTAGAAGATGACTGTGTCGGTAGACTTTAGTGTACCGGTTTTTGAAAACTAATTTATAAACGAACTTACGTCTTGTTCGAAGTTTTGGGGTGACATGATGAAAATTTTTAGGGGTAGGGCGCCTGTAGTTTCTGTTGAAAGAGGATCCATGGTTATCTTCTTTGTAGTTTTCAGCTGTATCTCGGCATAAATTTTAGGAAAATATCAAATAAGACAATAAGATAATATTTTATGATACTTAAGATAAAAAAAAGGGGTTTTGTGGTGCCCTGAATTAGATTTGTTTTGTTTTTTAACGGTGATGTATGTATGTAAGTAAACACGATAGCGTCTAAACGCATTGATCAAATGAGCTGAAAGTTGGTATGTATGTCAAAAGTCACTGTAGGACAAATTCTATTGATTTCTGCGAATCTAGCGTTTATAGATTTTTTTTTAAAGGGACACGAAGAAAAATTTATTATCATTATGCATATGGGACCAAATTTTTCAAACTGCAGTAACGTCTAAACGTCTTATTCGTTTGAGTTCAAAATTCATACACATGTTAGAGATCACCGTCGCACGAAATGTATAGATTGTGGTGAATCTGGCATTTATATTCTTTTTACAGGGACACAAAGAAAAATTCTTTATCATGATGAGCTACGGGCCCAAATGTTTTAAAGTACGACAGCATCTAAGGGGCCGTCCATAAATGATGTCACGCTTGGGGGGGGGGGGAGGGGGTTCGTGAAATTGTGACAGTTTCTGACAAGGGAGGGGACGGGGGTAACAAAAAGTGTGACGTCACATATTTCAGTTAAAATACAAACATTTATATTCAGCAGATGAAATTTTGAAGTTATTTAAAAATTATCAAAGATTAAAGATATTTTTTTAATTCGGGTAAAAGTAACTTTATCCTGTGATTCCCCCCTCCCCTCTTACATTATTTTCTTTCAGAAAAAAGCATTCAGAGTAGGTTTTTAGTATATGATAGCAATAGAAAATCTTTACTCAGAAGAAAACCTTCCCTTCTCACACTCTTGAAATGTCCAACAAAAGATATAAGTTCTTACACCTGAGTAAAAGGAAGTAATGCAACATAAAGATGTTTTTATCCTATCTTTTGTATATAGCAGGACAAGATAACTTTTATTAGGATCATTTGAAAATGAATGAACACAATGGGAAATTCAACTGTATGACCTCCTGTCTCCTCCTCCCCCCCCCCCACACATGCACATATATCATTCTGACACAGGGGGCATGTTGCAACAATTCTCAGGTGTCTAAAACTTTGTGTACTGTACTGTTTCCTTTTATCTGATCTGATAGTGACTAATAAGGGTTTATTACTCTCCCCCCCCCCCACACACACACAAGATAGTCAGGTGTTATTGTTAAACAATTCCTTGAATTTCATGATAGGGCAGTTCTTGCATGGACAAACAGAGAATATCCTTTCAACAGCTAAACTGTCAGTTTAAGATTTCTTACTCTCCAGTCTCAGTCAATTTCTTACTCTTAGTTAATTTTCTCCTCATCTATATAATGAATAAATATAAGCTATTTCAAAACTTATTTCAAGCCTATATGAAAGCTTATCCAGACAGAAAAAAACAGGATGTTCAAAAATGTGTTGTGGAATTGTGGAACTCCATGAAAAAGTCTTATAATTTGGAAAGCGAGGTAGTTTTACATATAAAAAAGTACGAAGCACTCGCGCTGAAAAAGAAAGGAGCTTTAATGACATTTTGATCTAAACAACCAGTGTTGAAAAAAGAACTTCAAGCAACTGTCTCAGTATCTGAGAAAATTGATGTTAATTTTGAAGAAAAGGATATTTTAGAAATACCTGATGAAAGCATCCCACAAGATCAGCCTGCAAAAAAAGCAAGGGTCCAAGAGGAACTTAATCTACAATTGGATGTGATCAACAGCGTTTTAGTTGATTATTATAAAAGAAAATCGAGTGGAATGCTGACGGAAAAACAAGAAGCAGAATTAAAAAAAGTGAAGCGAAAAAACGGAAAGTGGAAGCAGAATTGAAGAAGAAAGTCAGTGACCAAAAGAGACAGAAAAAAATCCAGAGAATTGAAGAAGAAAAAATTAGTTGAAGTGTGTGAAGCATATCCGCATGTGAAGGAAGCCTTGCAAATTCGAGATAAGTGTGGTAGGCCGAGACTGGAAGCCGATCAACCAGAATTATTAAAAGCAATTGTTGATATTGCGATTCATGGATCAGCTGCACATGCAAACCGACAAAGTGATATTTATCGCATCATAAAAACATTGGATGAACTGACTTCCCAGCTGAAACTGGGCGGATTTCCTGTATCAAGAAGTGGGGTGTATCTTCGCCTTTTGCCAAAAAGGAGCTCAAAGCTCGAAGGAAAACGACATGTTGTTACAGCACCTGTCGAATTGATTCGTGCCCAGACTGATTCTCACCTCAAACACATAGATGGACAATTCTGTATTGCGAACATTCAACGATTAGAGGAACTTTCGTCATTTCTTGGACCATTAGATGTGTGTTTTATTAGCCAAGATGACAAAGCAAGAGTGCCAATTGAATTAACCGCAGCGAACAAACAATCCCCTTTGTTTATGCACGTAGAACACAAAGTGTCACTGCCAGATCACGACTGGGTCGTTGCGTCGAAACATAAACTAATCCCATCAGTTTATGCCGGAATACATATCCAAAAAGATGGGCTTGGCCGATTAGAGGCTGTTGGATATTCCGGCCCTACGTATGTAGCCATTCGTTCTGGGAAACACTCTACATCAACTGCTTATTCACATGGTTTTCGAAAGACTTCTGGAATTACCAAAATTCGATATGATAACAAAGTTTAATAATGCTGTTAAACCTGTAGTTATTTTTGTTGTTGATGGAGGTCCCGATGAAAAACCAAGGTATCGAAAAACGATTGAAGTTGGAGTGCATCATTTCCGCAAAAACAATCTTGATGCCCTTTTTATTGCAGCCAATGCCCCTAGTCGAAGTGCCTTTAATAGGGTAGAAAGACGAAGGGCCCCATTAAGTAAAGAAATCTCTGGACTCATTTTGCCTCATGAACATTATGGGAGTCATCTTGATGCTCAGGGCAATACAATCAATTAGAAAAAGAAAATTTTGAATATGTCGGCAAGTGTTTGGGAGAAATATGGTCTGCTGTTTTTTTAGACAATTACCCCACTATAGCCGAGTATATTTGTCCAGAAAAATCAGAGCTAAATCAGGAGAATTTGGATGAAGTATGGTTTTTTACTCATGTACGTACAAGCCAGTACTTCACTCAAATAGTCAAATGTTTTGATGTGAAATGCTGCAAAAAATTACGAAGTTCATTCTTCAACCTTGTACCATCAAGATTTTTGCCAACTCCAATTCCACTGTGTCAAACAATGGAAGGTCTTAAAGCACCGATAAATCGAGATGACTCAGGAAATTGTAAATTTCCATCACTTTTTGCTGCACAAATTTTAAACACAGATGAACTTCTTCCCCTATCTGTACAGACTAGCTACAGAAAATTCCCATATGATCTCTACTGTCTGTCAGTGCAAAGCGTACTTCTTACTCGTGTTTGTGAGCATTGCAATTTGTATTTTGCATCCAGTGTCATTTGAAGAAACACATAACTGTTATGCATAAAACCACAAAAAAGTGTCAGCCAGAAGTTGGTAAAATTAGACCGCTTCGAATTGCTGCACGCAGACAAAAAGAAATCATGGCTGTAACTGCTTTCAAAGAAAATTTTGAATTTGCAGACTGGGTGGATGAAGATGACATTGACATCACAGGGGTTACTATACCAGAGGATAATACAAATATCAAACTGCCCGTGTATTCAATGAATGAACTATATCTTCTCCATGGGAAGAATGCGTGGTAAATGATTACATAATGCGTGGTAAATGATTACAATTAATTTCTGTTGTATGACTGGGTATGTAATTTTATAAATATTAATGAAATGAAATTAATGTGGCAAATAACAATTCATTTCAGTAAAACTAACAATTGAGATAAAAAAAAAAAAAAAAAAAAAAAAAAAAATCTGTTTTAGAGTGTTTTGTGTTCATAAAGTGAAAATATATTCAATATATCTTTACTTTAATTCAATATATTTTACATATAATATTTAGTGCTTATGAATTACAGATTTGTCTTTGAATAGTTTAAAGCATTATATATTGTGAATCTTTAATAAATTTTCCATAAAACGAACTTTTTTGCTGGATTTGGCGACTTTGTTAAATGGAGATACGACTGCATATTAAATTTTATTCAGTTTTCCAAAATACTACTGTTTTCAATTGCTGTTTTCTATGAATACTTTACAACTGTTCTATATTAATTTGGATTTTTTTTTTGTAAACCTTACTCTTAGTTCATACAAAATAACTACACGTATCATTATTATAGTTATATTTACAGATGCCATTAAGATCCATAGTCAACATTTAAAAATCTAATATTTTGTTTCTGAACTTCAAGTAATTTTTTATGTATGTCATGTTCCGTGACATGTGACAAGGGGGAGGGGGTTATATTGAAACGTGACACATCGTGACAAAGGTGTGGGGGAGGGGGACCAAAATTCTGAAAAATGCGTGACATCATTTATGGACAGCCCCTAAACGCTTTATACGACTGAGCAGAAAATGTATACTCGTGGTAGCTATCGCACCGACAATATGGATTTTGGTGAATGTGGAACTTACATTTTTTTACTGGGATGCAACCGAAATCTCTTTATTATTGTACAGTAGGCAGCAAAATTATTCGAGCGGTAGCAATAATTCCTATGCAATGAATTTAAACATAATGCTGATTTGTTAAATAACTCCTTGTTGAGTCATGTTCTTAGTCAGTCCAAGAACATAACTCGACAAGGATTTATTTATTAAAACAATACTAAGCGTACTCTTTTTATATAGGAATTATTACTAGCGTTCGAATAATTTTGTTGCCGACTGTAGCTTATAGGCTCAAACTATTTAAAGTGCGATAGAGTCTAAACGCCTCCTCCGCTTGAGCTAAAATTTTACATACGTATTATAGTTAACTGTTGCACAAACTGCATAGAGTTTGTTGAGTCTGGCGATTACAAATTTTTACAGAGCTGCAATGAAAATTTCTTTATCATTATAATCCATGGGCTCAAAATATTTAAAGGGCAATAGCATTAAATTAAACGACATGCTGTCAGTGTTGCCATATCAGGCGGATTTTTATTCAATAATCACCAATAATTTTTAATTGTAAATTTTGACTAATCGCTTCGAAGATTGGTAGTCTGTTATGTATATCAAATATCACTTCTCAAAATTATTGGCGATTATTGAATAAAAATTCTGCCAGATCTGGCAACACTTCATACTATATAGGGAAAAATATTCAAAAACAATACTACAATTTTCTCTTTTATTAATTTAATGACTTCTCTTGCTTTAAATTATTTATAACCGTTATTTAATTAATTTTCGGAAAGTCTAGTGGAGAGTCCAGTTCACTTCAGAAAGATGCCTAGTGGTTTTTTTTGTTTTGTGTTATATCCGGTCATAAATTTCACACAAATATCAAATAATGTAATAAAACAATATTTTATGATACTTAAGATTTAAATATATATATATATATGGAGTCACTTCACTTGACTTTCCGAACATTAAGTAAATAACATTAATTAAGCTATGCGGCAGTAAACTGAGCTAACGTAAACCTCTTATATGATAATTTGTGACAATAAAAGCATTAATATTTCAGACAAAAATTAGTACCAACATTCGCGTTATTCTTAAGCAATCATAATCTAATGTTTACTGAGGTGATAGAAAACATCGTTTCAATGAGATATTAAAAATTTAATGCGTAACTCTGGACAACATCTAGGCTTGATTCCCAGAGTGCGTCATTAATCAACACAATGCAACCAATTCAAGCAGTCATAACAAACTGTTTCTAGTTTTCAATTGAAATTAAATAGGCAATAGATTCCGTAATATTGCTAGTCTCACCCTTTTTTCTCCCACTGGCAAATTTAGAGAGTAATATTCTCCAAATTCAATTTCAGTGAAATATAAAGAAAAACACTCTACAAAAATAATTAGATTTGAAGTTAAACCATGGTTAAAATTATGTAATTATCACTAAAATATCTTTGTTATATCAACAACTATTTAATGTTAATCATAATATTTATGATGCTAGGTCTCTTAATCAAATTCTGAAGATTTTACAAAACTATTATATCGGTAATTACAGCTACTATTTCTCAAACATTCGAGTACATGCCTATAAATGTAATATTTATAACTAATATCAAAATATAACGAAAGAGAAATAAATAAAGGTTTCGCTTTGATATTAATTTAAATACCGATGCATGTTATTATAATCTATCGATTGTAATTTAAAGCCTTTAAAAAGAAAAAAAAAGGCTATTTTGGGGGAACACCTCCTATTTTTATCAATGTTCGGTTAATTTTATAGCTATGAATTTGATTCGAAGGGTGGGGGGGGGGATTTTTTTAACTGTTAAATATTTTCTGGTGGCTACAGATGTGAAATACGCTAAAATACTCTTTTTTCCTACTAATGCGGAAAAAAAAAGTTGGTGCTAATAGTACTACGGAATATTAATTAGGATGATGGCAGGTATGTGAAGTACTACCTTCCGCTTTAAGTATTATTAAAAAAAGTCCAAATATAAACTTTTCTTCTATTTAATCATTATATGACTCTCTAGAAAACACTGCCCTGCATGAAAATCAGCTCTAACACCATTCCTGCAAATTCTTATGTAAAATGACCCCTGAATTCAAATATGACGCCAATTTTGCTCCATCAAACCACCGTTTTTTGGGGACACATCCTGTTTTTATCGATGTTCGGTAATTTTATAGCTATGAATTTGATTTGAAGGGCGGTGGATTATTTTAACTGTTAAATATTTTCTGTGGGCTACAGATATGAAAAACACGAGCTGAAACACGAAGCAAGGGGCAAATATAGGGGAGGAGATTTGTCACTGAAATTGTAAATTACATATATTATTTTTATTAATAAATTATTATTATTATTTGTTATGCATGATATTTTTTATTTTCAAGTGTTATAATCCTTTTCCACCCTCCAAATCAAATTAGTGGCCACAAAATTACCAAACAGTGCTAAAAATTCGGAAGTAGGTGTGCGTCCCGAGAAAACTGTGTGTGATTGGGGAAAATGGGGGTCATCTTCGGATTCAGGAGGTCATTTTGCATAGGAGTTAGCAGAAATAGTATCAGGACTCGAAACTTTATTTATATTTTATTAATTAATTTATTATTTATTATTTATTATTATTATTATTATTATTATTATTATTAGCAGAGCCGTGTAATCAACGACCAGGCTCATTAATATATCTCCCAGTGTTTCCTAACCTTCCAAAAAACTGTTATTGGAGAATATGATAAGATTCCTAAAAGCAACAAACAAACAAAAAATCATTATTAATAGATATAGTTTACAAAGTTATTTATTATGTGAATAATTAACACGACAATACATTTTATTTCATTCGCGATTATTTCTTAATAATACTTAAAACTATGTGATGCATCTATATATATATATATTTTCGTTAGCGGTTTTCTTTAGACATAATTATGTAGCTCTAGAGTTAGGTAAGTCTGTAACACAATTATTTTGCAACGAAATTCCATTTAAATTACAATCGATAGATTATAATAACATGCATCGGTATTTAAATTAATATCAAAGCGAAACCTTTATTTATTTCTCTTTCGTTATATTTTGATTTTAGTTATAAATATTATATTTATTGGTATATACTCGAATGAATGAGAAATAATAGCTGTAATTACTGATATAATAGTTTTGTAAAATCTTCAGAATTTGATTAAGAGACCTAGCATGATAAATATTATGATTAACATTAGATAGTTGTTGATATAACAAAGATATTTTAGTGATAATTACATATTAATAACCATGGTTTAACTTCAAATCTAATTATTTATAAACCCTATTATTCTGAACTTTACATTAATTTAATGAATAGTGTAATGAATTTAAATAAATAATATTGTAATTAAGATATCAAGTTTAGCTTTGAACCACACATTTGTCATTTTATAATTATGTAAATTGTAACAGTCAAAATATTTTAAATGTAGCTTATTACAGTAAGTAAAAACATAAATCCTTGAAAAATTATTATTAGAGATCACGATCGGACTTAGAAATTTTGAAATAGAAACTCTAAAGTAAAATAAAGAACACTAAATCAAGTTCAATACGGTTACAGAAATACAATAATTTTAACTCTACAAGGCACCCAGTTCCATATGTTCCATATATCCAGTTCCATAACACGACTTTAAGAGCGGACAATACCTAATCTCGCCGGCAGCCTTCGCCCATGTTATTCTATGGAAAAATTTGTTCACATAATTACTCATTACCTAATGAATATTTTTCAGTTCTGTTTTCACATTTAGAAAATTCATAAGCATTAAATTAGTACTTCTTTTCCAAAAATTGATTTTTTAAAATTTTAGTATTTCATTTTGCGACTAGAAAATGAGAAAAATGCATTTTGTGAAAAATCGCATTTTTGAACTCAAAATTAAAATGTAAAAATTAAAAAAACTGAATTTTTCAAAAAGGAGTACTCATTTAACGGTTATGAATTTTCTGACTGCGAAAACAGAATTTAAAAATATTCATTAGGTAATGTGTAATTGTCGCAACAAATTTTCCCATAGAATAACATGGGCGAAGGCTGCCGGCGAGATTAGGTATTGTCCCCTCTTAATCGTTCCTATAGCTATAAAACTATAAGTAGCGACATCTCTTGACATCTTGACAGAAGCTACTGACATTTAGCAATGTAGTAATACGAATCTTTACCTAAAGCTGCCGTTCGTGTTTTTGTTATAGTGCACTCAGTGGGAAATTTGAATGAAAGTGATACGTTAGTCGTTTGTCTGAATTCAAAAATAAAAAAAGAATAGTTATTGAACAGCTTTGACTCGAAGAAAAATTATGTGTGTTATAACGAAGTGTATATTTTGCAGAGGTAATTTGTATTTTTTATATTACAATAGTAAACGTATTAGTAAATCATATTTTTATGCATGTTCCACATACGGTACGTTGAGCTAAAAAGTTGATTTTTCTGTAAAATAAGGTTTTATTTTTATTTTTATAAGTTTTCCCTATCTTCTGATCACTAATTACAACCTACATATTTTTGTCGCGCACTAAAAAAAAAAAAAAAAAAAAAATTGAGCCTTGTAGGGTTAAATATCAATATTTAAGGTAAATTAATTGATAAATAAGGTTATCAACTGATCATGGTTATTTAAGGTTATCAGTTAATTAAGGTTATCAATTGATAAATATTAATTAATATATATCAATATTTTTAAATATCAGTATTTAACACTATTTAAAAATTAAAAAAATAAATATATTTTTCTTATTCATTAAAAATAATAAATTATTAATATATGTATGCTGCATAAGTCTAATAAATTTTATTCTGCATATTTTTCAAGCTCAGTATGTGCAATTTTATTGTTTTGCACGCTCATTTTTAATAACAAAAATCGAGATAGAAAATTCTATTTCTTCATAAACAGTTTTGACAATGGTTTCAAATGCTAGATATAAAATATGTTTGGATATCATATAAACAACAACAACGACAACAACAAAAAGTATCAAATCTTGCATTGAAGAAAAAAAGAACTGAGTTAGTTAAACCTACAGCAAAAACAAATAATACGTACATAAAATTTAATACGGGTGTTATTCCAAAGTTTTTGACGAACATTATAAGATAACGAGTTAAACTTACTAAATATTATGATTGGTCGAATTATTCTCCTGTGCCATCAATACATATTTGTAAGTAATTTTTTCAAAGATTAAATGTTTCGTGACATGAAATCGATTAAAAATATGTTTTTACGTCCTCATCAATCTCATCTTTGGGATGAAAATCACGACTGATTTTTTTCTCTGTTAAAAATAACCCAATAGTCACATACAACAAGATCAGGGGAATAGGGTGGATGTGTCACCTTAATATGTGCTTTTTCGAGACGTTTAACTTAGAATCTTGCTGAATAAGACGATGCATTATCCTGTTCAATCATTCATTAATTAGCATTCACATTTTGAAGAAATTGGCCATAACTTAGAGGGAAAGCAGTTAGCTGTAACAGTCTTATATACTTCAATTTAGATGGCTTTAATGAGTTTTTCACGGCTAAAGAAAATGGCTCGCGTTACATTTTTCCTTATTCGTTTCTTTTATAATTTTTGGTACCTATATATATATATATATATATATATATATATATATATATATATATGTATGTATATTGTGTTGTGTTGTACCACCCAAAAACGATATGTACTCTTCATCAACAGTTATAACTTTATAAGTAAAGCGGTGTTGATCCTCATTGAGCATATTTAGAATGTGTTACAAATAATTCAACGCTTCACTTTTTAGTGTTCCATTCATTTATTGAGGACCCAAAGCCTGGTTTTTTTTCATATGCAATACATAATGAATAATGCAATGTATATATATAGTTGTGGATACATCTTTTAAGTTCCTTCTGCTCCATTTGATAAGGGAATTGATTATCACCGATTAATAGTTTTCTTTTTTTCGGTATATTTTCTATATTCTCTGATACTTCAACTAAAAAATTTTTTTCTTGTGATTTTTTCCTTGAGGAGATAATTTCGATTTCTATTAAAATTCTGTAAACCATCTGAATACAGTGAAAGTACATGGGGTTTTGTTCTTATATGATAATTGTAGATGATTAAGACATTCATTCTGATTTACCCGCACTTTATAAACATTTAAAATCATAAAATCATAATGATTTCCTATTAATTTCACTTTACATCCCCTCCACCTTTTTTTTTTTACTTTCTCTTACCCATATATATGGCAGAGAACGCATTATTTTCGGGTCAAATTAAAGAAAACGGAAACAGCAAATTTATTACATGCCTAAAAGCATATTTTGTGCAGATTGTTGCATGGACATTATTCATCATTCATTTACAGAGCTACCCAAAGTATTTGGATATATTGCGGCTATACTTGAAAAGTGCTAGAATTGTAATTCCTTTTGTGTTAAATGTTTTTCAAGTAAGACAAAATTTAAGTACACAATAATATTTATAATGCATATTGATTGTAGACAATATACAGGATTACCCAAAATTAAGCTAAAAGTTCTTTCCAATGAATGTATTTGATGTAAGTGCTTTGCTACATTTTATTATGTTACAGAAAAAACTGATCAGGAAGCAAAATTAATTTTTCATAAGCTTAATGTAAACAAAGTAATTTTTTAATTTTTAAATTTATTTATTTATGTTTGTATACGATCATGTTTTGAAGTACCATGATTACAAAATTCCAATTTTTAGCAGTCGATCTGCATGAATATATGTTATTAGCATACCTTAAAAACAAAAAACTGCAGGAAATTGAAATTTGGTATTTTGAAGTAATGTGAATGACACACCAGATTATTTTAACTTATTCTACGACAGACGAATTGTAAGTATTCACACAAAGTATCCCAATTATCTCAGATATAAAAGAGTTCAAAATTACATATTTAACATTTTTTGCGCTTATCTTATGCTCCTGTGTCTAAGAACATTATATAGTCCCCTTAAAAATAAGCTAAAAGGTAATATAATAAAAAAATAAATAAATAAAACGAAAATGAAGCTACGACTTTGGCTTAAACAAATATTTAAAAGAAAAAAAATCTACAACATAACAGCATGTAACGAATTAGATAAAAGTACTAAATCTTTGAACAGGAAAAAAAAATTAGATGCATTTATTGCTACATTATAAAATATTTTACGCTTTTAAATGAAATGGGCTTAATTCCTGGTTCATTCAGTTAAATAATTAAGAATAATAAAACTTCGAATATAAAAATCATAAAATTTAATAAATGTAATAAGATTAATTTGTAATTATACATTTATTTATATATATTGTATTCAAGGTAATTTTAAATTCATTACAAATGTTAATTGAATTGACTCAAATGAGAGACATTTTTGAAAATACATTATACAGTCGAACCTCGTTAAAGTGAATTACTTTTAACATGAACTGTTTCAACAATCCCTGTCAAAATGAAGATTAGTTTAGTTATATAAAGAATAGTTACTGATAGCATGAACATTTTTTTTTTTTTTGTTGTTCGCTTGAGATTCACGTTAACGAGGTTCGACTGTAGTATAATGTATTATTAATACTTCAAAAAAATCTCTCATTCGAATCAATTATGTCTCATCCTTGTGAAAAATGTCTTTCTTATACTATAATGCATAACCAGTGAAGAAAATATGATTTAGTAAACTGCGTTTAGTATCTGCGTTTTTGTAAACACTGTCCAACTTACATTTTAAAAAGTTTCATTGTTTAATGTAAATGTTTTAAAATTCATAGCTACTAGCTTATTTTCCAATATCATAACGGATATTTTCCTCCAAATTTTATGTTTACATAAACGTAACACAAAATCGGTTTTTTTGTAATTTAACATGAAATCTTTGCCTTAAAGAGTTAACGTGGTATATAATGGTGAGTAAAAACTCTCAAGTTTAATCTCCAGCATGAGCATTTTTCAATATGCATAAAAAATCATCCAAATAATTACACATTAATGAAATTAACACTACAATTACTGCATTTCTTGTATACCTGCTATGATTATCGGGGAGAGTCATAGCTTACCCACTGATTTCAGTGATGTTATTTTTAATTTGTATGGGAAAAAAGTATTTGTTAGTATTCAACTAAAATTGTTTTAAGACAATATACTGAATATTTAGGAAAAGTCAAAAAATAGGAAAGCTAATTTTCAAATATAACTGTGAAACGAGCAAAAAATTGTTTTGAGTCATAGATGACCGTATTCGTTAATTCTGGGGTTGACCACATTGTATTTTTTATCTTTTCTATTATAAATACTAATAAATAATAACTAAAGTTACGTTTTCACTTAACTATTTACTACACATTCTTTTGAAAGAATTATTCTGAGTAATTTATCTGAGTTGTGTACGGCAATATATTTATTTTTCATCATCAAAATCCGCTATTTAGCTGTGAAACCGATTGCCGAGTTTTTATATAGTAAGGTGCAATCTAAATACCTACCAGTCTGCCAATAAGAATTCTTTATTAAACAAAATATATTGATAAGTGTAAGAATAAATTATGTGTATGTATAGCATGGAATTATTCGTTAAACTTTTAAAAGATCTTCTAAATTGCCTATAAAAAAGTTTTTTATTTATAAATTTACACACTAAGGATGTTATTCACCAAGAACTTAAACTCCTGGTTGAACAAGGAAATTTGAAAAGCGTATAAAGGTCGGGTGCAAATTTTCAGCAAATTTTGCCGTGTTGTTTCTGCCATCTAGCGGTATAGTTTTTTTCAGTCTTTTTAGGTGAAAATAACCAATCAAAGATTATATGAAATCCTCGACGCTGGATGGCAGAAACTGCCTGCCAAATTTTGCTGGAAAGCTGTACCCTTTAGACGCTTTTCAAGTTTTTGCGTTGAATCAGGAGTTGAAGTTAATGGTGAACACGGCCATTAGACGTGTATATATTTTCAGATTCAAATGGAAAATAAATCGAACTTTCCTCTGTAGTTGTATTAGATTACAATCGATTTTATCGTATTTAATAGTGATAATTTGCTTTAAAAAAAAAAAAAAAAAGGTTTTCTCCATGAATAGAAATTTGGTTATCTACGAATATTTACCACTTGTGCAAAGGACCTCCACTTTAAATTACGTAACATGTTTTATGTTACGTTTGTTAGGGTAAGTGGTCAACTTTTACGAAATGTGATTATAAAACACTAGGAACTGTATAAAAAGTTAGTTTTTATGATGTTCAAAAAATTATTTTTTAAATTTAAACATGATATATGATCAATTCTTCCATTTTTAAAAACATTTAGTTCCTGAAAGTATGTATCTGAGAATAATGGTTACAAATATGAAGACCTACACACGACTTTAGTTTGTAGATACATATGAGTGTGTTTGTCAATGTCAAGATATATATATACAAAAAGCACAAAATTATTTCTGTATTAAAAATGTATAAATAAATAAATAAATACATAAAATACTAGGAACCAAGTCTGTTACACGATTTAAAGGAGTAAGCAGCTTTCTCTCATTTAACAAAAAGTTTGATGTGTACAAAATGATTGTATAGGCCATACAACTTTTTTGTAGATTTTTTCTTATGTTGCACTTTCAATAAAAATTCTTTTCATTTTATAAATATAGATTTCGCAAAAGAATGAAAGGAAGTAGAAGCAGAAAACAATATAATATGAACTATGCCATATCTAATATCATATAACGGAGTAAAAAAAAAAAAATCTAAATGTTGATAAATGCATTTTTAAGCTGTGAAACACAATTACAAAAGAATAAAGAGCATTATTATTATTATTATTATTATTATTATTATTATTATTATTATTATTATTAAAGTTTATGTGTTTCACTCTAAACAAAAACCGTGAAACTATTCTCCTATCTAGAAACAACAGTCAAACTGACTGCTTATGATTTAGATAATGCTGTTTAATTTCGAATGTTTTCTAGCGCTATATACTATATATTTTTACTTTCTTTTGATCATATATATGGTAGAGAAAGTACTGTTTTTGGGTCTAATTTTCGAAATTGAGTTTTTGTTTCTGCTCGTTGTAGGGTCCCCTGAATCTGAACAACACACTTTTAGCGGTTGATCTGTGTTTGTATGCCTGCGTGTGTATCTCTTTGTGTGTGTGTTTGTGTGTCTTTCTGCGTGTATGTTATCAGCATATCTCAAGAAGAAACAGCATTAGAAATTTCAAACTCGTCATTCTAAGTCTGTACCGTATAATGATGCAACACTAAATTTTTGTTGAGATGAAGCTAATTGTACGTGTACAGGGACATCCAGGAGAATTCAAATGCATTATGTCTATGGAGAAATTTCTGATAAATATTGTAACATCTATACACTGCCATAGTGAAAACTTAATTATTATTATTATTATTATTATTATATATATATACTAGCTGACCCGACAAACGTTGTTTTGTCATATAAATTATTTCTAGAGAATATTTTGCTAGAAAATGTGTAAGGATGTGGTATATAAGTGAAACAGGTATGGAGCGCTGTGAACGGTGACTGTGAATTCCTATTATAACGTAAAAGACATAATTAACAATTAAATAAACAATTTAAATTGGACTGAATTATAAATCTAAACCATTCTCGAATCCACCTGAAGGCACACAAAAAATTTCATTAAAATCGGTCCAGCTGTTTAGGAGGAGTTCAGTGACATACATACCCACAAAAGTATGGGACCCCTTTGGTGACTTTAAATATTTTAAGCCATTTTTGCGATGAATTGAAACGGCTATCTCAATTGTGGAACTAAAGATCTTGGCGAGAAGCGTTCGAGCTACTTCGGTGTCAAATTTCAAATTTTGCCAAAGGGATCCGATACTAAAGGTGTTCCATACAAAAAATAAATAAATAAAATATCAGTGACATACACACGCACAAAAGTATGGGACCCCATTGGTGACTTTAAATATTTTAAGCCATTTTTGTGATGAATTGAAATGGCTATCTCAATTGTGGAATTAAAGATCTTGGCGGTAAGCGTCCGAACTACCTCGGTGCCAAATTTTCCATACAAAAAATAAATAAATTAAATATCAGTGACATACACACGCACAAAAGTATGGGACCCCTTTGGTGACGTTAAATATTTTAAGCCATTTTTGCGATGAATTGAAATGGCTATCTCAATTGTGGAACTAAAGATCTTGGCGAGAAGCGTCCGAGCTACTTCGGTGCCAAATTTCAAATTTTGCCAAAGGGATCCGATACTAAAGGTGTTCCATTCAAAAAATAAATAAATAAAATATAATAAATTAGCTACACAAATAAATTTGAAGGTTAGGGTGGTTGTTAATCAACGCGCGTATAAATTTGATAGAAAATTATATAAAATACTCACTCCAATTCCGCATTAAATTTGCAAAATGTATAGTTTTTTATGCACACTTCAAAACTCTTCAAACACTAATTACTTCTTGATGTAATATTTCAATAAGGACACAATTTTTTGTATAACAATAATAACAAAAAGTTACAAAATATTTTCCTGAATTTGATCGCAGCACCAACTGTCGGGACAAACTGGAATTACAGTAGAATATACGCAAGCGAAGTGTGACGTCACTGACCGTCAGTGGATGCAAGAAAAAGATTTCCTATGTTAATATCCCATTGGATTTTTTATAGAAAATTATTAAAAATCGAGGAAAATTATTTCTTGATTTTAATCCCCGCATTTGGGTATAGATATGTATTAGTTATCATGTGCATGTGTTAGATTGAGTTATTTTGCTCTCAAATTGACAAAATTTTTATTTTAAATTTTAAAACTCTCTCTTCCTTGGCGTTTTTTGTATTTGGCGATCAAAAACGTAATACGAAAATATACATGCCAGATGTATATTTTCGTAATATGTATTGTACGAAATTGTTTCATATTATTCATCACTCTCTTAATATAAGTTGTTAAATGACCATTATTTTTGAAAGAAATTAAATATGTTCACCAGATGATATGGTGATATTTTTTTTTCCGCCAAGGATGACAGAGTTTTGAGATTAAAAATTCAAATTTTATTATTTTTACAGCAAAAACAACTCAATCAAACGCATGCACATGATAACTAATACACATCTATACTCAAATATGGGGATTAAAATCGGGAAATAATTTTCCTCGATTTTTAGTAATTTTTTACAAAAAATCCAATGGGCGATTAACATAGGAAATATTTTTCTTGCATCCACGGACGGCCAGTGACGTCATCACTTCGCTTGCGTATTATTGAATATTCAATACTACGATCGTAGCGCAGTCTGCCGGATCCAATGTGAAACATTCCAAAATCAACAACAATTTATAAGTGATAAATTAATTAAATAAACAATTTAAATTGGACTGAATTGTAAATCTAAACCATTCTCGAATCCACCTGAAGACACACAAAAAATTTCATTAACTCGGTCCAGCCATTTAAGAGAAGTTCAGTGACATACACACGCACAAAAGAAATATATATATAAAGATATATATGCATAAAAGCATTTTTTGTAGAGATTGTGGTATGGAAATCTGTAATCATTGGTTTACACGATTGCACAAAATATTTAGATACATTGGGACTATACATTGGGACTATAACGGAAGTGTATATCATTTTGTGTTGGATGTTTTTCATGTAAAACTAAGTTTAAAGACACAATGTGATGAAAA
The DNA here is from genome assembly GCA_963930645.1 of Salticus scenicus. Lineage (NCBI taxonomy): Eukaryota > Metazoa > Arthropoda > Arachnida > Araneae > Salticidae > Salticus > Salticus scenicus. Next base: position 62,501,083 of record OZ005659.1, on the reverse strand, counting down.
TATAGTTTACAGACAATATACAGAGCTACCGAAATTTTACTACATCCTTGTCTATTGAATATAATTGATGTAAGTGCTTTGCAGCATTTTACTATATCAGAGAACACTGCTCAGGAAGGAAAATTAATTTTTCATATCAATACTGTAAACCTATTATTTAAATTTCAGTTTTTAACACTGTTTTTTTTTTTTTTTTTTTTTTTTTTTGTATAATATCACGTTTTGAGGTGCCCTAATTATAAAAGTCCAATTTTTAACAATTGATCTGTATGCATATCTGTTATCAGCGTAACCTATTAACAAATAACTGAAGGATATTCAAATTTAGTATTTTGAAATTCGTATTAGGTTGCCACTTTAAAATTTGATTAAAATTGGCAAGTTTGAAGGCAAATTAAACAGCCTTATTTTTCTTAAAGTAATTGTAGGCAATATAATTCAAAGGGGATTGAGGGGGACAGTAGACCCCACAAACAAAATAATATGTCAAATAAAACTGTTTCCAAAGCAATTTTGGATTATTTTTTAAAGTACATTGAGCTTTATTATCTTACGTTACTGATCTTAAGCCTTAATATGCCCAATTTATTTTTATAATATTGAAAGGCGGGTTAAGAGAAAGTCGTGTAAGTGACATACCAGATTGTTTTTCTTATTTTAAATGTGTTTTTTAAGAATTTCTTTCAAAAAGAAAGCTATTTGCAATTTTTAAACAACACTACATTTTCAAATTTTGAAGAAAGATTTTAATATATTACACTAATATTAATATATATATTCCATCACTTTTGTTTATGTCTACATCATCAACATCACTGTTATTGATTCTTTTATTAAGAATTAACTATTTAAATAAACACTGTTTAAATAAACAACATTAAACAAACACTATTTAAATAAACAACACTAAACAAATTTAAATAAACAAGCATAAGATTTATTGTGATAAATACCATTGTATGACACAAATTTATCTTGTAGGGCTGTTTCTGAGTTATGGGACAATTTTATTAAATGTTGTTTTTATTTCCGGAATATATATTGCATAAAAGATTAAAAAGAAGAAGAAAAAAGAACAATATATTTTTAAAAATGTCAACGTCTAATGTCAATTCAGAATAAAGAGAATACACTAGATGATAAAAATTGTTTGACGCTGATAAGAAATAGAAAAAAAAAATCTGGAGTGACTCCACTCGACTTTCCGAACATTGAGTAATTAACAGTTTTGTAGATAAAGTAAAGAAAGAGTAGTTGTTAAACAAACAAAAGAGAGAAAACCATAATAGAGTGTTTGAGTATTATTCTCCATCTATTACACGTTGTTTTATTTAACGCTACTGAACTTTGAGCCCATAGATCATAATGACAAAGAAATTTTCGTTGTGTCCCTGTAAAAACCTATAAATGTTAGATTCACCAAAATACTTATAGTTAGTGCAACAGTGATTTATAATACTCATATAAATTTTCAGCTGAATTCAATAAGGCGTTTAGATGCTATCGTACTTTTTAAAATTTAGTCCCATAGGCCATAATGATAAAGAATTTTTCTTTGTGTCCCTGTAAAAAAACTGTAAGTGCTAGATTCACCAAAATCTATACAGTTAGTTCAACTGTGATCTATAACATGTGTACAATTTTTTTGCTCGGATTAATAAGGCGTTTAGACACTATCACATTTTTAAAAATTTGGCCCCATAGGCATAATGATAAAGAATTTTTCTTTGTGTCCCTGTAAAAAAACTATAAGTGCTAGATTCTCCAAAATCTATACAGATTGAGTATTTGTGATCTATAATATGTGTATAAAATTTTTGCTCAATTGAAAAAGGCGTTTAGATGCTATTGCACTTTTAAGATTTTGCTCCCATAGGCCATAATGATAAAGAATTTTTCTTTGTGTCCCTGTAAAAAAACTATAAGTGCTAGATTCACCAAAATCTATAGGGTTCGTACTATGGTGACTTACAATATGCGTACCAACTTTCAGGTTAATCGAACGAAGCGTTTAGACGCTAGCGTGTTCACCCACAGACATACACACATACACACATACACACATACACACACACATACATACATCATCGTAAAAATAGTGAAAACGGACTCAGGGGACCTCAAAACGTATAGAAACATCAAAATCTCGAATTCGGATTTTTGACATGATTACAATACTTTCCTCACTATAGTGTTCGGAAAGTAATAAAATAGCAGTCAATTTCTTTAAAAATGCTGTGGAGATCATTTCTGCTTAAAGGAAAATAAAAATACTGGCTTAAAAAAAATAAATAGATAAATAAATAAAAATAAACTTGAATAAAATTAAAAAATGAACACTTTGTCATGAAAAAGTCCTAGTTTTTTTTTTTTTTTTTTCTTTTCAGTTTACGTTTAGTACTTTTTTTTTAAATATTTTTTTTCATTTTTTAAATATTTGATTAAATGTTAAACCTGTGATAAAATGATTGCTCTTAAATTTGTTTACGAAAAAGAGAGATTTCCATAACAGAAGAGTGCAACATAGTTTTTATCTCCTTGTGATAATGTATGTAAGTAAGTGCTATGTATGTAAGTAAACATATTTTTTTTTTTATTTTTGTTTTTTGTTTACTTTTCGATTAAGTTTGACCTTCCATCCACTTAAAAGAAAAAAAAAAAAACTTTAAAAGGAATATATACATTTCTACAGGTAAATTTTTTATTTTATCTGTGTTTTATTTAGGGTTTGTTTTTTCCTTTTATAATTTTAATGACGAATTCAATTAATTAAATGCAAAATGAACTGTTTAAGGATGATTTTTTTTTCTGTAATGAAACGTTAAAATATAATCTTAATTAATAAAAAAAAAATAATAATAATAATAAAAAAACATAATATGCATACCAACACACGGATAATTTCATGTAAGTGTAATATCAGTCACACTTCTGCTTCCTCCAGTATTGTCTAGCAAAAATTAATGTACACTATTTAATCGCAAAAATATTGTAAATATGGGATAAAATTTCTATATGATTATGTTGATAGGAAATCTCATTGTGAGGAGGTGGAGGAGGTGATGGGAAATCTCCTTCACGCTAATTTCTACAATAAGGTTACACGTACGTGCAGTGTAGCCAGATTGGCGATTTTGTCCCCATTTTGAGCTTTAGGGGACTTTTTTGAGGACCGAATGTTTGTGGGGAATTTCGATGGTTTTTTTTTATTTTTGGGGAGAAATCTGGGAAATTTTTCAAGTCTTTTGTCTTAAACTAGTCTACTTGATAAGCTTACAGCGTGTCCAAAGGTAGGGATTTATTTCTATGTGTAGGGACTTTAAACAGTTTTCTTTAGCGTGTAGTTCTTTTTTTTTTTTTTTAACAGGGCCTGATTTCCCATGGGGCGAATGGGGCAAGCGCCTGGACCCCAATCTGTAAGAACACCCCCCCCCCCAAATCAGCTGTCTTTTGAAATTAAAAGTATTTTATATGTATACAAAATTCAATTTGTGCATTTTATAATAGAAAAAGGACCTCAATTAATAATTTTGCCCTCGGTCACCACTTATGTAAGTCAGTCCCTGCTTTTGAAGGTACTCCTTCTTCTCAGGACTTCCTCCGGATATCCACTAAATCCTACATACATCCTCAGCACTAAATTACTTTTTGCAGGTTTAAAATTTCCTGTAACTAGTACTAAAAAAAATGGGGTATATATATATATATATATATATATATATATATATATTGTATAAGGTGATTAAAAAAAAAAAAAAAAAAAAAAAAAAACTTCATTTGGGGTAAAATTTGGGCTTAAATCTGTTAAACATTTTTTTAAAGTACATTTTTAGTAGAAATTGAGTTAGGGATTTTTATTGGGGAAAAACCCAGATTTGGGGAAATTTGAAGGCCTATTTGAGGAAATCGACAGTCGAGCGTCTGGTAACACTGCTAACACGTGTTTGCACATATCGTGTTTTTTTCTGTTTTGCTATTCTCTTAAAAATTTCCAAAAGCCGAAAAGCGTAAAACTTAGTAATAATGTTATTTTATCATGAAGTCGTATGTTGTCGACATATAAGTCCGTTTTACAACTCTTTCTTTCAGTGTTGCGTGGCGTTAAATGTATTTTTTGCTGTGTGTTGGCAACACCTGTGCTTATGGATTTGAGTAATTTTCTCGACACTCGCATTCAATTTGTCTCTTGACCACAAAGCCTATAACTGTAGATTATGCTTTTTTGGTAATAACATCTCAGACCCACGTCCGTTATTTGTTAAATTTTAATAAATTTTCTTTATTTTTTATTTTTTTTAATTTAGAGTATCAATTAAAATGCAGTTTGATCTATTTTATTTCTGAGCTGTCGATGTCTTAATTCTTATGACCCAGAGAGCCTTTTTTTATAATAACTACTATAGCAAATTTAAATCATGCACGCGGTATGATTAAAAGCAAAATAATATAAAATCTCAAAATCTAGATGAGTTAGACATGGATATTTATGAAGCACCAGATCTCATAATCACTATAGATGAAAAGATACCGATACCAAATGAACTAAAAATAGCAACAGACGAATTACTACAAAGTCATAGAAACTTGGTTCCATCTACTGACCTCAGAGATGCCCTGGATGCAAGATATAGGCGATAAAATTCAAGGCTTGCATGGAAGTTGAAAAATCTTATTAATAAATCTTGTATGAAAAAATATTTATTAAAAATCGAATTAAAAATTTCTAGCTATCTCTCTAGCTGACTTCCTGGGTAAATATGAAGAATTTCTGAACTTTAAAAAATAATTTATGTTTATTATAAGCGAAAACACCGATTTCAATAACATCATGAAATTCTGTTTTTATAAAAACTGCTTACTCAAGGAAACTAATTCACTAGAATCAGGGAAGGTATTTTTGTTTCCACACTTGATTCTTTTACAAGGTGATTCAAAATAACGTGGACAAAATGACACAGTAGATCAGTCATACAACAAGGATCAAAAATCGCATAGGAACAGAGGGTCGCAACTGCGAACGGGAGCCGTTGCAGGGCGTCTAAAATAATACATAACAAAAAGAGAAGAAACAAAACCATTACAGATCATTTTATTGATAATTACTCACTCACATGCGTCAAATACAAGCCAAATTTTGAGCCTACAGGAGAAGCTCAAAATTTTTGCCAGATGCATCGAGACACGCCTGGCATCTACGTTGCATATAACGCCACACCTTCTCAAAGATACCAGATGTATCTCGAAAACATCCTGCTGCCACAACGATTCTTCTTACCAAATCTTCGGGCGTTCCAACAGGTGTTTCATGCACAAGTCCTTTTAAAAATACCCAAAAGAAAAAGTCCAAGGGAGTTAGGTCTGGTGATCGTGGTGGTTATGCAATTGGTCCACCACGGCCAATCCAGCCGCCAGGAAAAGTAGCCTGCAGATGTGCTCTGACGTCTGTGCTGAAATGTGCAGGAGCTCCGTCGAGTTGAAATCGAATGCGTTAACGAATAGGCATCGGAACATCATTCAGCATTTCTGACAGAAGCTCTTACAAGAATGTTAGATGAAGAGAACACTCGATGCGAAATTTCGGTCTGCAGCACTTTCTTGCAAAAACCACCGTGCAATATCCATACGATTGTTGTAGTCTCCCGGTTCCAGTGCCTGCGCGCGTTGTAAATGATAAGGACGTAGTCCTTCGTCGTGTACAATGCGCTAGACGGTAGCTTGGGGGATATGGGTCTTTCGGGATACAACTCGTGTACTCGTTGAAGGATTACGCTGGAGTTCTTGGGCAACTCTTTCTTCTGCATCAACTGTCCGAGTTATTCGTTGGCGACCAGCATCTGGCTTGTGTACGTCGAACGAGGCGGTTTCACACAATCGCCGATGCAGAGTTGCAAAGAATGAGCGGCTAGGCATCTTTCTATCAGGATATTTCTCACGATACATTCGCAAGGCTTCTCGTCCATTGCAGTTGGCCATGCCGTAAATTAAATGCATGTCAGCCACTTCGCGGTGCGTGTAACTAGCCATGTTACATCCAACGTATCCACGGCTCGAATGAAGACAATCTCCGTTTGCTCAGCTCGTATTTGTATCGAAACGCTCTCGTGGCTGTAGCGCCCTCTACAGGCGTTTGCGACCCTTTGTTCTTATGCGATTCTTTATCCTTGTTGTATGACTGATCTGCCATATCATTTTGTCCACGTTTTTTTAATCACCCTGTATATAAATAAACAGAAATGTCTGTGTGTGTGTGAGTGTGTGTGTGTCTGTCTGCGCTCTGGTGCTCACACTACTGATCGCAGAGCTTCCGAATTTGGTATATAGGTACCTGGGACCATGCAGGTGTGCACCTCATCGATATTTTTTCGAATTTAGAAATTGAATTTTTTAAATTAATGTTTTTTCAATTTTAAATATTGGCTTCTTTGTTTCATTTTTCATAGATTTATCCTTATACTGTAATCGTCTGCGTATCTTAGCAACGGCGATTACACGCTACTTATTACTTCCATTACCCTACTACCGTAGGTAATGGAAGTATTGATGGAAGAAAACTATATAAATGAATGCATGAGTTCGCAGTTTCCTCAAATTAGTTATTTTAAATATATTTTATAACAAATAATTCTTACTAATAATTCTTTGTAAAAAACAACAGTCATATAATTAAATAAAGTTTGGCTTACCTGGGTTGTCACAGGTAATCGTATATTCCATTGGTGAAGAAAAAATCATCTTAATTTATCATCAGATCGTACACTTGAATTAGATGAAAAAATACATGGATATATATTTATATGACTTCTGTATTAAAGCAATAACTACTTCTTTTCCTATAATGAATGTACATTAGACTCTGCTATCTTACATAATATATATATCAATTACTATTCAGGATAATTCACATATTGCTGCGTAATGAAAGAATGCCTAGATGTTTTGCCTTTTAAATTTATTCATCTTAGACAAAAGAAAAATTATTATGATTATATAGGATAAGAAAATGGAACGTCAGTTCCGAATAACAAAAATTACATGATTGGAAAAAGTATTACAATGTACTTGTAGAGAGACGCGACACATCGTCACGTGATGCGGCAGGTGCACCGAACAATCTTTTGGCGGGAAGCAAAAAACAAAAAAGAAAGTCCGGAACAAGAAAAACTAAAGTCAATAAAAGAATGTTCTGAGATTAAATATCACAACACCCCCTCTTAAGCTCAGAAAATTTTCAATTGTTCATTAATGCATTTCTATGTCTATTAAAATCAGTTTTTGGCAGAGCTTTTGTTAGGGTATCAGCGGTCATTTCTTTGGTAGGTTTGTATTGAAGCTTGATTAGGCCTTCTTGTATTAGGTTTCGCAGAAGATGATATCTCAGCTGTAAGTGTTTTGTTTTGGACTGGAATTTTTCATTTTCAGCAATCTTGATGGTAGATTGGTTGTCCTGGTACAACACTATAGGACATTGTTGCGGCAAATTTAAATCATCCAGTAGTTTGTTGAGCCACTGTATTTCAAGTGCAGCACTCGCAGCTGCGACGTACTCAGCCTCTGCTGAAGACATGGACACACAGGACTGTTTCTTCGAAGTCCAAAATATTGGATTTTTATCCAATATAAATAAATTTCCTTTCTATCACTTGGGTCATTGGCCCAATCCGAATCCGAATATGCTCTAAGAACAGGTTCACCAGAGTTACAAAGTTTTAATTTAATATCTTGGGTATTTTTCAAATATCTAATAACCCTTTTAACTGCCTCCCAGTCTTTCGCTCTAGGATTTTCGTTTCTACGGCTTAAGATGCCAACGGCAACACTTATATCAGGTCGCGATACTGTAGAAATGTAAAGTAACGCGCCTATAGCCTGTCTGTACATTGTGTTGTTAGGTAAGAGATTGTCATTATCAGTTAATTTTATATACCCTGGTTCCATTGGTGTGTCAGAGGGCCGTGCGTTATCTAGCCCAAATTTGGTTACAATGTCTCGTATTTTATTATTTTGATCAAGCGTAATTACCCCTTTACAAGGTCTTTCTATATTTATTCCGAGGTAATATTTGGCTTCCCCAAGGTCGGTTAATGGATATTCTTCCCTAAGTTGATTAATTAGTATGTCGATATTGTGATTTTTACCAGCTATAAGTAGGTCATCAACATACACAAGAATGTAAGTTTCCGTGTTATCTTTGTTACGGATATATAAACACTTGTCATGTTGACTTTGTTTAAATCCTAATTTACACAATGATTCATTAATTTTCAAATTCCACGCTCTAGCGGCTTGTTTCAAGCCATATATCGCTTTCTTTAACTTACATATTTTATTTTCTTCGCCCTGGACAACATAACCCTCGGGTTGATGCATGTATACATCTTCTTGCAAATTTCCATGTAGGAAAGCAGTTTTGATATCTACATGCCTTAGATTCAAATTTTTATACAGTGACATGGTCAAGAAACTTCTTAGAGTGGTATGCGATGCAACTGGTGCAAAAGTTTCGTCATAGTCCACCCCGTATTTTTGAGAAAAACCCTTGGCAACAAGCCTGGCTTTATATTTCTCGACTTGTCCTTGGCTATTGTATTTGGCCTTGTACGCCCACTTACACCCTACTACTTTGGTCCCTGGTTGAGCGTCAACAAGTTCCCAAGTATTGTTTTGTCTGAGTGAATTCATTTCGTCGAGTGTGGCATTCAGCCAATTTTCTTTTTCAGCTGGGTTTTGAATTTTTAGTATATCATCAAAACACTCAGGCTCATCAATTCTTTTGTCATTTACTGCAAATGCAAATCTGTCGGGCGGAACACCTTTATTTAATCGTTGTGATCGTCGCGGCAGAGTTTGCATGTCATCCGGACTATCGTTATCGCCCGCTATATCTATATTTATATCAGTATCTAATATTGGTAATTTGGACACAGGAATTTCATCATTTGAATTTTCATTCTTGATTTGTGATGTTTCATTATTGTGGGATTCTCTATTTTCATCCTCCAAGAATTTTACAGTTCTGCTAATTATTACATTTTTATTATTTGTGCAAATTCTGTAGCCTTTGCTACGATTATCATATCCCACAAAAATTCCTTCTTGAGCGGTGCTATCCAGTTTTCCCCTATGTATTTTATGTACATATGCGTATGCGCGACATCCGAATGTTTTTATATTTGATAAATCGGGTTTACGGCCGGTCCATTTTTCGTAAGGAGTTGAGTCGCATGAGGAGGTCGGGAGCCTATTTTGTATGTAATTTGCAGTATTTACGGCTTCCCCCCAAAAGGAATTCGGTAAATTACTGTCTTTAAGCAGACAGCGAGCCATTTCGGTCAGCGTACGATTTTTACGTTCTGCCACGCCGTTCGGAGCACTAGAGTAAGGAACGGTAAACTGGTGCTCAATTCCTTCATTATTCAAAAATTCATTTACTTCCATACTAGTGTATTCACCCCCGTTATCGGAGCGAATTGCTTGCACTTTTCGGCCAAATTTGTTTGCGGTCATAGCCACATATTCCTTTAACTTAGAAAATACCTCAAACTTATTTCTTAGCAAATATATAATAGTATAACGACTGTAGTCGTCTATAAATGTAAGAAAGTAATATTTTCCACCTACAGTGGGGGTTTTCATAGGGCCACATAAGTCTGTGTGGACCAGTTCGAGTGGTACGGAGGCTCTAAATTGTGCAGCTTTGGGGTAAGGTGAATCAGTTAATTTTGACATTATGCATGTTTTACATTCAGTATTATGTTTGCAATCATTTAATTTTATACCCACAGCCATGTCCTTGTTAACTAAATCTTTAATGTGGTTAGTGTTTCTGTGGCCAAGTTTCACATGCCACTTGTTTATGCAATTTTCGTTATCACAAGTTTGTATTACAATGTTCGCTGTGTGTTTGTTTTCAGAATAATTTAATTGACATTCATATAAGTTATTTTTCACATATCCCTCAATACATGTATTTCCCTGATTTACAATTTTACAGGTTTTATCATCAAATACAGCGATACAGCCATTCTCTGTTGCTCTTTTTATAGAAATTAAATTAGTTTCTATTTCAGGGACATAAAGAACATTTTTAAGTGTTATTTTGTTCTGTGTGTTTTCCGAATTTACGGTATACAAATCCAAAGTACCGGAACCCAAAGATTTTAGCTGCGTGCCGTTCGCGATAGTGACGTTAGAAACGTTATTTATAAGATCGCGAAATTTTAGTTTATCATTGCAGATATGTGAAGACGACCCTGAATCAACCACCCAATTTACAGTTTTATCTCCAACATAAAAAGAATACAATTTATCAGCTTTTGGTTTATTGCTCCCCTCTGCAATTTGAGCGCTATCTGGCTTCTCATTGTTCTGAGAGCATATGTTGGATCTGAAGTTGGGTTTTTTGTTGAAATTTTTACTGTGACTTTTAACAGCAGAATTATTTTTATTTTTTAACTTATAGCAATCTTCTATATTATGATTGCTTTTCCTGCAGTATTTGCAGAATTTCTCCGATTTGTTATGGTATTGGACTTTTAACGCTGAATTTTGAATAGTTTTGTTTTCAAGCCTTTTGGCATATTTATCAGCCAATTTGTTTCGTATATATTCAGGTGTCAGTTGGGCTTCGTCTCTCGATTCGAGACTTGTTATGAGAACGTCATACGAAGGAGGGAGTGAGCATAGCATTAATGCAGCTAGGTGCGATTCATCTATGACTTCACTTATGGCGGTGAGTCTGTCGCGTGTTTTATATATGTCAGCTATATGTTGGTTAACATCACCACCTTCAATTAATTTTATGGAATAAAGTTTCCTAAGTAAGAAAAGCTTACTGGAAAGCGATGATCTTTCGTGGACTTGGCGCAGAGCATTCCAGCACTCTCGTGCTGTATCTAGATTCATAACGTACACTATCTGTTCATTATCAATAAGTAAATTTATAATTGCTCTGGCTTTTCTATTTTTTGAACGCCACTGATCGGTTATTGGGTTGGGAGGATCGTCAGTAATGACTGTAAAAAGATCCTCTTTTTGCAAGTACATTTCGATACGAAACTTCCACACATTATAATTTGTGGAGTTCAGCGGTTCAATTTGTATATCTTTTGTTGCTGACATACTTAAACAAAATTTTTGTAATAGTTTTGTTAATATTTGTTCAATTCGTAAATATTCATTTAATATTTTAAATCAACACAAAAATTAAATAGTTTTCATAAAAATAAGTACTTTTCAATACTTTCGATTTAGTGTCACTTCAGTTTTGAAGAAACAAAAACAAATATTTTCGCTTACATTTTCATTTTTTTATTTTATTATTTTAAATGTAGCAATTTCTTCCAATGTGCAATGAAAAAACTTTTGAACTTTTGTCAAGAATAAATCTATATTTTCAATTCAAAATCTCAGAATCATAATCTGATGGAAGAAAACTATATAAATGAATGCATGAGTTCGCAGTTTCCTCAAATTAGTTATTTTAAATATATTTTATAACAAATAATTCTTACTAATAATTCTTTGTAAAAAACAACAGTCATATAATTAAATAAAGTTTGGCTTACCTGGGTTGTCACAGGTAATCGTATATTCCATTGGTGAAGAAAAAATCATCTTAATTTATCATCAGATCGTACACTTGAATTAGATGAAAAAATACATGGATATATATATTTATATGACTTCTGTATTAAAGCAATAACTACTTCTTTTCCTATAATGAATGTACATTAGACTCTGCTATCTTACATAATATATATATCAATTACTATTCAGGATAATTCACATATTGCTGCGTAATGAAAGAATGCCTAGATGTTTTGCCTTTTAAATTTATTCATCTTAGACAAAAGAAAAATTATTATGATTAAATAGGATAAGAAAATGGAACGTCAGTTCCGAATAACAAAAATTACATGATTGGAAAAAGTATTACAATGTACTTGTAGAGAGACGCGACACATCGTCACGTGATGCGGCAGGTGCACCGAACAATCTTTTGGCGGGAAGCAAAAAACAAAAAAGAAAGTCCGGAACAAGAAAAACTAAAGTCAATAAAAGAATGTTCTGAGATTAAATATCACAACACCCCCTCTTAAGCTCAGAAAATTTTCAATTGTTCATTAATGCATTTCTATGTCTATTAAAATCAGTTTTTGGCAGAGCTTTTGTTAGGGTATCAGCGGTCATTTCTTTGGTAGGTTTGTATTGAAGCTTGATTAGGCCTTCTTGTATTAGGTTTCGCAGAAGATGATATCTCAGCTGTAAGTGTTTTGTTTTGGACTGGAATTTTTCATTTTCAGCAATCTTGATGGTAGATTGGTTGTCCTGGTACAACACTATAGGACATTGTTGCGGCAAATTTAAATCATCCAGTAGTTTGTTGAGCCACTGTATTTCAAGTGCAGCACTCGCAGCTGCGACGTACTCAGCCTCTGCTGAAGACATGGACACACAGGACTGTTTCTTCGAAGTCCAAAATATTGGATTTTTATCCAATATAAATAAATTTCCTTTCTATCACTTGGGTCATTGGCCCAATCCGAATCCGAATATGCTCTAAGAACAGGTTCACCAGAGTTACAAAGTTTTAATTTAATATCTTGGGTATTTTTCAAATATCTAATAACCCTTTTAACTGCCTCCCAGTCTTTCGCTCTAGGATTTTCGTTTCTACGGCTTAAGATGCCAACGGCAACACTTATATCAGGTCGCGATACTGTAGAAATGTAAAGTAACGCGCCTATAGCCTGTCTGTACATTGTGTTGTTAGGTAAGAGATTGTCATTATCAGTTAATTTTATATACCCTGGTTCCATTGGTGTGTCAGAGGGCCGTGCGTTATCTAGCCCAAATTTGGTTACAATGTCTCGTATTTTATTATTTTGATCAAGCGTAATTACCCCTTTACAAGGTCTTTCTATATTTATTTCGAGGTAATATTTGGCTTCCCCAAGGTCGGTTAATGGATATTCTTCCCTAAGTTGATTAATTAGTATGTCGATATTGTGATTTTTACCAGCTATAAGTAGGTCATCAACATACACAAGAATGTAAGTTTCCGTGTTATCTTTGTTACGGATATATAAACACTTGTCATGTTGACTTTGTTGAAATCCTAATTTACACAATGATTCATTAATTTTCAAATTCCACGCTCTAGCGGCTTGTTTCAAGCCATATATCGCTTTCTTTAACTTACATATTTTATTTTCTTCGCCCTGGACAACATAACCCTCGGGTTGATGCATGTATACATCTTCTTGCAAATTTCCATGTAGGAAAGCAGTTTTGATATCTACATGCCTTAGATTCAAATTTTTATACAGTGACATGGTCAAGAAACTTCTTAGAGTGGTATGCGATGCAACTGGTGCAAAAGTTTCGTCATAGTCCACCCCGTATTTTTGAGAAAAACCCTTGGCAACAAGCCTGGCTTTATATTTCTCGACTTGTCCTTGGCTATTGTATTTGGCCTTGTACGCCCACTTACACCCTACTACTTTGGTCCCTGGTTGAGCGTCAACAAGTTCCCAAGTATTGTTTTGTCTGAGTGAATTCATTTCGTCGAGTGTGGCATTCAGCCAATTTTCTTTTTCAGCTGGGTTTTGAATTTTTAGTATATCATCAAAACACTCAGGCTCATCAATTCTTTTGTCATTTACTGCAAATGCAAATCTGTCGGGCGGAACACCTTTATTTAATCGTTGTGATCGTCGCGGCAGAGTTTGCATGTCATCCGGACTATCGTTATCGCCCGCTATATCTATATTTATATCAGTATCTAATATTGGTAATTTGGACACAGGAATTTCATCATTTGAATTTTCATTCTTGATTTGTGATGTTTCATTATTGTGGGATTCTCTATTTTCATCCTCCAAGAATTTTACAGTTCTGCTAATTATTACATTTTTATTATTTGTGCAAATTCTGTAGCCTTTGCTACGATTATCATATCCCACAAAAATTCCTTCTTGAGCGGTGCTATCCAGTTTTCCCCTATGTATTTTATGTACATATGCGTATGCGCGACATCCGAATGTTTTTATATTTGATAAATCGGGTTTACGGCCGGTCCATTTTTCGTAAGGAGTTGAGTCGCATGAGGAGGTCGGGAGCCTATTTTGTATGTAATTTGCAGTATTTACGGCTTCCCCCCAAAAGGAATTCGGTAAATTACTGTCTTTAAGCAGACAGCGAGCCATTTCGGTCAGCGTACGATTTTTACGTTCTGCCACGCCGTTCGGAGCACTAGAGTATGGAACGGTAAACTGGTGCTCAATTCCTTCATTATTCAAAAAATTCATTTACTTCCATACTAGTGTATTCACCCCCGTTATCGGAGCGAATTGCTTGCACTTTTCGGCCAAATTTGTTTGCGGTCATAGCCACATATTCCTTTAACTTAGAAAATACCTCAAACTTATTTCTTAGCAAATATATAATAGTATAACGACTGTAGTCGTCTATAAATGTAAGAAAGTAATATTTTCCACCTACAGTGGGGGTTTTCATAGGGCCACATAAGTCTGTGTGGACCAGTTCGAGTGGTACGGAGGCTCTAAATTGTGCAGCTTTGGGGTAAGGTGAATCAGTTAATTTTGACATTATGCATGTTTTACATTCAGTATTATGTTTGCAATCATTTAATTTTATACCCACAGCCATGTCCTTGTTAACTAAATCTTTAATGTGGTTAGTGTTTCTGTGGCCAAGTTTCACATGCCACTTGTTTATGCAATTTTCGTTATCACAAGTTTGTATTACAATGTTCGCTGTGTGTTTGTTTTCAGAATAATTTAATTGACATTCATATAAGTTATTTTTCACATATCCCTCAATACATGTATTTCCCTGATTTACAATTTTACAGGTTTTATCATCAAATACAGCGATACAGCCATTCTCTGTTGCTCTTTTTATAGAAATTAAATTAGTTTCTATTTCAGGGACATAAAGAACATTTTTAAGTGTTATTTTGTTCTGTGTGTTTTCCGAATTTACGGTATACAAATCCAAAGTACCGGAACCCAAAGATTTTAGCTGCGTGCCGTTCGCGATAGTGACGTTAGAAACGTTATTTATAAGATCGCGAAATTTTAGTTTATCATTGCAGATATGTGAAGACGACCCTGAATCAACCACCCAATTTACAGTTTTATCTCCAACATAAAAAGAATACAATTTATCAGCTTTTGGTTTATTGCTCCCCTCTGCAATTTGAGCGCTATCTGGCTTCTCATTGTTCTGAGAGCATATGTTGGATCTGAAGTTGGGTTTTTTGTTGAAATTTTTACTGTGACTTTTAACAGCAGAATTATTTTTATTTTTTAACTTATAGCAATCTTCTATATTATGATTGCTTTTCCTGCAGTATTTGCAGAATTTCTCCGATTTGTTATGGTATTGGACTTTTAACGCTGAATTTTGAATAGTTTTGTTTTCAAGCCTTTTGGCATATTTATCAGCCAATTTGTTTCGTATATATTCAGGTGTCAGTTGGGCTTCGTCTCTCGATTCGAGACTTGTTATGAGAACGTCATACGAAGGAGGGAGTGAGCATAGCATTAATGCAGCTAGGTGCGATTCATCTATGACTTCACTTATGGCGGTGAGTCTGTCGCGTGTTTTATATATGTCAGCTATATGTTGGTTAACATCACCACCTTCAATTAATTTTATGGAATAAAGTTTCCTAAGTAAGAAAAGCTTACTGGAAAGCGATGATCTTTCGTGGACTTGGCGCAGAGCATTCCAGCACTCTCGTGCTGTATCTAGATTCATAACGTACACTATCTGTTCATTATCAATAAGTAAATTTATAATTGCTCTGGCTTTTCTATTTTTTGAACGCCACTGATCGGTTATTGGGTTGGGAGGATCGTCAGTAATGACTGTAAAAAGATCCTCTTTTTGCAAGTACATTTCGATACGAAACTTCCACACATTATAATTTGTGGAGTTCAGCGGTTCAATTTGTATATCTTTTGTTGCTGACATACTTAAACAAAATTTTTGTAATAGTTTTGTTAATATTTGTTCAATTCGTAAATATTCATTTAATATTTTAAATCAACACAAAAATTAAATAGTTTTCATAAAAATAAGTACTTTTCAATACTTTCGATTTAGTGTCACTTCAGTTTTGAAGAAACAAAAACAAATATTTTCGCTTACATTTTCATTTTTTTATTTTATTATTTTAAATGTAGCAATTTCTTCCAATGTGCAATGAAAAAACTTTTGAACTTTTGTCAAGAATAAATCTATATTTTCAATTCAAAATCTCAGAATCATAATCTGATG
This sequence comes from Salticus scenicus, assembly GCA_963930645.1. Taxonomy (NCBI): domain Eukaryota; kingdom Metazoa; phylum Arthropoda; class Arachnida; order Araneae; family Salticidae; genus Salticus; species Salticus scenicus. Next base: position 62,484,775 of record OZ005659.1, on the reverse strand, counting down.
GAAGAAAACTATATAAATGAATGCATGAGTTCGCAGTTTCCTCAAATTAGTTATTTTAAATATATTTTATAACAAATAATTCTTACTAATAATTCTTTGTAAAAAACAACAGTCATATAATTAAATAAAGTTTGGCTTACCTGGGTTGTCACAGGTAATCGTATATTCCATTGGTGAAGAAAAAATCATCTTAATTTATCATCAGATCGTACACTTGAATTAGATGAAAAAATACATGGATATATATATTTATATGACTTCTGTATTAAAGCAATAACTACTTCTTTTCCTATAATGAATGTACATTAGACTCTGCTATCTTACATAATATATATATCAATTACTATTCAGGATAATTCACATATTGCTGCGTAATGAAAGAATGCCTAGATGTTTTGCCTTTTAAATTTATTCATCTTAGACAAAAGAAAAATTATTATTATTAAATAGGATAAGAAAATGGAACGTCAGTTCCGAATAACAAAAATTACATGATTGGAAAAAGTATTACAATGTACTTGTAGAGAGACGCGACACATCGTCACGTGATGCGGCAGGTGCACCGAACAATCTTTTGGCGGGAAGCAAAAAACAAAAAAGAAAGTCCGGAACAAGAAAAACTAAAGTCAATAAAAGAATGTTCTGAGATTAAATATCACAACAAGTATTGTATTCGGTCTGAAAATTCGATATCGGGTTTTCACCTGATTTACACGTTTTAAGGTTCCCTGAGTCCAAAAAAGTGGTTCTTGGCAATTGGTCAGTGTGTATGTATGTGTGTGTGTGTGTGTATGTATGTGGAGAATCTTCTCGCTATTATAGCTCAGAAACTAATAAAGATAGAGCTACGAAACTTTAGAATTGAAATACGTCTGGTGTACAGATGAAATTTACAAATTTTGGTAAAAATTGAAAAACCGGAAGTGTGACATCGGAAACCAGAAGTGGGACCGTAAGTCCGTATCTCAAAAACGGCTCTAACGATTTTCTTCAAACTTGCTATATAAACACTCTATTAGATGTCCTTTCGAATGATATAGTTGGTTAGTTCAGGAAAATTGATAGGCGTCCTGTATAAATAGCTCAATTTCAGGCCTCGCAAAGGCGTTCCTTTAAAAACGGTTGTACGGATTTTTTTCAAACTCGCCATTTTAACTCCCTTTTAAATATGCTTTTGTATGTAATTATTGTTTTCCTGTCAATAATTGACTTTAACCGGAAGTGGGACCGTAAGTCCGTATCTCAAAAACGGCTCTAACGATTTTCTTCAAACTTGCTACATAAACACTCTATCAGATGTCCTTTCCAATGATATAGTTGGTTCGTTCAGGAAAATTGATAGGCGTCCTGTATAAATAGCTCAATTTCAGGCCTCGCAAAGGCGTTCCTTTAAAAACGGTTGTACGGATTTTTTTCTCTTACTTTTTTACCTAGCTATATGTAAGCTTCGTTTTATATCTCTTTATAAGTTTCTCTTACCGGAAAAATTTTAGGTTTCTACTTCTTTAGGTCACTTTTATGTTTTCTGATCGCATTATCTCTCAAAAAATGCATATAATACGTGTGATAGTGGGTAATGGAAGTCGTGTGGTTGTTTCACACCAGATTTTTTTTTATTTAATAAATTTTTTTAAAGACAAAGTATTTTTTTCTTTTTTTAACTTTTTATATTTATTGAAAATAAAATGGCATTGCAGTAGAAAAAATTAAGAATATTAAATTTAAAAATGTACTTATAACAGTTATGTATATTTTTTATAGTATAACAACTTTTTATTTTTCATTTTTAATTAATTCCTTTAAAAGTTTTTTTTTTTTTTTTTTTAATAGCAATTATTGGAAAACAATAGTAGTATAAAATAGATAGGATTAAACTGATTAAAATTTATTTGTATTTCATGTATTTAATTCCTTTTAAAAGAAAATCTACTTTTTATTTTATTTCGTTATATTGGTTGGAATCAAATTGTAATATAGTGTAAATAGCGATGACTATAAAATACATGGTTCAAAAAGTAAAATATTTATTAGATGCTGAGATACAGTCATATTTAAAATCGTAGTTCGTAAATAATAGCAAATCCACCTGTCATCAATAAATATCCATATTGAAATGTCCAGGAAAGAACTTTCTGCAGACAGTGGAAACCTTAACCCGATGCAGTGCGGACAAGAAAATAGCTACCGTAGGCAGCGGGTACCCAAAGCGTGGTTTCGAGCGTTTTCAATGTAATTTTTTTTTTTTTTTTTTTTTTTTTAGTTTTTAGTTTTTTTTTTTTAATAATATGATGTAAAAAAAAAAAAAATACTAATCCATTTTTTTTTTTGAAAATTCATTTAAATATAGTGACCAGCGAAGCGGGCGTAGCCTGCTCGTTAGAAAATAATTTTGGAAATATTGAGTATTAAGAAAGCATACATCAATTTTTTAATCTGACTTGCGTTCCTGATTGGCTCAGATAATCCACAGTGATAGCGTCTCTCGAATCTTACGATCACTTAGATTTTTGAAATTAGAAGTAAAAAACACATTTGATTTTTTAATATTTACTTTTGCAAAGGTTAAATCACAAAGTGAAGAAAAGTTCCAAAATGACGCTAAGTAAAACATAATTTTTTTAAAATTAGAGGATTTGTTCACGGATCTCCAAAATAGTAATCGTGTTTATCAAAGCTTACTATCCAAATTAAAGAAGACAGTTATTTTGTTTAAAAAAAAAAAAAAAAAAAAAAAATCCTTTAAATCATATTCATAAAACTCATCTCTTAATAGAAAAAAAAAAAAAAAAAACATTGGGGAAGGATTAAAAATTGCTCATAATATCTAACAATATGATAAACTAAAATCCAAATAATTCTAATTATCGTAGGACTTTTTCATAAATTTTGAATTATTTTAAGATGTTTATAATGTGGCATGGAATTTTCTGAATTATTTTTTTTTAAATCAAATGGAAAAAAAAAAAAAAAAAAAAAAAAAAAAAAACTGCTTCTTATATAATTTATTAAAATCATATTTTACTGCATTGCAAATTCTTCTGCATTATTCAATATTAATTTTATAATGTATTGATTTACTCTTAATTCACAAAATTTATTTTCTTTGAAATATTTCTTTTTAGCTCAGCAGATACATATTTTGACTTTCGTATCAATTATAATTGCAAAAAATTGTTTTCTTACAAAACAAATCAATCTCTAAAGGTAATAAAATTGAGAACTAAATATTTGTTAATTGAAAATAAATATTTATTTTATTAGTAATAAACAATAAGACTTGGATGTAGCAAAAATTCCTTTCTAGGCATTGCAAAGTAACGGCGAAGCTATACATCTAAATTATTTCTTCTAAAAACCTAGAAAGAATTACCTATAAAACATTTTATGAGCTTTTATTCTAGTAAATTATTAAAAAATATTTTATTAATATGCGCTCACATAAAAGCAAAAACCAATAAATATGGTTTTATTAGTATAACTTATACATAACCTGGATCATAAAAGTTATTTTTTCAGAGAAATATTTTTATTAAATTCGCTTTAAACGAATTGTGTTTTATTATTCTACATCAAAATCAAACGTAGTGAAATATTTCTGTAATGAATTAAATCACATTAACCATTAATATATTTTGTGTCTCGATACCGTTTATGAAAATGATAAAAAAGCTTTTTTATCTTTTCCCCAAATTCTTATGTACTTACTGTTATTCGCTACGGTATGTTTCTGAATCTCAATATAATTTAATTGTTGCCATTTTTTTTTTTTTTTTTTTTTTTTGTTCGACAGAAAAAAAATATTTAAAATGAGGAAAATATTAGAAATATCAGTCTTATCGTTACAAATAAGGTACGAAATGAAAGGGAGAATTTTTGTGAATCCAATGAATTAAACTGCTTATCCGTCGGACAAATAGATTTTTTTAAATTATCTAAAGTATGAATTTTTGGTGGCAACAGCAGAAGATTGTATGGAAACCATTAGGAGAAATTAAAAAAAAAAAATCTGCTTCACATTAAGTCACATGTTTTTGAAGTGGGATTAAAAATTGCAGTTTTCAATTTTTTTTAAATTTTCTCTCACGAACACAAAAATATAATATACAGCCTGTACCCCACAATACGAAATTGCATTTCAAATTTCATCAATGTTTTTGGGTTAATAAAGAAAAAAGTTATTATTATTATTTTTTTTTAAATTAAATTTTATTCTAACTTCGAAAAGATTTATGTGATACGATACATTAAGAACTTGGGTTTTAAAAGTTTTTTTTAAATAGATTATTTTATTTTATTTATTTATTTTTTTTCATATTAATTATTTAGATCTAAAATAAAAGAAACTTTTTTTTACATGTGGTGGTTGATTTTGTTTCGATCCTCTATCAAATTTGGCCAAAATCCATCCAACAGTTTACAACACCACTTGTAATTTCTATGTTATTGTTAAAGATAACTGCGCTTTGTAATTACTTTATCTTATCTTCTACATATTAATGCATAAAAGCATGTTTCCTGTAGAATATGGTATGGAAATGATTTACCATTTGTTTAGAAGGCTACGCAAAGGAACGATAGTATTGTGTGACTATGCTTGGAAATAGCTGGAAGCGCATTTCAGATTGTTATATGTGTTATTAGTATAAGGCTAAGTTATGAATATAAATACACAATGTTTTGCGAAAATAATTTATAGAAGACGTACAGAGCTACCAATGATTAAGCGAAAACAACCTTTTCATAAACTGAGAAAAAAAAATATACCGCTTTCATGTAGGACGAATAGGTGGTCTTTTCTAAATCCCTAAACTAGAAATATAGATTTCCGAGCTATGAGTATAAGGCACGCCAATACACTGAGAAAAAATTCTATAATTGACATCTAGAATCTAAATTGTGGTTCTAGAAAAAATAGTTCCATGTCATCTTTATAAATTTCGTATAAAAAATTTTCTAGTCCCCTTCGAAAGCGAATTCTTGAGAACTTTATTAGAATTCTTGAGCGTTTGCCTATACTATCGAGGACAAACCTATCTGAAAATATCCCGAAATAAATATGAATACAAAAGGCGGGTTTCAGAAGCTATAATTTTGGTTTATGACCCAATTCTAGAAAATCAAGCGAGAATGTCTCGTAATACAAAAGATTCAGAATATTCAGATATTGTTTCACCATCTATAAATGTGTAGATTAGAAATTCTGGACCATTTCGTCTATTCAGTTTATTGACGTGCCTTATGCGCATAGCTCGGAGATCTATATTTCTAGTTTAAGGATTTAAAATATTTCCATTTATTCATTCTAGATGAAGGCGGTATATTCTTTTTCTCAGTGTATAATGTAACTGGTTGAAAAGCTATATTATATTTTATCATGTCCACAAGAGTGATCAAGAATGAAAATTAATTCCTCATACCCAAAAGGTAAATGAAGTATTTTTGAAATGCAGAGTAAGGGAAAGTCAGGTGAGTACACAATAAGATTTTTTAGCAGTTCTTACCAATGCTACAACATACGGATTAAAAAAAAAAAAATATATTGGAAGACTCCACCGTAAAAATATATAAGTGCCAGATTCACCAAAATCCATACAGTTCATGCGACTTATAACATAGTGACTTATAACATGTATATGGATTTTCCTCTTAATCGGATAAGGCATTTATACGCTAAGGCACTTTAAATAATTTGAGCCCATCAGCCATAATGATAAAATAAATTTCTTTGGGTATCTATAAAAAAAACTATAAGTGCTAAATTCTCCAAAATTTATGCAGTTAATGTATGCAACTATAACATGTATGTGAGTTTTCCGTTCACTCTAATAAGCTTTTTAGATACTATCACACAGAATTTTTCTGAACAGAAACTAGATTCACCAAAATAAACCGATTTCGTTGTATGGTGAACTATAACATCCGTACTTACTTTGAACTCAATTGATTAAAGTGTTTAGAGACTATCGTGTTCTTTCCCATATATACAAACGTACATATATACATACATCACCGTAAAAATGGCAAAATTAACTGAGGGGACCTCAAAACGTTTAGAAACACCAAATTCTCCAAGTAGAATTTTTTTCATGTTAAGGAGATTTTCTACACGAAGAAAAATTTCTGATTGACATCTAGAAACTAAATTGTGAGTCTAGTAAATATAGTTCCATGTCATCCTTATAAATTTTAGTTCCCTTTCTAGTGAGTTCTATAAATTCCTATCAGAATTCTAGATCATTTTCGTATATTATTGTAGTCAAACTAATCCTAAAATTTCTGCAAATAAATACCAACTCAATAGGCAAATTTTTGTAACTATAACTTTGGTTTATAACCCAGTTCTAGGAAATCAAGCAAGAATTTCTCGCAATGCAAAAGATTCGTAATCTTCATAATCTTCATAATATTGTTTCGACATCTAGAAACATATAGACTAGAAATTTTCGGTCGTTTCATCTATCCAGATTATTTGTTTTCCTTATACGCATAGCTGGTAAAGCTATATTTCTTGTTTAGGGTTTCAGAAAATAACTTCATATTTGTTCTAGATTGAGGCGGTATTTTTTTTTTCTCAGTGCACACATACGTAAGTTCAGAAAGTAAAATAAACTGAAAACTCAATTTCATAATAGTCCAAATACACGTACGCATGCACAAGTCACTTCTTGCTTTGAATAACAATAATATTCACTAAAGGAAATGAGATGGTTTCACCATCTAGTGTTGATCATATAAATTTCCTCATGGTCCGTATATTACACGATGGTACATATTACACGATTCTCCCCTACAAATATATAGATAGATGAATACGTACCATAAGTTTTTTCATTTCTGTATCATGTTGCATACAACTTAAAATTCGGGAATAACGCAATTAAAACGTGAACAATCCAAAATAATTTCAAACATGATTATTTTACATTGATACACTGGAAATAAAATTCTGTTACTGACATCTAGAAACTATATTGTGGCTCTAGTAAAAATATTTCCATGTCATCCTTATAAATTCTAGTTTTCTATGCTAGCGAGTTCTAGAAACCTCTTTTAGAATTCTAGTTATCGTGGTGAAATATATTTAAAAATCTCTGCAAATAAATGCGAACATAAGAGGCAAGTTTCAGTAACTATAATTTTGGTTAATAACTCAATTCTAAGATTTGAAGCGAGATTTTATCGCAACACAAAGGATTCATAATATTCATAATATTGTTTCACTATCTAGGAAAACATAGACTAGAAATTTTAGATCATTTCGTCTATCTGTGTTATTTCTCTACCTTATGCGCACAGCTCAGAAATCAGCATTTCTAATTTAGGGATTCCGAAAAGGAATATTTTTTTCTAGACAAAGACGGTGTCTATATTTTCTCAGTGCAATAACCTAGAAATAAATGTAAATTTCTATACAGAATATTATTAAGTGTGGAAAGCTAGAGAATTTATCTGTACATAAGACATACGAAATCTTTGAAAAAAATCTCCTTGAAAAATATTAGAGTATTATTGTTTAGTCTTAAAAAATCTTTATTATATAGCTGCAAAGCTTCGATCTTCAATAATAAAAATAATATTTTGTTAATGATTTTATTTCCTTTATGCTTATTCTACCAAAAAAAAAAAAAAAACTGTCAGAACATTTTTAATTTAGAACAATTTTCTGAACATTTTTAATTAGTAATTGTGCCTATGAAAAATCTACGGATAATTTAAATAAATAACAATTAAATGAAATCTTAATTTTATCAGCAGTTAAATATCAATATTTACAATTTATTAAAAAGTTTTCAAGCTGTCAATAAATAAATCAACCTAAACTTTTTCATATTGAAATAGGATAACACATACATTATATTTATTAAAAACGTTTTATATATCTGTATATGTTTGAGTACTTTTATGCTTTTTCTTTGAATTAATAAATAAATTCATCTGCTTGACATTTGTTTACTTTTGAACAGATTTATTGGAAAATCTTTTTATTTATTTGTATTCCCCCATGGTTTGCAACGGAATAACTGATGATGTTTATCCAAGTCACGTACGTTTGTCTGGACCACAACCTGTAAATTTCTATAGAAACATGAACAGAATTTATGTTTCGTATTGCTATCATTTTTGTACAGAAACACTTATTAATATTAGGTCTATTTTGTATATTGAAACTTTAACTACGCTGTTTTTCATATACCTTTCCAAAGAAACGATATAGATTAAATTGAAAAAAAAAAAATACATTTTTTTAAAGTTTAATCTCTATCTTTTCTGTTACATTTCTGTTAGAAATGATTGTAAATAAATTTCTGATAAGCAAAGAATTAAATAACCTAAGATAAAAATAAACGTTATTAACATTGATTTTCATATTTTGTGTAATGAAGAGTAAAGAAAAAAAAATTATTATATTAGTAAGACAAAAATCTGACATGTTGTTTCATTTTACTTAATAGTTATTTTATTTCTTTATTTCTTTTTTCTTTCTTCTTCTTTCTTCTTCTTTCTTCTTCTTCTTCTTCTTTTTTTTTTTTTTTTTTTTTTTTTTTAAGAAAAAAAAAATATAATAATAATAATAATAATTCTAAAAGCATTTATGTTAAGAATTATACATTTTATTAACTAACCAATTTTAAATTATCTCTTCTACATTATACAAAAATAGCTCTAAAATTATTTTTTATAGAAGTACTTGAAAGTATACAAAAAAGAAAAAAAAATCTTAAAGCTAATTTAAATTAACCTATTTATACAAAAAATGTTTTACAATAAATTGTTTTAATAACAGTCAAAACACTATTTAGGTTTAGGTATTTGGGTTAAGACCAATTATCTACTACAGGGATCTGGGCCTAAGGAGGGGGGGATGCCTTCTATTGGGAGTCACACACAAATTAGGAAATTTAAATTTAAATTTTTTACTTCTATAGATGATATTTGTATGTTTATGATACACAAATAATACATATGAAAAATTACTTGTTTACTGGTTAACATTAGATTTGAATGACTTTGAAGAATTCTTTCACGGCCTTATTCACCAATAACTTCAATTACTGGTTGAACACAAAAACTTGAAAGCATATAAAATTAGGGTGCACTTTTTCAGCAAAATTTGACGCATTGCTTCTGCCATCTAGCGGCATTGTTATTTTCAAAATTTTTAGCTTAAAATAACCAATCAAAGATTATCTGAAATCTTCGACGCTAGATGTCCGAAGCATCGTGCCAAATTTTGTTGGAAAGCTGCACCCTGACTTTAAATGCTTTTAAAGATTTTGCGGTGACAATTGAAAGTAACGGTGAATACAGCCGTCAATGATTTTAGTAGAAAATGCAGCAAAATCAGTAATCTGTTTCGTAATACGCATAATTGAAACAATTATTCCACAGTTTTCTGTTACATTCTCACAAAGTTTTAAAAATATTGTTTAAAATCATCTTACTACAGCTGCTACAAACTTTATTTCTTTTTAAACTAGTCAAAAAAAAAAAAAAAAAATACTTAATAGACTGATGTCTATTAATAAAATTAATAGACTGATATTCGATTCAAATTAAAGATGAAATTTAAAGATTCAAAATGAAAATAAAATAAAAACAACAAAAGCGCATCAGAGAAAATGTCTGGGAAATGCTACTCTGAAACATAATGATCTTTTGGAGTAAACTCGCCTTTATTTGTTTTGGACTTCGAATCGGAGAGAATGAATAGTAGTTCCAGTTTCACTTGAGACTTTTTAACGTAATTTTTTATGCTTTTAATAAATTTTTCGATCTAAGATAAATCCATTCCAGAAAGTTTCGTTTACATTCTCACAAAAAAAAAAAAAAAAAAAAATATATATATATTATTTAAAATTGTCTTACTATGGGGTACATACAAATGAAACACTTCCGTTTGCCAAGCCATTTGCAGCCGTTTGCAAGCGTTCCAAATGTATGACTACAGTCGGCAGCAAAAGTATCCGAGCACTAGCAAAAAATCCTATCTAAAAAAAGAACACTTAACAATGTTTTGTTAAATAAATCCTTCTCGAATCGTGTTCTTAGACTGACTAATCACAGGATTCGACAAGGATTTATTTAACAAAACTGCATTCAGTGTACTCTTTTTATATAGGTATTTTTGCTAGTGCTCGGACACTTTTGCTGCCGACTGTATTTGCAAAAAACTTGCAGAATTTACGTCATCGAAGTTGCAAGCGTTCCGTTTGTATGTAACCCTATAACTCCATGCATGTATAGAACGGTAATGTTGTTCAGTTTATTAAAAAAAAAGACACATGTTTTATTACAATTACTTAAATAGACACATTTCTCATCAAAATATTTAAAAATATTTTTACGAAGAGCTGAGCGATTTTTTAGCTTATTTTGTATGATTTGTTTGTCTTTGAATAATATACTTTTACAAATGTGAGTAAAAGTTTGATTCAATCAATATATTTTATTTTTAAATCTTAATTTCTGTTGATTTAGCAAAGACTCAAGTTGACGAACAATTTTTGTTATGGTAGTAGTAAAGTAGACGCATATTTTTATTTAATTATTTATTTTCCGATTTTATAAAATAAAAATTCTTTTAATTTAAATCTAAAATTATACACACATTTATATTTCTTTAGCATGGATATTTTATATTAAAAAGAATATTTACATGATATTAGAGTTGGTTGTATATTTTAAAAGAAATTTTCAAGATAGCTATTCCGTTAAAAAACAGCAGACGGTTATTACTAGAATACTAAAACTTTATTTCAAAATATCACTGAGAAGTAGAAATATAAGCCATTTCAATAAAGTGAAAACAATATAACAATTACGTAAAAACAACGAACATTCTTATATTAATTTATTTTTATAATGAATATCTGCACACCAAAATAAAAAAAGAACATAAAAAAAAAGAAATCCCCTACATAAGTTCGATTGCCTAGCAAAATTTTAAAGACATAAAATAGTAAATTTAAATTTTTTTTCTTCTTTAAAGAAAAACTTTAAACAGAATTTAAAAAAAAAATCATAATAATGTTAACGATATAAATTAATTAACATTTTCGTTTACAATATATATATATATATATATATATACATGTATGTATATATATATATATATATATATATTGAAATCAGCTTAAATGAAATTGAAGAAAATTAATATTTACAGAAATATGTTTATTTATTATAGTTATAAATACTTCTTTATTCCTTCCACCTTCATTAATTAGCAGAAAATTGTTTTTATATAATAAAATAAAGTAAAAACACTGGGAAAAACAAACTGGGAAGTTTGTTTATTAACAGAATAAGTTAAAAACCGAATAAGAATACCCTTGCGATCACACATATTTATTGTATAACATACGAAATTATCCTGTTTTGCTCTTTTATAAATAAAATAAACATCGGAATTAGTTTGTCGGCGATAATATTAGCTGCCTTAAGAAAATTTCAGATAAATTAAATTTGAAACAAATACAATTAAGAAATGTAAATATTCAATATTTTAATTTAGATTAAATGTTTCTGAAAACCATATAATTCATAATATTTATTTAAATGACTTTCCGCAGCAAAATCTTTTAACAATAAAACTACACTCCTGCATAATAATTTTTTAAACCTTAAATTAACATATACAACCGTACAACAAACCGTAACTTAACGTATACAACAAACCGTAACTTAAACATATATTTTACGTCAGTGATTAACTAGATGTAAAAGGAAAAACACGCAGAGCCTTTAGAAATTGTCTTCTTTATTTTCATTTTTTTTTTTTTTTTTTTTTTTTTTTAATTAAAAGAACTTATAAGATTATATTAAAACTGATCTTCAATCTATTGTTAAGACTTTGCTTGTAAACATATTCAGAATCTTTTAGAACTCGACCAACAAATTCAGGAATGTGATAACAGGCTAAAATATTAACATCTGAGTTTGTCGGTCGACTTTAGCTAACTCTGTATAGTAACAGCTCTTTTTCGATAGGATATTTAAACAAGAAAAAAAAATCGTGTTTTTTTTCGTAGATTATAAAGCAATTTCTAATTGTACACAATCGTAACACCGTTCAGTCTTATATGTAATATTACTCTGTGATGAACCAATATAACATATCTTTAATACTGTATAGAATGTGAAATCTCATAATATATCTTAGGAAAAAGTTTTGTTTTGCGAATACCGTATGTTAAATTCTTCATGGTGTATAGTATAAATGCATTAAAATGTTCATCAAAAATCACCTATTATAAACCGTTCTTTTTTTTAGTCCCTGTAAATAAACAAGAAATAAAATTTTCAATTGAAAATTACCAAAGATGAATATCATATATTAGCTTCAGGCAGCAGAAAATACTTATGGAAATGAAAGCGTAAACGGGTGGACAGACAGACAAAAGAATTCGTCAGAAACACATTTCTACTTTCTCCAAAAATGTTTTAAAAATAAAAATAAAAAAAATAGAAGCACCATAAGTGGAAATATTCCAGTTATAAAAATTAAATTGTTATAATTGTGTCAACTACTTCATAATAAAATGAATATTTATAGCGGAATAACCGACTGCTGACTCATAATTCAAATTTTAAGAAATGAACTTATTAAATGTTCTTAGTTTTTATTTACTTTTTTATGCCAATCGACAATTTATTTGTTTATTTTTGTTAAAAACATGAAGCTTGAAATCGCCGAGCAACTTTATAGTTCCATTAAAATATACTTTTGTGTTATTAATATTGAAGATATTTCTTCAACCTAGAATTCTTTATAATGTTCAATATAAAATATCTTTTGAAAAATGGTTTACCCCTCTCCTCTTATGCTTTGAAAATCAAACGATCATTTTATAACCGATTTGCAAAGGGGGAATTTACACAATTTGCTTATGTCGTTTACGACAGGAAGAGATAATTATATCGAGTTTTTAAAACTTACACCAATTTAACATAATTTAAAAATTAAAATATTTGATGAATATAAATTTTATAGACTATTTGGATCAATAGAGGATGTTGGTCGACGTAAATTTTGAGGCTAGAGTATGATGTTTAGAAAATCATATAGGTATTTCATAAATAAATACTTTTGAGATAAAATTAAAAGCTAAAAATAAAGATTTTTCTTTATTTACTGACTTAGAAACTAATACATTATGACAATTATAAGACTTTCGCGTACATCCTTTAAGCGCATGTATTAAAATAACATGCGCTTTTTTTTTAATCAACAAGTTAATTTAAAGAATTGATATCCGATTTTAAAAAGACAAAAAAATGTAATAGAATGCTCTGTGTATTTCTTATAGAACAGTTTTAGAAAGAAACAAACAAAAATGTATATTAACATAACAAAACACAATCTTCAGGCTATTTTGTTTTATTTTCTTTATATATTTTCCTTACATATTCATTACTTTTTATTTATTTATTTATTTTTTTATCATTTTTTATTTTTTACAAATGTGTAAAAATGATCAATTTGTAGCCAATTTGAAACAGAAAAATATATTAATTCAGTAGTCTATACATTCGTTATCTTAAGAGGTATTTTCCAAAAGTAGGTTTTTTCACGCTTCTCCACAAATAATATTTATGACAAACAGAATCATACAATACCATAACAGAATGCCATAACAAAATACAATTTTAGGCTATTTAAATTTAATTTTAAATAAATATATATTTTTTAATTAATGTGTTTTATTTACTGATTACTTAATTAGTAATTATTATTTTTATCATTTATTTAAAATGAACCATTTACAGTCAATCTGAAAAAGGCAAAAATAATATAGTGTTCTGCATTTACTTTATTTTATAAGGTAGATTTCGACATATTTTTTTTATAAAGAGTATTTGCCAAAAATAAAAAGATACAATGCCATAATAATAAAAAAAAAAAAAAAAAAAAAAATAGGCTATTTTTAAATTAAATAGTTTATTGATTAATTGACCTTATTTATATATTGATTTATTTATATATTTATTTCATTTCATTTTATTATCAGCAAGTTAAAATGAGCAATATATAGCCAATTTTAAAAATCACAGTAATGATACAGTGCGATGTACACTTTTAATTTAACATTTATTTTATGCATGAGAGTACGATTTTTGTCAAATAAGCGAAAATTACAAAATTTGGAAAAAAAATTGTAAACAATGAAGTTTCTATTTAAAAATGTTACATAGACAAATTTTCAATTTTTTTGAACATAATTTTGTAAGTTGAGGTTTATATATAGATATACATAAATATTGGTTTTATATTAAAACAAATTATGGAGAAATTTAAAAACTAATATGTGCGCTATAATTTAGTCTTTAAAACATTTTTCCCTTATTAATGCAGTGGATAGTATTTGAATTTGTACTAGTATGTAATGCACAAAATTCATATAGATTTCAGTTAATTATTTCAAAATAAGCTTAAGATATAACAAGTGATAGTTAATAACTTAATAAAATATTAACATTAAATATAAACTCGCTATAAAATTATGGTTTTAATTTTTTACTATTGATTTCTAGCTTTTGTAAACTATACACTTATCGTTTTACACGTTAAGTTAAAATTAAAAAAAAGAAGGATTTATTAAAATTGTTATAGGAATAGATAGACAACGTAATCTCAAGAAAATACAAAAATTGATTTTGATTAAAAACGAAATAATATTCAGCCATTTTGCCTTTACGGTGAAACATTTCTTTTTCAAAACTTTATTACAAGAACAAAATTAAATACACAAATGGAAAAAAAGAAAAGATGCTTTAAAATATACACGTAAAAACTATGAAGCATTTCCAAAAAATAAAGAATTGATTAAAAAATGATATTTTTAAAAAAATGATATTTTTCCACATACGTTAGGAATTATTTTGTATTTGGTGGTCTATCACGTTTTCTATAAATGTGCACCCCATTTTCTAAAATCTACTTATTTCCAACAAAGCATACACGTTTTCCGCATATAATAAATTTTTAACGAATGAATTTTTACAAAATATTTATAAATTTGAAAAACATTTTTCTTTCTTTCTTCTTCTTCTTCTTCTTATTATTATTATTAAGTTTTGAGTAATTGGTTTTTAACAAAAAAATATTCATTCATTGGTAGAAGATTTTTGTTTAGGATGGATTTTGTGTAAAATTTAAAATACTTTTATAATTTTTTGAACATTAAAATGTGTGGTCGATGTATAATAAAATCAAATACATTGAAAATATAGTGTGCAAAAGTTATAAATAAAAATCTTCGTAAGAAAACACATATTCTTGCTATTTACGGTGATGGCCGACATTTTCGTTTTTCTATTTATTGCAAATGTTTAATTATATCTAAAAATTCATTATTACCGGATAAGTATGTACAGACAGCCTTTAAATATAAATCGATCATCAATAGTTTAATTATTAGTATTATTTTTTTTAAGTATAAATTACAAAATATGCGTTAAAAAAAGAGTCATTTAGCAGATGATGGATAAAACAGCAAAATCAAAATTAAGAGCTAGTACAAAGAAATGGAAGCGAAAAAATTGAAGTGGCAAATTAGCATTATAATAATTATGGAAGTTAGTAAGCGTATAGCGAATTTCTCAGTACATTTTTTTGACTGCTCTTCTGCTAACATTTTTTTGAATGCTTAAAAGCAGTTTTTGAAGCAAGTAAACAATAATCTCTAAAAAAAAGTTTGTGTCATTGCAATAAAATTTACTTTAACTTGCAACAGCAACTCTAATTTCCCGGTATCACTTTTCCTCTCTTTCTTTTTACTTTCCAAACATGTAAGGGAAGTACTTTAATCATATCAAAATCCGACTTTAAGATTTTGATGTTTCTATACATTTTGAGATCCCCTGAGTTTATTTTTAAAATTTTGCGACGATGTATGTATGTGTGTGTATGTGAGTGAACGCGATCGCGTTTAAACGCTTTTTTTGAATGAGCTGAAAGTCGGTACGTATACCACCATATCACGTATGCTAGTATAGGTCACTATAGCGCGAACCCTATTGATTTTGGTGAATCTAGCACTTATAGGCTTTTTACAGGGACACAAAGAAAAATTCTTTATCATTATGGCCTATGGGAGCAAATTTTTAAAAGTGCGATAGTATCTAAACGTCTAATTCAATTGAGCTGAAAATTTATATGAATGTTATAAATCACTGTTGCACTAGCTATAAGCATTTTGGTGAATCTAGCATTTATAGGTTTTGACAGGGACACAACGAAAAATTCTTTATCATTATGATCTATGGGCTGAGAGTTCAGTAGCGTTAAATAAAACATCGTGTAATATATGGAGAAAAATACTCAAACACTCTATTATGGTTTTCTCTCTTTTGTTTGTTTAACAACTCCTCTTTCTTTACTTTATCTACAAAACTGTTAATTGTTCAATGTTTGGAAAAACGAGTGGAGTCACTCCATATTTCTATATTAACATTCACAAGGTTCTTGAATTTACAGGGTTTTCTTCTGCACTACTTTTGAAGAAATATTTGGTTATAAAAATGGCCTTTAAATTTAAATTCAAATAAGTTTTTGAAAATTGCTGGGAGGAAATTCTTTCAAAAAGCAGAAAGTACTCTGTCTTTACGTGAAATATAAGAAAAACTAACAGGTTTCGCATGTGTTATTATGAATTTAGTAAACGTACTCTATTTAAATAAAGTTTATTTATTCAACTTGTGGCGAACGATTACTCGTCGCCATCCTTTAACTTGAAGCTGAATACTGCTTACTTGCTTAATTACTTAATGAAGTTATGAAATAACACAAAGTCTGATATGTAAAATAAATAATGAGCTTTTATTAACAGCTTAAATAAGAAAGGTGGGCTCTGGACTTTATATTTAATATCTTTATAATTTAAGATGGGCAGCCATGCTAACTACTTTAACTTTACATAACTAATCACCATAATTTTAACTACCACATTTAATTTCGTTCAACCTTCGCGGCTCAGTAACTTTTCGATAACGGGAGGATTCCCTGTCCACGCTATCTACTCGAATTACTTCTAACTAACCTCTAGCCGCTAGCTTCTACTAACTCTCCTTTCAACTCACTCTCATCATAGTCTCTCCAACTGACTCTCTCCAACTGACTGTACTACTGACTGACCTCAAAAGCAATCGTCCTTCTTTTATACTACTTCCGTTTCCAAAATACTTTATGAAATTAACGTATTACAAAACAACAAAATCTACTTGCTGCTTTTATTCCATTGAAAAATTTGAATACTGAGAAAAAGAAAACTAGATGCACGCTCACGAGCATCATCTAAATAATCTTTTTTTTTTTACAATAACAAAAATACATCACGTGAGTTAAAATATAAAAATGAGAGAAATAAATAAAACATGGACAATATCTAACAGAGAATAAAATAAAACATGGACAATATCTAACATCCTCCCACCTTTTGATTATATCTTATAATCAAAACTCTACATTTTGACATCTCTAGAAGATTTCATAAACTTCATAAAATCAGTCTATCTGGCATTTTAATTAGTCTTCCAGATCTAGTCTTTCTAAGCTCCCTGCAGGACTTATCCTCCAAAGGCTTTTTAATTTGTGCTTCCTTCACAGCTGGATTAGGAAACGTATTTTCAGCACCGTCACTAGATGATACTTCTAGAGGATAGATTCTTTGTATTGGTCGAAGTATCTCTGAATGAGATGTTTGTAACTTTACGAGTCGCACTTTTCCATCTTTGCCATGAACAAGCTCTATGATGCGTCCTAATGGCCAGTGCATCCTTTTTTTATTGTCCGCTCCCACCAATACAATGTCTCCTACAGAAACTGTCTGTTGGCTTCTTCTCACATTCGGTCGCTGAATAAGTAAACCCAAATACTCTGATCTAAATCGATTTCTTAAACTTTTCTGCAATGCTTGTCTGTATTTAAGCCTTCGTTTGAAAGAGTTTCCCTCGACTGCATCAATTTCTGGCACAATATATTCATGAATATCTTTCAAAAACATGGCAGGAGAAATTGGCTTAATAGATTCTTGCTCTGACATGTAAGTCAAAGGTCGAGAATTGATAATGCTTTCGCAATCAGCCAATACAGTAATCATTTCTTCATAATTCAAGCACGCTCGCCCAAGGACTCTTTTTAATAGATCTTTCATCAGTCTGATGAGCCTCTCCCACCATCCGCCCCACCACGCCGCAGTTGGCGGATTGAATTTCCATTCAATTGAATTGGTTGCTGCATCCTTTTGTATATGATTCCAGTTCAGTCGTTTCAAATAGTTGGCTGCACCAACAAAATTAGAGCCATTATCGCAATATATAATGGAACATCTTCCTCTACGAGATATAAATCTTCTTAAAGCCATAAAAAAAACCTCGGTAGATGCTGATGTAACAAGTTCTAAATGTACTGCCCGATAGATAGCACATGTGAACAAGATAACCCAACTCTTTTGATTGTCTTTCAGAAACAAAGGACCAGCCATATCAATACCAATGATCTGAAACACAGCTGCATCTTTTACTCGATTTTCTGGTAGAGAAATAGGCGAAGATTCCACGTTCTTAGAGTTGAATCTTTTACAAGTAGTACATTTAGATAAAACAGATGTCACAGTTCTTCTTCCATTCAAAATCCAATATTTTTCTCTAATCAAATTTAAAAGTATCTGAGGACCTGCGTGACAATTTTTCAGAAGAAAATATGAAATTAGTCGTTTAACAACTTCATGATTAGATGGTAGAACGATAGGTGTGAGAAAATCCTTCTTGTCTTGTCTGTACAAAATTTTAGTTTTCACGCGTATTATATCTTCCTCATCTTTGAAAGTCTCAAGAGTTTTCAATTTCTCATAATCTTTAGAGGAAAAAGCTTCTTTCTGAATCATCCACGCTATTTTCATTTCTGCTTTGTGAAATTCCTGACTTGTCAATTCTCCTTTCACTTTATCCTTTGTATTACAAGTATTATGTTTAAAACGGAGAATCCATCCCATAAGGCGAACGATTTTCTCATAACATGAAAAATATTGATAGTACCAAGTATTCTGTGAATTTTCATCTACATTTATCAGTAATTTTGTAGATTTTAACTTTTCTCTTTCAACGTCTTCTTCAT
Source organism: Salticus scenicus (assembly GCA_963930645.1). Taxonomy (NCBI): domain Eukaryota; kingdom Metazoa; phylum Arthropoda; class Arachnida; order Araneae; family Salticidae; genus Salticus; species Salticus scenicus. The sequence goes on along the minus strand of OZ005659.1, from coordinate 62,465,658 downwards.
TTATATTCTGGCAGATGAAAATCCATATGTTTATTATACTCATATGGATTCTTAAGCCACGATGGACCCTCCCACCATTTGAGAGAGACAAGTTGTTTGGCTTTACAACCTCTAGAGGGTAGATCCGATGGGTTAATTTCACTGGGAATATATTTCCATAAAGAAGGATCAGTCAAACTCCTTATTTCTTGAACTCGGTTCCTGACGAAAACTGACCAGTTCTCTTCTCTGATTATCCATGCAAGAACTGTCGTGGAATCACTCCAAAAATATCTTTCCATATTTTCCCAACTGAATGCATCTGTTACTGATTTCGATAATCTAGCACCAATCAAAGCCGCTAAAAGCTCCATTCGAGGTATAGTTGGGCACTTTAAAGGACTGATGCGGGATTTGGCAGCCAGAAGGAATAATCTCACTTGATCAGCTTTTTCTATTCTCAAAAATACAACAGCAGCATAAGCCTGATTACTAGCATCACAAAATGTATGAAGAGTACATTTTTTTAAATTATCTGGAGTGACTTGAATGTATCGCGGAATCTCAATTTCTTCCAATATATTTAATTCACGAAACCATCCGATAAACTCGCTTTTTAGATCTCCGGTAATTTCTTCATCCCAGGTTAAACCAATTTTCCAGGTTTTCTGTAACATCATCTTGGGGCAAATCATGACTGGTGAAGTAAAACCAATTGGATCAAAAACTTTATGTGCCACTGATAACATAGTACGTTTTGTTATTTTCTCCAGATTTACATCTTTCGTCCAGGATACATTGACCTTTAAAATGTCCGAAAATCTGTTCCAGTGTAAACCAAGTACAACAGCTTCTTTACCGTGTTCCGTGTCCTTTCTCTCTTCTGTATGTTCCCATCCTCTTAGGTCGAATCCGCCTTTAGACATTAGGTTTTTAGAGCAAGTAATAAATCTCTTTAACTCTTCCTCTGTACGGACACTCGTAACAACATTGTCAACATAGAAGCTTCTCAACAATCTTTGCTTAAGTTCTGGGTCATATTCTTCATCATTTTTAATATGGTATTCTATTACTGAAGCTAGCAAAAAAGGTGAACTCTTGACTCCAAAAACGACTCTAGCATGACGAAATATTCTCAGCTCACTTTGTTCTGGATTGCTCCACCAGAGGAAACGTAAAAAATCCTGATCTTCTTTCCGGATGCTTATTTGCAAAAACGCTTTCTTGATATCAGCTAAGACACCGAATTTATTTTCTCTAAATCGCAAAAGTATGTCAGGAATTAATTCAATGAGATTTGGACCGCAGTGTAGACATTGATTCAAAGATGGATGGTTTTGGATTTTTGCTGATGCGTCAAATACTGGACGAATTGGAGTAGTGCTATTCTCCTTTATAACTGGTCGATGAGGTAAGTAGTGTCCATAAAAGGACCTTTCACATTCAGGGACCTCTTCAATAATTTTGTCGCCAAGCCATCCTAAAAGTACTTCCTCATATTTTTCATAAATATTACTCGCAAGTAGTTTTTGTGTGACATTGGTTAACCTTTTCTTGGCTAAACACAAATTATCAGGTAAAGGTGGTTTATCTTCAGCCCATGGCAAGGATATTTCATAACGACCGTCTTTATTCCGTGTTACTGTATGTAGAAAGTGTTCTTTCACTTGACGATCTATTTCCATCTTAGATAGCTTTTCGATTGGATCACTTATTCCAAGTAAATCTAATCTCCATAAGTCAGAAATTTCTGCTTCTTTTACAAACATGGAAGTAACTGATAGAGCTAAATTTTCTTTAGATGAACTTTCTTGAGGAACTTTTCCCATTAATGTCCAGCCAAAAAGTGTTTCCATTGCAACTAGCCCAGAGGACAACACTTCTCTTCGACCTGTCAATAGTTTACCGATTATATCGGCTCCAATCAGTACTTGAATAGATTCATCTGCATCGCCAACATCTGTCAAAACAATGTCTTTCTCGGCCAATTCTTTCAGCCAAGAACCTTTTCCCACAGGTTTAACATTTTCACATATAATATTTTGATCTAAAACCTCAAAATTGCATCTGAATTTCCCTGTCAAATCTCTTAATCTTATTTTATATAAGTTATGTTCATATTCTTTGGTTGAGACTCCGCCAAAAAGTGAATGTACAACCTTTTCTTTTTTAATGGCTGCATATTTCATTTCTTCTGCTAATTTCTTCAAAATATACGATCTTTGTGAACCAGTATCCAAAATTAGACGAATAGCCTTTTCTTTATTATCAGAGACGACTTTTGCTTTGAGAGTTTGAAGAAATACCCTTGGATTTTTATTGAAATTTGCCATATTTACTTCACTTTCATTTGACTTTTCTTTCTCTTCCCTTTCATTTGTTTTGCCTTTATCAAGACTTTGGCACATCACGGTGGAATGTTTTCTGTCACAGATAAAACACTTCAGGACAGTTTTACACTGTTTGGTAGTGTGACCTGACCCCAAACAGAGGAAACAGCATTTCTTATCCTTTAGAACACTCTGCTTCTCATTAAAACTCATCTTTCGTGCCGTAAAACAGTCTGAACTCATATGCTTTCCATTACAAAACACGCAATTTTTCTTTAGATCCTGTTTAAAAGAAGTCGTTAATAAAGTAGAGGCAGTGGGTATAGGCTTAACAACATCAGTATAAGTCCTTCTTTTTCTATAATTTCGGTCATCATTTTTCTTCGCCAGACCAAAACCGGCTACCGCCAAATTTATTCTTTCATCTCCTTCAACTTCACATTTGAGAAATTGCATCAAATTGTCCAACCGTTCTTTCGCATCAGAACTAGTAGAAACAATGTTACTTCTATTCCAAGCTTTCAAAAATTCAGCTGGAAAACAGGATTCTACCATAGGATATAATATAGAAGCGCATTTATCAGTAGTGACACCCAACGTTTCAAGAGCCCTTAAATATGATTCAAGTTTATCGTACAATGAAGTAAGAGAAAAGTTTTCTTTTGTATGAGCAACTATAATTAATTTTAATAATTCTCTAACGTACACTTCAACTAGAAGATCATCTCTTCCATAACGAGCTTTTAGACTCTCTATAACTTTGGCATAGTTGGCGCCAGTTGGCGGAAAACTGTCTACGACTTCTCGTGCTCTGGAACCAGCGACCGTTGCTTGAATGAGGTACTGGAATTTGTTTTCTGGAGGAATATCGTTATCTTTATCTATCTGCTCAAACTGACTCCAGAATGGTAGCCATTCTTTTAAATCCCCATCAAATTGTCGGAATTGTAACTTGGGTAAGGAAATTTTTCTTCTAGATGAATTATTTTCATTAACAGTTAAAATTGACTCCCCTTGAATGTAGGCCTGTGACTGTATTCTAGCCAATTCCAACTGTTGGTCTAATTCCATCTTCTTTATCTCTAATTCTTGATTAAGCTTTTCTAATTTAATTTTTTCTTCTTGTTCAAGTTTAAGTTTTTGTTGCTGAAGATCTTTTTCTTGCTCGACTTTCAATTTTTCTTTTTCTTGCCTCTCAACAACAGCCGTTGATAGAATTTCTTGCACAAAATTGGGATCATTTTTATATTCGTTGCTATTCAAAATAATTTCCTTCAAGGTAGCAATAGTACATTCAGGAGGAATTATTTCGCCAAGCTCTTCCGCTACAAACTTCAGATCGGCTTTTCTCAAGCCTTTAATTGCTTGAAACATTGTTTTACTTCGCCCTGTCGCGTAGACGTCACAAAATGTTATTTTAAGCGTACAAAAAGAAAGTTATTTTAACTCTCTAGCTTACTATATATATAATTGCGGACGCCAAATAAACTTAAAGCATACAAAAGAAGTTATTTTAAACTCCTAAGCTTTCTAAAAAACTAAATAATAATTTCTAACAACAAAATCTACTTGCTGCTTTTATTCCATTGAAAAATTTGAATACTGAGAAAAAGAAAACTAGATGCACGCTCACGAGCATCATCTCAATAATCTTTTTTTTTTTAGAATAACAAAAATACATCACGTGAGTTAAAATATAAAAATGAGAGAAATAAATAAAACATGGACAATATCTAACAACCTGAGCAGGGTTCGAACCGGATGGCTGGTCACTCTCCGGAGGGGGTTCCACACCCTGAGCCTTTTCACTGTTCATAGTTCCAGGAGAGGGTTGCTTTCGTTCCATAATGTCGAATGCATGGCTGCTAGAGTTCGGTGAAACCGTACAAGAGATGAATTGCACTTTCGAAATCACATTCGTTAAAATACCTGCATTTTCTTTTACTGTAGGCGGCGTGTCATTTTGACAATTTAAATGAAATTTCTCATTAGAAATACTTGACTCTGTCGGTTGTATAGATTTAAAACTGTTATCCAGATTAACCGCATCATTTATTGAATTTATATTTTCACTTAGTTTAACCGATTCCGCAGCAACAGTATTTTCCTGAAAAGCAGTGGCGAGATATTTAGAGGCGCACTGGTTAACCTTTTCAGTTTCGTTTACTACAGTTTGTGCGAAAATAGCAGAGTCCGTCGATTTGACTGTTTTTAAATGTAAATTATCAGGAGAGGAATTTGAATCGCTAGAAAAGTTAGCCGCAACGTTTATTAATTTGTCACTGTCTGTCCGTTTAACGGTTTCAGCTGCCGCAGGTATTTTATTTTTATGACTTTCAATGTCTGTTATCCGAGCTTCAGTTACATGTGATATGTCTGCTTGAACCGTAGAATTTAGTTGAATATTCGTTTCACTTAAAGCAAGGGATTCATTTACAGAATGAGAGTCAATCGTATTTTCCTTTTTAGCCGCCGTCGGTGAGCTAGATATTTTATCGGATTTTTCATCCGTAGCTAAATTCTGAATGACCGCCGTAAGTTGGTGTGTATCGCTGTTTAAGGGCGAAGTTTGCTTGTTTTCAGTCACTTTTATTTGACGTTTGTCACTAGAAATAATGGCTTCATCGCCAGTCTTAGGTCGGTTTAAATTATAGGAGCTTGCTTCCTGTGACGTACTAATTTCTTGTGGTTTTTCCACCGGGTTTATTGCTGTTTCCCACTGACGTTCGTGAGGGGGGAGGGAGCGGTCATGCTCCAATCGTAATCTATCATACGGAGTGGCAAAAAGATAGATAACTTTGCGTTTCACATCATCATACGTTGGAGTTGAGCCAAGTGAATGACAGGCTATTAGCCTAAGCCACTGTTTCGGTTCTCCTTTTAAGGCATATTTCAACCAAGCATACTTGTCTTTAAAATCAATTTTATAAAATTCAAAAAAATATTGAAGCTCTTCAAAAAATTGAAGCACGCTTGTGGTGCCGTCAAAAAACATTAGCTCGGGGGGGGATTCGAGTGGAGATGGGCGCCAATGTGGCGAACGATTACTCGTCGCCATCCTTTAACTTGAAGCTGAATACTGCTTACTTGCTTAATTACTTAATGAAGTTATGAAATAACACAAAGTCTGATATGTAAAATAAATAATGAGCTTTTATTAACAGCTTAAATAAGAAAGGTGGGCGCTGGACTTTATATTTAATATCTTTATAATTTAAGATGGGCAGCCATGCTAACTACTTTAACTTTACATAACTAATCACCATAATTTTAACTACCACATTTAATTTCGTTCAACCTTCGCGGCTCAGTAACTTTTCGATAACGGGAGGATTCCCTGTCCACGCTATCTACTCGAATTACTTCTAACTAACCTCTAGCCGCTAGCTTCTACTAACTCTCCTTTCAACTCACTCTCATCATAGTCTCTCCAACTGACTCTCTCCAACTGACTGTACTACTGACTGACCTCAAAAGCAATCGTCCTTCTTTTATACTACTTCCGTTTCCAAAATACTTTATGAAATTAACGTATTACAATTTACAATTCTATCTTAGGATAGGAACTAACTATTACATAAATTCAATCCTAAAACCTTCGTATTCGTGTGTTACGAATCAAGTGCGAATTCTACTTGTAGCATTACTTTGCTATCCTCACAAACTCTCTTAATTAAGAATTCTTTAATTAAATTAATTAAAACAATTTCGTTGAAGAGTTCTTTAGTTTTAAGACTTTCATGCAAGAAATGCTTACAATTATTTTTCTACACCAAAGCTTTTAAACATTTTATCTCTTTAACACAGACATTTAGCATGTGGATTAACAAACGGAGGAATTTTCTTAATTACCTGCGACATATGTTTGTAAAACAGTGCTATTTTCTGATAGTGGAAAGAGAAAGTTTTGTTTGTTGAACATGAGAATATCATCATTATATGTGACTCTTTTACAAAGCAAAATTAGTTTAAATTATAAACGTTAAGTATTTCAGAAGTCCAACTGAAAAATGTATAAACAAATATTATTATAATTTTTTTTTTTTTTTTGAAAAAGTTTTTAATTTGTTTGAGTGTTATATAATGTGATTTGCTTCACATATAAAACAAAGAGTAAAATTGTAATAACATATTTAATGTAAAACAAATCCCACGAACTTTAAAATTCATAATAAGAACAGGGTAAAATTTTTATATCAGTTCATTTTAAGGCAATTTTTTATACATAACATACCTTACAGATATAATGTTAGAATTATTTTTTAAAAGTTATGGTTAATATATATATATATATCTTTATGTAAGAAGATCACAGTAGCAGCAATTATAATGAATTAGGAGTAAGAAAAGATTATAATGGTTATTATATTACCGTCATTATTATCATTATAGTTAGTATTTTAATTATTGTTAAATGTATATATATATACATATGTGTCTAATTTTAAATTTTCTCGTTCTAGATTTGTCTAATAATATCCCTATATAAATATTTTGATCTTACATTTTAATTATTCGCAGGTTTGATTTGAAAGTAAATTATACTTGTTTATGATTTGTGTTAAATAATGTAATTTTCACTCATTTTACACAATTAATATATGTAATTTAATCTGACATATATCTTTGTATTTAAATATACAAAATGCATAAACTAAAAAAATAAAAAAAATAAATAAAAAATGATTCTTTTCCTTAAAATTTGAAGCTTCGATCTTGATATACTATTATTAAATTAATTTATAAAAAAATATTTTTCGCACGTTTTTACTCAATTTTTTTATTATTATTATTATTATTTTAGCCTAACACTTTTGCGACCGCTGACGTAGATTCACGTCATTTAAAAATCTGTGACTCCGGCAGTGGGCGTTTCTTTCGCAATTCGTATGTTATATATTTATTAAGAATATACCCAGTATTCATATTTGTACAGTAAATGTACTACGAATATAAATATTTTGATTAGGAAAGAGTATAATTATAACATTTGTTCATTTGAAATATAAATGTGAACACAGAAAATTTTGTTCTGAATTATTTTAACTTGGGAGAATAACGCCCATAGGCGGACCTTACCGTCAAAAAGACAAAAACATGCGGTAGCGAAAGTGTTAATGCTAAATGAGTGAATGAAAATATGTTTTTATTCCGATCATTTTCTCCGAAAGAAACACTCTTGACTTTCTAAATATAAGATAATTAAAAAACAAAAGAATCTGAATTATATACTTTTTTTCATTTATGCTGCAAGTGATAAAAAAAATAAGATTAGAGAAAATTTTTATTTATACTATTGTTCCTTCCTTTTCTTAGTTTTTCATTAAAATAACTATAAAGAAAATTTACTTAGAATGCACAAAAAATAAGAAAGACAAATTCTACTTACTAGTTTAAGATGAAGAAGGAGTAAAATATATTTTCTTCTAGTAAACAATCTTCTTTTTTTTCTTAATTTATTCTTTTTAATAGAATAAAACGATATAGTATATATATTTTCGTAAGCATGTTAAATACAAAAGGTATTAAATAAATAAATAAATAAATAAATAAAAAATATAGAACAATTGTTATATTTTTATATCAAATACATAATATATATCCTACATATGTTTCAAGTGAGAAGTCAGAGTGAAAAAAATGAAGTGGTTTAGGAAATGATATCTTTGATGTTTCAAATAAAACTCTTCACAATATTCTTGAGACATTAGAATTGCTTATTTTATATTACGACTTAAAAAGAATTCTTATTTTTTTGCGTGTCAGACACTACCTAATGGAAACACCCTAATTTACATATAGCAATATATTTAAAAAATCTGTTCTGTAATGTTTATACATTAGATGTTTCATAAAACTAATTATATATTTTGATTTAAAATTTAAGAATTTTTCCATGTTTAAGACTTACAAGGAAACATTCAAATGGTGTCATCTTCAAAAAGTATTGAAAAAAATATATATGATTCTACTCTTCATAAAACACCCGAAAATGAAAAAAATTATCGGCTGAAATAAATTACAGCGACCACAAAAAAATTACAAAAATTAAGCATATTTGGCGATTTAGCGCTGTTAGGCGAAACGTTTGTTAGCACCGAGATAGCCGTGTACGAACAGAACCGTGCCTTTTCCGCCAAGTACTCAAAATCAATCTTCTAGCAGTGTGAAATCGCCAAATATGCTTAATTTTGATAATTTTTTTGTGGTCGCTGTAATTAATTTCAGCCGATATTCCTTTCATTTTCTGGTTTTTTTATGAAGAGTAGAATCACAGATATTTTTTTCAATACTTTTTGAGGATGGCACCTTTTGAATGTTTCCTTGTTACTGAATTTCTGTGCATTTAATAAAAAATAAAATAAAAAATAAATATAAAATAAAATAAAAAACGCTTTATGCTTTAGAATGAAAGAAAATATAAGACGTAAATAATAAGCAATAGGAAATGATTGGAAATAAAGTTTTAAACTCTATCATCCATATCTAAAAAAGGTAAAATTTGTTAAAAAAAAAAAAAAAAAAAAAAAAATTAAAATTAAAATTTACTGCTACATTCATAGATTATATGTATTTTCGAAACTATTATGTTATACCTGTAGATATAACTAATCATATAGATGTTGTTATATACACAAACATGCGTATTCTATACTTTACAAATATAAGTGTCTTTCTTTCAATTTCCATTTCCCTTTTTCATTTTCTATCAAATTTTTTGTATAGGGTTTTATTTTAGTATTTGTAAATAAATACTGTAAAATAAATAAATAAATAAATAAATAAATAATTCATTTAAATGCATATATCTATTCCTCTTCTAAATTTAAAATGTATATTTCGTTGAAATATATATATATATATATATATATTTGAATGCTGTATTAAAAGAAAATAATAGTACTTGTTCAGTATTCAACATAAATAAACCAAAATAAACTATTAAAAATAGCAGTAATTGAAAATAGTGCCTTTTACATATTCTTTAAATAAATACTAAATAATTGTATCAATATATTAATAAGATATTTTAGTTTCTGTAAAATGAAAATAAACACATTTTTATTGCTAACAAGAAAACTATAACTGCAAATGACAAAAGTGAGAAATTCTTCTGAAGCTAAATTAAAAATTATTACTATTATAATAATTAGTTTCAGTAATCCGAAATTATTAACAAACGTATTGATATTTACTTCAACGCTATTTATATATAATATGTATACTTAAACAAATTGTAGATTTAATTTGCGCTCCGTATTATAATGAACTTCTAAACTCATATAATAAACTTCACAATAAATATGTGGTATTATTTGGGAATAAAGTAATACTATATTTTATGTAACTTAAAATGTACAATTCTAAGGTTTTTATTTTATTAACCTTATTTATGTCATATATTTCTTTATGCATTTCCTGAAATTTTTTTGAAATGCCTTACTGTATCTAATTTAAACTAATTTTAGTTTCTAAAACACTCATATTAGTCATGAGTTTATTCATTTTACGTCTCACAAACGATTTTTTTTTTCATTTCTTAATTAAATTAATAATTATAATGAGATATGTGCAATTTATATTTGAGTAACATTCTTCCGTTTGTTAAATAATATATTTTCTAAACACTTGAATTTTAGAGATAAAAGCTTTAAAAGCTCTTGTAAAATTACAATGTTACGTGTAGAAGAATAAATTTTTTGCAACTAAAGAAGTACTTCGAAGAAGTTTATATTAATTAAATTACGCTCAAAGCAGTTACTAATTAAGACATTTTTGTAAACTAACTAGTTTAAAATACAATATACAAAATTCATATGGTATGAAATCTGCTAAAAACAAACACTTTATTTTTAAGTTTGTGACATATTTATAAGAAAATGAATTTGTATTTGAAATTTTTGGTTTCCATTTAATCTTAAATATTCTCCTATTGGAAATATTTATAAACGCTACAAAAAATGTGATTTTTGATTTTCGAAATATTACGCCAGTGGTACCGCAGAAAAAAAAAAAAAAAAAAAAAAGGAATGTTTTCTATAAAATTTCAATTGAATCTACTAAATTTGATAATATAACGGGTGTACCAGAATAAAATAGACTGATATAAATTGATGGATAACTAAATTTATTTAAGGGAAACCAAACTTGGTTTTACACATAAACAATAAAAATAGAATGATAAACAAAATGCAACATATTAATTTATGTAAATAATCCCCGTTGCTGTTTGCCATTCGATGTAAGCGTCTGGTCCAACTTAGACAACTTTCCATTATTTCGTCCTTTCTTATTCGTTTTAGTTCTGAAATCAGTACTTTTGGACATTTTATTTTATCCCAGTTCATCTGCTGTACAAATTCATCTTAAATCGAGCAGTCCAGTGGATTTAAATCCTGTTTTCATCAGAAAAAAGGTTTCTCTTAGTCTAACCTTTTCTGAAATTGTGTCGTACCGAATTAGCGAATTTGGTTCTTTTCTGCTTTTGAGTTTCTATGAGTTTAGGTTGTATCCGTTTTTTGTAAAGTCTTAATCCAATGTCATTTTTAAGTATTCGCTGTACAGATGGTTTTGATACTTTCAGTTCCCTAGCAAGTTTCCTTATGGATATACTCTTCTTACGTGTCAAGCGACTCTTTACTTTTTGAATCAGATTTTTAGTGCAGACAATGCTTGGACAGTCTGGAGGTTGAAACGTTTTAATATTGTAACTCTTTCTAATCATATTACACCACTTAAATCAGTGTCACAACTGAAAACACCTTTCAAATGACGAAATATTTTGCTTCTGGATTCTCCACTTGGGAAGTACCAATTTTTGTACTTCTTTGCTCTTCATACTATCCTGTAGTTGCAATGTAATTTTTGCTTTTGAGTTGTTGCACAGATTTTACCAATGTAATTGGGAATCTATAAAAAACGTATATGTCTATATACACTCATGTCCATAAATTAAGGATAATGCTAGCAGAGGCAAATAATAGTTCAGAAGCAAAACAAACATGACTTATTTATAAAGTCCATTTATTAAACAAAAGATCAAGAATGAAAAAAGGTGGTTTATGTAGGATGCCATGTATAAAAACTACGATTTTCTCTCCCTGAAGCAATTACAAAAAATATCTCCCTTAGAAAAATTTAACATTACATGGTTGGTATGATGGTTAATACATTGTATGTCTCTCAGATTATGAAATACAGTCCTTACAACGCCTAGGAATGCTAAGTATAAATTATTGATCTGATCTTGGGGAAGATTACACTACTCATTAAGCAATGCTCTTCGAAGTTCCTGTACACATGTAGGAGGTGGTTGACGGACTATAACTCGTCGGAAAAGTATGTCCTACACATGCTCTATCGGATTCTAGTCAGGTGAGAATGCTGGCCATTCCATGCGGGTGATAGCTTCAGATTGTAGGTTTCCGTGTACAACGTTCGCACGGTGAGGACGTGCATTGTCGTCCATAAACACAAATTCTGGGCTCATGGCATCTCTAAAAAAACTTATATGGTGTTCCCGAATGATGTCCCGATAAATTTGGCCTATCATTCTTCCGATTTGAACATGCAGATCTGTTCTGGTGCCCAATATGATCCCCCCTCCCCACAAACGAGCACTCCTGCCCCACAGTAACGGTGTTCAATGACGTTGTTTTGGTGGTAATGGGTACCTGATGTTCTACATATGAAAGTCTGGCAGGAATCTCACTGCAAGCTAAACCTAGACTTGTCAGAAAACATCACACAAGCTCACTGTGCCGATGTCCACATTGCATGTTCTCTACTCTATGTTAACCGCTGGCACAGTGGAATCGTTACAAAAGCCTAGAGATGACACTTTGGGCGATTTTAAGTTCCCCCAATACTTCTATGTGAGTACGCCCACATTCTAGTCGGCCGATAATTCTACCACATAAAAAATTGTCTGCATATCTGTCCTCTGTGCCATAACCATTCGGTTGTGGCACTGAGCGGCACACAGAACGCTTGTGAACAATTTTCCTTCTTTGCTCCCAATGCTTATCTACCCCCTTCTTACACTTTCGTCATTGTAACATAATATCGATGTCGTGTGATATTTCTACAGGTGAAATTTTTGCATTAAAGTTCGATTTCAGTGTGGATCTGAATTATCCTTAATTTATGGACATGAGTGTATAATGTAAAATTTCCATGCTTGTATACAAATAGTAACAGTTTATTTAATTCTGGTACACCCGTTAATTTTTCTTTAACGCAAATCACATAAATTCTGAAGTTATTACTTTAAAATGTTGGCAAATTGCATATTATTTATATATAAGTGTCTATGGAATTGATCCATGTTGTAAATTAGATTCCTATCGATTTTAAATTTTGTTTGGTAACTAAACACGGCTATAGTAATGCTTATTTTATTTTTTTTTTTTTTTACTTTTCATTACTATTTCATAGATTTTATTAAAGTGAAGTGCGATGTATCTCTTTATAACTGTCGGTACTAGAAATAATAATATAGTTGAAAAATATTGCACTAAGTCGGAAATTTTTAAATATGTTTAAGTTTTATGGTGAGTCTATCACACAGCTTATATATATAAAAAATAATAATTGCAGCATTCAGTACAATTTCATAGATTTTATTAAAATGACGTGCGTTGTGCATCTTTGTAATTGCTGGTACTTAAAGTGATAGTGGAAAAATGCAGCACTAATTCGGAAATTTTCAAAGATTTTTGAGTTTTATGATGAGTATATCATACTTATTATATAAAATGATAATAATTATAGCAAAATATTTTACTACTACAAGCATTTCTTTTATAGTGTAATAATTCTTTAAAGATTGATATAACTAAAAATAACACTATTTTTTAATGTCCTTTAAAAACCAATTTAAAATTTTAATTTTTAAAGAAGTTCAATCTTTTATGTCTACACGAAATACGATGATGAAAAAATTCAAACTGAAGATAAGCATATAAACTTTCGTATCGTTTAGTGTTTCGTGAAAAAAAAATAATAAAAAAAAATAAATAAATAAATAAATTAAATTAAAATATAGTGTGCCGTATTTCTTTTACGAATATATGTGCATACGCATGTAGGTAAGTTTTAAAATAATCAAAAGTCAATATATTTGTACGAGGATGTTTCAAAAAGTATGGTAACAAGCCCTTTTAGAGTAAACGTTTATCCAAGAAATAAAAAAATATATATAATGAAGCAAGGCACAAGTATATATTACTTGACTACATAATCATCATACTTATCGAGGCATTTGTTCCATCGGTACACTAGACCATCAAAACCGGAATTGAAGAATTGAGCGTCAAGGTTGTGGAACCACGCCAAGATGATTTGCGGAACATCAGCATCAGTTCTGAAGTGCTGACCTCCCAAGTATGTCTTTAAAGGCACGAAAAGATAGAAATCACTTGGTTGCGAGGTCAGGACTGTAAAGAAGGTGGTCCAATACCTTCCACCAAAACCGCTGTAACAAATCGTGCATAGTTGTTGCCGTATGCGCTAGGGCATTGCCATGCAACAACAATATGCCTGTTGTGAGCAGTCCCGTCTTCCGATATCCCAATTGCTTATGCACGTTATTGTGTGCACTGCCAGTGTAGATATTGTCATCTTGTGCAACTTTACTCGCGACGATCACCTTGAAACAAAGCTTCGACATAGCAAAAATTGTCATCTGCGGTGGACCTCTTGGTCGCCCTGTCTTTTTCTATCTCACACATCTGTTCTGCCTTCGTCAAATTCCATGCACCAAAACCACACCTTTTTTTCGTGACATAACACTTGTACCGTACACTTCTACCAATTGTCGAGGAATTTCAGCTGGAGAATTTTCCTTTAAACGCAAAAACCTTATCACACTTCTTATTTCAATTGCGGACCATGTTTACGTCAACGCAATCATCTTCTAACTGGCATTTAATTATGTTATCAGAAGACCAGCTCAATTTACCGGCATTCTTTGATTCCCGTGATCGAGGGATTTTTATTGATACGAATAATTAGCACACCCATCAAAACTCTTGTTGCCTTACTTTTTGAAACCTCTACGTATATAAGGCTAAAAAAAAAAAGCTTGACATTAGTTTGCGATGAAAATTACTGTAGGACTTTTCAATGCTTGTTTCCTCATACCATTTGCTAACCAACCAGCGTACACCTGTCATGACGTTAGATGTGACGTATCTGTGTTACGTAATTAACAGAAAAGAGAGGTGCGCATGCTTCGCTCCTCAGGTTGTGTTAGTCTGTACGAGAAAGCTGTGCTAAGCGTGCGGCATATAAATGCCAGCAATACGTTATTCTTCTATTGTAAATTATTAAATGTTATTGTAAATGTTAAAAGGACACTGCTTTTACTCTGTGGTCCTTTTAAACCAACAATGGGTATGAGCCCAGAGACACGCATCTTACTACGTACTTTTTAAATTAATCCTGTTCTCAGTCAGTGTAAGAACATGATTCGATAAGGATTTATTTAACAAAACCGTATGAAATGCACTTTTTTTACCTAGGAATTTTTGCTAGTTTTCGGACACTTTTGTTAACTACTATACGTTTTGGTAACATATATATATATATATATATATACCAATAATTTAAATAATAATGATGATGATAATAATGAAAGTAACAGCAACCATAACAAATTTTTCTTACTCCTAATTCCTTATAATCTCTGCTACTGTGATCTTCTTACATGATGGTGTTAAAATGTTAAATGCGAAAGCATTAAAATGTGTGTTTATATACACAGGGTAATTATAGTTAAAGTTACGATCAAAACGCTGTAATTTTAAAACAACCCATGAGAGCGATTTGATATTTTACCCGAGCAATCGTGAAGCAATGAAATTTTGTTTGTATTTCAAAAACGTCCTTATAGATGTCGCTGACAGTGTAATGTAAGGAGAAAAGCCTAAAATGATTCATTATACACAAGAATGTTGTTAGCACTACATTAAAATAGCAAGAAATAATAAACTCCAAGGGTTTACCACAATCTTCTTAGCAAAAAGGCAAGATTAAGTGTTTACAGCTGAAACAGTCATGGTGACAAGAAAAAAATAGAAGCTTCATGAAACACACACCTTGCGGATGATTAACGAAACATTTTGGAAACGATTTTTTTTCCCATTGTGAAAAAAAAATTAATCGCCTCACTATTGGTCTGGTAAATATTTTTTTAACTATGGTTATATATTATCTATATATATAAAAGAGCAGAGTCTGTCTGTGTGTCTGTCTGTCCGCTATAGAATCCTAGGCCGTTTCACCGATCGGGACCAAATTCGGCACGGTTAATGTTTACGACCGGAGAAACTCAACGCCGCAAGCGATTTTACAAAATTCGCCTCCCAAGGGGGGTGGCAGGGGGCAAAACGTGATTTCATAAAATCCTTAATATCTCAAATAAAAAAAGAGATATCCGTAATATTTTTGCTTTAAAATATAGCTAATACAAATGTCTAAAAATCGATTTCTGGAATTTTTGAAATTCGGTCCCCAAGGGGGGGCGGAGGGGGCGAAATGTGATTTCACATGCGTTAACCGTTATTTGTTATAATCCTATATATAGTTAGGTCGTTAAAAACTTGTACAGATAGGTTTTCAAAGGCCTGCAAGTCGAATGGGGATATTTTCGAACGTGTAAAGTGATTAGGAGGGGCGAGAAGGGTGGACGGGAGAGGGGGGGGGGGGCAAAAAAATAAAAATGGAGTTAGATTGTTCAAAATTGGTTTATAGAGGTTTTCGATACTTACAAATCAATTGCGGATATTTTCGAATTTGTAAAATTATTAGGAGGGGTGGGAAGGGGGTGGGGCGGTAAGGGGGGGCTATGGGCAAAAACAAATAGAAATGCAGTTAGGCCGTTCAAAATTGTTACAGACGGGTTTTGGAGGACTGCAAGTCGAATGGGGATATTTTCGAAAGTGTATAGTTATTAGGAGGGGCGAAAAG
This sequence comes from Salticus scenicus, assembly GCA_963930645.1. Classification (NCBI taxonomy): domain Eukaryota; kingdom Metazoa; phylum Arthropoda; class Arachnida; order Araneae; family Salticidae; genus Salticus; species Salticus scenicus. The sequence goes on along the minus strand of OZ005659.1, from coordinate 62,449,378 downwards.
GGGGAGGAGAGAGGGGGCAAAAAAATAAAAATAGAGTTAGATCGTTCAAAATTGGTATATAGAGGTTTTCGATACTTACAAATCGATTGCGGATATTTTCGAATTTGTAAAATTATTAGGAGGGGCGGGAAGGGGGGCTATGGGCAAAAACAAATAGAAATGCAGTTAGGCCGTTCAAAATTGGTACAGACGGGTTTTGGAGGACTGCAAGTCGAATGGGGATATTTTCGAAAGTGTATAGTTATTAGGAGGGGCGAAAAGGGGGAGGAGAGAGGGGGCAAAAAAATAAAAATAGAGTTAGATCGTTCAAAATTGGTATATAGAGGTTTTCGATACTTACAAATCGATTGCGGATATTTTCGAATTTGTAAAATTATTAGGAGGGGCGGGAAGGGGGGCTATGGGCAAAAACAAATAGAAATACAGTTAGACCGTTCAAAATTGGTACAGATGGGTTTTAGAGGCCTGCAAGTCGAATGGGGATATTTTCGAAAGTGTAAAGTTATTAGAAGGGCCGGGAAGGGGGGCGGAGGGGCAAAAAAAATAGAGTTAGATCATTCAAAATTGGTACATAGAGGTTTTCGATACATACAAATCGATTGCGGATATTTTTGAATTTTTAAAATATATGGAAGGGAAGGGGCGGGAAGTGGGGAGGGAGCGGAGGGGCAAAAACATAAAAATAGAGATAGATCGTTCAAAACTGGTGCATAGAGGTTTTTGATACTTAAAAATCGATTGCGGATATTTTCGAATTTGTGAAATTGTTAGGACAGACGGGAGGGGGGGCGAAGGGGGAAAATAATAGAAATAAGATTTAAAGCATTTTGGGAATTTTTTCCGAAGGCCCTATTTAAAAATAGGGACTAGCGAAGCGGGCGTCGCCTGCTAGTATATATATATATACAGGGTGATAATAATTAAAGTTACGATTTCAAAATGCTATAATTTTAAAACTACCCATCAGAGCGATTTGTTATTTTACCAGAGCAATCGTGAGGCAATGAAATTTTTTTTGGCAAAAGAAAATAAAAACAGTTCCAAAATCTGCTGTTAATTATCCGTAAAGTATTTGTTTCATGAAGCTCTTCTTTTTCGCTTTTCACTATGATTGTTTCCGCTGTAAACGCGTATTCTTGTCTTTTTACTAAAAACAACGTTGTAAACCCTTGAAGTCTATTGTTTCCTGCTATCCCATTCTGTTGCTAACAACATTCCTGTGATTAATGAGTCCATTTAGGCGTTTCTCCTGACATTTCCCTGACAACGCCATCTATAGGAACATGCTGGGACAACTTTTTTCCTCCGCCAAATTAATTTTCATTGCCTCACGATTGCTCTGGTAAAATATTAAATCGCTCTGATGGGTAATTTTAAAGTTATAGAGTTTTGAAATCATAACTTTAATTATAATCACCCTGTATATATATATTTAACCATAGTTATATATATAAATATATACATATATACTCTATAACAAAAAAAGGGACGCACAAAGATGGAGTAACGCAAACTGGACACAAATTTACATACATACAGGTTTTGATGAAATCAAGCACCGATTCATCATTATAGTCGATCCTACGTGCAACTGGTACTTCAGTGACTTCAAATACGCTTAATAGGCGGCTCAGTGTGGTTGAGCTCAGTCCCCGGATCTCTCTTCCACTGAGGACGTTTGAAGCATCATAAAAAGTGCCCTACATCTAGCTCGGGATTTTACCAATCTAACGCAACAATTGGACAGAATTTGACACGATACTTCACAGATGCACATCTGCCAACTCTATCAATTAATACCAAGCCGAATACCTGCTTACATAAGGGTCAGAAGTGGACCAACGCATTATTGACTTATTTACTTTGTGAGACGCTTTCTCTTGATTAAATCATTCAAATTTTCTGAAACTGTAATCAATTGTTTTTCTCCACATATACATCACATCTACCAATTTTTGTCCCATTCGGACCACCCATCCCACCCCATCCACCAATTTTTGTCCCCACTTCTTGGTGCGTCTTTTTTTTTTTTTTTATACAGTGTATATATATATATATATATATATATATATATTCTAACGTTATATCTCTAAGTAAGGGGGTGCAAGAATTTTCGTCTCAAGATGGAAGCCTTACACCAATATAATTTATCAATAATGTGCAGTAATGTATTGCGATAGAATATGATAGAAATTATTGATAAAAATTACTGGTGTCCGTGTTTCATCTTGAGATGTAAACTTTTGTACCCCTGTCAGTAAGGTATGTTGTGTACACAAAATTAAGTTTAAATAAATTGCTGCAAGGCGTTTTTATCCAGTTTTTATTCGAACTTTTAAAGCTCTTGTGATTTGTTTTACATTTAATATGTTATTATAATATTACGCTTTGTTTTTACGTGAAACAAAGCACATTGTATGACCCTCAATCAAATTAAAACATTTCAAAAATTTTGTTATAATATATATATATATATATGTTTTCCAGGTATAATGCTGAAATACTTAATGTTTATAATTTAAACTAATTTTACTTTGTAAAACAGTCACATCAAATATGATAATGATTTTCCCATTTTCAACAAACGTAACATAAACAGAACAAGAGAAAATAACATTACAACAGAAAATAACAAATTTGTTTTACAAACATATGTCATAGGTAATTAAGAAAAGTCTTCCGTTTGTTAATCCATATGCTAAATAAATGCCTGAGATAAAGAGATAAAATGTTTAAAAGCTTTGTGTAGAAAAATAATTGCAAGCATTTCTTGCATAAAAGTATAATTTTAAAACTAACGAACTGCTTAAAATAATTGTTTTAATTACATTAATTAAAGAATTCTTAATTAAAAGAGTTGAATAAATAAATTTGCTTTAAATAGAGTACACTTACTACTTACATAATAAAACATAAGTAACTTGTTAGTTGTTTTAATATTTTACTTAAATGAAGGATTCTTTCCGTTTTTTTAACGAATATTCCACGAGTAATTTTGAAAAAAGAAACCGTATTTTAATTTAAAGGCCATTTTCATAACAAAATTTTTCTACAAAAGTAGTAGAGGAGAAAATCGTGGAAATTTAAAGACTGTATGAATGCTAATATAAAAACTGGATTAAATAATATTTCGAATTTCGATATTTTTCATAGAACTTTTCAAGTTTTTGAAGGAATTTCCTACTTAATATAATTAAAATTAAATATTTTTGAGACAGTACCATAAACATTTAGTGTGTTGTAACTAGACAATTACTGCAAACGGAACTCTGTGAAAGGATAGTCTAGTTAAATGAAATGCGATTAAAAAATATTACTGGTTCTATTTTGGTGCACAGTTTAGGAATCAAAAATATTTAATGCCGAAATTTTCAAGGTTTGATTATTAGATATATGTAAGCTTTTATAACACACTACAGTTGCACTGAGAAAAAATTATGTAACTAACATTTAAAACATAAATTACAGCTCTAGAAAAAATAGTTCCATGTCATCCTTATAAATACTAGTCCCCTTTGAAAGCGAGTTCTAGAAACCGCTATTAGATTTCTACAACATTTGCCTATATTATTAAGCTTTTATAACACACTACAGTTGCACTGAGAAAAAATTATGTAACTAACATTTAGAACATAAATTACAGCTCTAGAAAAAATAGTTCCATGTCATCCTTATAAATACTAGTCCCCTTTGAAAGCGAGTTCTAGAAACCACTATTAGATTTCTACAACATTTGCCTATATTATCGAGATCAAACTTATGAAAAATGTCTGCAAATAAATGCGAGTATAAGAGGCGAGTTTTAACAAATATAATCTTGGTGTATGACTCAATTCTAGAAAATTTAGCGAGAATTTCTCGCAATACAGAAGATTTAGAATATTCAGAATATTATTTCACCATCTAGAAATGCATCGACTAGAAATTCTCGATCATTTCGTCTATTCAGCTTATTCGCGTGCCTTATACACATAGCTCGGAAATCTATATCAGTTATTATTATGTTGATCCAATTTCGTTTTCCATCACTTAACTGGATTAGATCTTTTTTTTCTTTTTTTGATAACTGATAGAGCGTTTTCTTAGGTTCCGTTAAAAGTAGTTCACTAAAGTTATAAACGTTTTTTTTAGCATTTCTTGTGATGTGTGTTTAGCATTTCTTGTGAATAATTGTGATTTTGAAACATTACAATCTTTCAATAAGAAACATTAATTAATGTCACACCATGTTATTTTTTTAAATAACCGCACTTAATCAAGGCCTATTATTATATTTTAGAAATGTTATATTTAAACAAAACTAATTATTTCTTTTTAAGATAAAATGATGGAAATAGTTACTGAATCTAAAAGATTCGTTCTTAGCATTTGTTTTCTAAACAAAAATGATAATATTCAATATGCGAGTTTTAATTGTTTTTATAGGAATGATAAAAACCTTTTCACGCCTTTAAAAAACAGATAAACAAATTATTATTGTGAAGTAAATCTTAATCTGAAGAACAAATATTATAATACCTTCAAGGATAAAAGAAAAATGCATAAATTGTAAATTTAAAGAACTGCGATTTTTAAAAAATTACTAGAATTTTATTTCTAGAAAATCAAAACAGGTATATATATTTTTGGTGAAGTTATCAGGATTTTATTAATAAATAATAAATATAAAGCTTCTTTTATTATTATTATTATTATTATTATTATTATGTCATTTAAATAACTATAATAAAAAGAAGTAAAGAAGTTAGTTAAAAAAGTACAAATTGTTATTTCACATACAATCGGTAACAAAAGTATCTGAACACTAGCAAAAATTCCTTTTTTTTAAAAGTAGAGTTAATACTGTTTTGTTAAATAAATCCTTGTCGAATCATGTCCTTAGTCAGTCTAAGAACATGATTCGACAAGGGTATATTTCACAACACAGTATTAACTCTACTTTCTTTATATAGGAATTAGTTCCCCATCATACTATAGGTATGGGGAACTTAGGTAATCGTGAAATTTTTCGACCTCGGTTTTTTTACTTTTCTACACGTTTTCAGGTCTGAGGAATCCGAAAATGACAAAATTTCTATGGTGTCTGTCTGTAGGGTGTCTGTTAGTATGTTAGTCTGTTAGTCTGTTAGTGTGTTAGTCCGTTAGTTTGTTAGTCTATTAACACGATATCTCACGAACAAATGATCGCAGAGAGGTCAGATCAGTTTTAAAATATTACTTTCGATACTGGCAAGTACCATATTCATTTGCAACATTCGAATTAAAAACTTCGTAAGTCATGAGAAATTTACGATTTTCTTAACATGGGAGAATAGGACAAAAATTCACTTAAACGTGCATTAAATGAAAACTTTTTACTGTAAAAATGTCAGACCAGTTTTAAAATGTCAGTTTAGATGCCGGAATGAACATCAGTAACTATAAATATGCTACTTTGAAAATTTCGCAAGTTACTGGAAATTTACGAATTTCTTAGCATGGTAGTATAGGGCAAAATTTTACATAAACGTCAATTTTTAGAGATATTTTCATCGTAAAGATGTCACACTACTTTTGAAATATTATTTAGGACACTGGTATAAATATTAATGACTATGAATTTCCCAATATAAAGATTTCGTAAGTTATTGGAAATTTACGAATTTCTTAACATGTCAGAATAGAGCAAAATTTCACACAAACGTCAATCTTGAGGGATATTTTCAGCGTAAAGATGTCAAACCAATTTCGAAATATTATTTAGGATACTGGCATGAATATCATAGACTATGATTTTTCCAATTAAAAAAATTCGTAAGTTATTTGGAAGTTACGATTTACTTAACATGTCAGAATAAGGCAAAATTGATCATAGACTTCCATTTTGAGGATCCTAAATACAGTAGACAACTTCAAAATTAGGTTTATGATATTTGTTTGAACATGATTGAATACAAATATTCTACTAGGAAATTTTCGTAAATTATTCGTAATTTACGATTTTATCAACATAGCGAAATTGTAAATTTTTCATATAAATATGAATTTTGAGGTTTATTGCATTGGAAATAGTAGCATGAAAACTAAACAGCGGAATTGACCTTGATAAAATAAATTAATAAATTAGAATAAGATAATTATATCCAAGCGAACGGTGGATAGCCTATTAAGCGGGGATTTCATTCTGTCACTGTATCAAGCTTTGGTCAAATTCATTTCTTTTAACATGATTATAATATGTCTCGCACTAGAAATTTCTGAGAACATAAATATGATGGGGAACTGAGCAGAGTCCACCTATGCCAACTAGTTTTTGATAGTGTTCGGATACTTTTGTTATCGACTGTACGAATTAAAATTTGCAACATGATTTTCTAATCTTCTATATCTATATCATTATATAAAGCGCAAAAAATTGTTTGTTTGTGGAGGGTAATCTCTGAAACTACTGAACCGATTTAAAAACTTCTTTCACTGACCGAAAGCTACAGTATGCCATATTGTTATAGGCTATATTTAATTTTGATAAAATAAATTTTAGTTTAAAATCTGAGCATTTTAATTAAAATCCCCATAGAAGCCGTAATAGAAATGGAAATAATGAAATATTAAAAAAATTAGCTGCTGCCAACATAAATGAAACATTTACATATTCATTTCGTTTTAAAAATATCTTGACGTGAAAAGAAAAGAAATATATTTGCACGTGCATTAAATTGAAATTCATATAAAGCTTTTTTAATTGTTAAACTTACACGTTAAATCTGACGTCATTATCCGCGATTGTAATGAAATGCTCGCCCTCTGGTGGGCTAAGATGAAATTACAATAAACATGGTTTAATTCGAATTCCATACAGCCGCCATTGCTTGCCGATATTTAGTTTCACATATATTTATTGAATAAAAATGAATAAATACGGTAAAAAAGATAACACATACTTTTGTGTGCCACAGTGTAACTCCAAAGGATCAAGAAATCCAGAATTGAGCTTCCATTTATTTCCAAATGACAAATTTAAAATTTCAGTTGCTTCGGCTAATGGAAGTAAAGAATTAATCAGATGATTTGAAATTAATATTTGTTCAACTTCAGTTAAAAATCTACTTCCGATCGAACTTTGAATAAACTGAAGTATTTTTTCCAAAAGCAATCAATTTTCCATAATGTAATGGCGGAGAAATTATAGTACGAATATTAAGTAGAATAACAAAAAGAACACTAATGGAACACACGTGGCTAATGTTTACTAACAACTGCAGTGTTCACAAAGCGCCGTCTATCGATCATTACAAACGCAGATAGAATTAAAAGTGTTTATTTTTCTAATAATTATGATATGATATAATATCTAAGCATCAATGTTTAAACCACGGAGTCTTTATTACTCCGTGGTTTAAACTGATGTGTGTAAACGAAATTGGAATTTAAAAATAAATAAATAAAGAAAATAAAATAAAATAAGAAATTCTATTTTATAATAATATTATTTATTTTAATTTATAATTGTTGGCAAAAAGATTTACGAATCAATTTATTTTTAGACATATAATAAAATATATTTTCACGCGAACAATAATATAAAAAGTGAACTGGATTTTTTGTAAAAAAATAATAAAGATCGAGGAAAATTATTTCCCCATTTTAATCCCCATATTTGGATATAGATATGTATTAGTTATCATGTGCATCCGTTAGATTAAATTGTTTTTGATGTAAAATTGATAAAATTGGAATTTTAAATTTCAAAACTCTAGAAAAAAAAAATGGCAAATTTCCATATTCGACTGAAAACATAAACATTTCATTTCAAAGGATGATATTTACACAATAAACATCCAACTAATAAACTAATTAAAAGGGAAAGGATAAATATTCTATCATAATTTGAAGTCAAATTTGTTTTCAAATGTCTAAATAAAGTATCTGATATAATATACTAATATGTTGCAGCGGAATAGATTTGATATCCGTCATCCTTGGCAGAAAAAAAAAATATCGCCAAATTATCTGGCGAATATAATTTAATTTCTTTCAAAAATCATGGTTATTTTAAAAACTTACATTAAGAGTGTAACGAATAATATGAAACAATATTTCGTACAATACATATTACGAAAATATACATCTGGCATGTATATTTTCGTATTACGTTTTTGATCGCCAAATACAAAAAACGCCAAGGGTGACAGTTTTGAAATTTAAAATTAAAATTTTGTCAATTTGACAGCAAAATAACTCAATCTAACGCATGCATACAGTAACTAATACATATCTATACCCAAATATGAGGATTAAAATCGGGAAATAATTCTTCTAGAATTTTAATAAAAAAAAAAAAAAAAAAAAAAAAAAAAAAATCCACTGAGCGATTAACATTGAAAATCTTTTTCTTGCATCCACGGGCGGTCAGTGATGTCATACTTCGCTTGCGTATTGAGATGTTTAAATTTATTTGGCGACTATTTTTAGCAACTAACAGTTATGGCAAGTAGCTCAATATACATAGCGCATACAGCCATTACTGAAATGTAAATAGCATTTAATTATTTGAGTTACATTATGTTGACTGGAAACCTATTTAATATACCTATGCTCTATAGCTATACTAATATAAAAAAAAGAAAGGTTTATATGCATATGTAGAGAACGATCGCTAGAACTAAAAAGCCGATTGCTTTTTTTTTTTTTTTTTTTTTTTTTTTTTTTTTTCTTTCAATAATCAAAAGTTACACTGTCTCTCTCTAAGTGCTAGAAGCTATAATAAATTTTGGTAAAATAAATTTTTAATTAAAATTTTCAATATTTTAATTGAAAACAAAGCATAGATTTGATATCTATCGTCATTGGCGATTTTTATATTTAGCGATCGAAAACGTAATACGAAAATCTGTATATTATCGTAGTAAATACGAGATGTATGTATTTACTTCAATTACCCTACTACCGTAGGTAGTGGAAGTATTGTATAGGTTTTGGCAATTGGTCAGTGTGTGTGTATGTGTGCACGTGTGTGTGTAATCTTCTGGCCGTCATATCTCCAAAACTAATAAAAATAGAACTACTAAACTTCACAAGTGATTCAGGTCTGGTGTACAGATAAATTTTCCAAATTTTCGTGAAAATTGAAAAACCGGAATTGGGTCATCGAAAACCAGAAATGGGACCCTAAGCCCATATTCAAAAACACCTCTAATGATTTTCTTCAAAGTTGCTATATAAATAATATATTAGATGCCCTTTTGATTGAAAAGTTGCTTAGTTCAGGAAAATTGATAGGCGTCCTCTATAAACAGCTCAATTTCAGACTTCGCAAGTGCGTTCCTTTAAAAACGCCTGTACGGATTTTTTTCAAACTCGCCATGTTAACTTCCTATTAAATATCCTTTTGTATGTAATTATTGTTTTTAGGTCAATAATTGAGTATGTTAAGTTTTGGTAAAAGTTGGTATCTCAAAAACGGCTCTAACGTATTTTTGAAATTTTTTTCTTTAATCCAATTTAGATAACCTTTCTCAAGTATTACGTGCTTATTACAGGAATATTAACGGTCATCCTGATTAGGTAGTTCAGTTTTAGATCTCGGAAATTCGTGTTTAAAAAAATAACTATCTATTTTTTTCCCCTTATTTTTTAACTCGCTATGCAAACTCTGTTGTATGTGTCTTTATACGTGTATCAAGTTTCTCTTACTCGAAAATCTCAAAAAATGCAAGTTATATCTCCAAAAAATTGTATATATTACGTGTAATAGTGGGTAATGGAAGTCGTATGGTTGTTTCCCACCAGATTCTGTAATAGTATATATTGTACGAATATTGTTTCATATTATTGATTTCTCCTTTAATATACATTATTAAAATAATAATCAATTATGGAAAAAATTAAATATATTTGCGAAATGAAAAAATAAATAATAATTAAAGCTATTATGACGTCAATTTTATCAAAAACATTTTCATGTCATAGGTTTATTTTTCAATATTTTTTATTCATGAGTAAAGAAATGTTTCTTTTTATGAAATAAATAAATAAATAAATAAATAGCATTAAGTAAAAATTGCCAACATTTAACAACTAATTAAAAAAAATAATTGTAAAATTATATTTTGACTTTCCAGTTAGTAATATTGCCTGACTATAACATATAAACTGATATATTTCTTGATTTTTTACATATCAATCCATCTTTAACTAAAATTTGTTCATCAGTGCGAAGCCGGACGGGTCAGCTAGTCATTATATAAAGCGCAAAAAATTGTATGTTTGTGGAGGGTAATCTCTGAAACTACTGAACCGATTTTAAAACTTCTTTCACTGACCAAAAGCTACAGTATGCCTGATTGTTATAGGCTATATTTAATTTTGATAAAATAAATTTTAGTTTAAAATCTGAGCATTTTAATTAAAATCCCCATAAAAGCCATAATAGAAATGGAAATAATGAAATATTAAAAAAATTAGCTGCTGCCAACATAAAAGAAACATTTAGTACATGCTCATTGTTTTCAAAATATCTTGACATGAAAAGAAAAGAAATATATTTGCACGTGAATTAAATTGAAATTCATATAAAGCTTTGCGAAATGTTAAATTTACATTTTAAATCTGACGTCATTATAGCGTTAAAAGTGTTTATTTTTCTGATAATATAACTTAATATGATATGATATGATATGATATGATATGATATAATATAATGATCTAAGCATTAATGTTTAAAATGACATGTGTAAACGAAATTAGAATTTAAAAATAAATAAACAAATAAAAATAAAATAAAATTAGAAATTCCAACTTACAAACTTTTATTAAATTATTTATTTTAATTTATAATTGTTGCCAAAAAATTTACGAGTTAATTTATTTTTCGACTTTTAATAAGATATATTTTCGAGCGAATAATAATATAAAAAGTAAATTTTTAAAAAAATCATCTGCATTTCATTACGCATTTTTTAAAAGAATAATTGAGAAGTTTAAATTTGTTTGGCGACTATTTTTAGCAACTATAACAGTTATGACAAGTAGCTCAATCCGCGATTGTAATGAAATGCTCGCCCTCTGGTGGGCTAAAGTGAAATTATCACACCACTGCATGTCATCATATTATGCAATCGATTTTCCATGATGTAATGGCGGAGAAAGAACAATAATAAATACACGTGGCTATTATATTTACTAACAACTGCAGTTCAGAGAGCGCCATCTATCGATCATTACAAACGCGGATATACATAGCGCATACAGCCATAACTGAAATGCAAATATGATTTAATTATTTGAGTTACATTATGTTGATTAGAAACCTATTTAATCTATCTATGCTCTATGCTAATATATAAAGAGGAAAAGTTTATATGTATATGTTGAGAACGATCGCTAGAACTAAAAACCCGATTTTTTTTTTCAACTAATTAAAATTAACACTGTCTCTAAGTACTAGAAGCTATAATAAATTTTGGTAAAATAAATTTTTAATTCAAATTTTCAATATTTTAATGGAAAATAAAGCATAGATTTGATATCTGTCGTCCTTGGTGATCGAAAGCGCAATACGAAAATCTGTATATTTTCGTATTAACCCGTTAGTAGTCGCTATCAACAGCGCCATCTATTACAGACTGCGAACTTTTTATTTAACTGTCACCAATAATTTTAAGAAGTGATGTGATCGACGTTAAATCGATTTTATTCGCGATTTATGTATATCAAATGCCACTTCTAAAAATTTTTGGTGGCTATTGAATAAAAAAATCTGGAAAAACTGAAGAATGGGCGGCAAATCGACCAACTAGCGACTACTAACGGGTTAAATACGAATTCTATGTTTTTACTTCAATTATCCCACTACCGTAGGTAGTGGAAGTATTATACTCGGTCCAAAAATTCGATGTAGAGTTTCACCTGATTTACACATTTTAAGGCCTCCTGAGTCCAAAAAAGTAGTTTTTGGCAATGGGTCAGTGTGTGTGTATGTGTGTACGTATGTGTGGAATCTTCTAGCTGTCATATCTCCGAGACTAATAAAGATAGAACTACGAAACTTCACAATTGATTCAGGTCTGGAGTACAGATAAATTTTCCAAATTTTCGTAAAAATTGAAACAGCGGAATTGGGTCATCGAAAACCGGAAATAAGACCGTAAGCCCGTATCACAAAAACAGATCTAACGATTTTCTTCAACGTTGCTCTATAAATAACCTATTAGATGCCCTTTTGAATGGTTTAGTTGGTTAGTTCAGAAAGATTGATAGGCACCCTCTATGAACAGCTCAATTTCAGATGTCGCAAGTGCGCTCCTTTAAAAACGCCTGTACGGATTTTTTTCAAACTCGCCATGTTAACTTCCCATTAAATATCCTTTTGTATGTAATTATTGTTTTTAGGTCAATAATTGAGTACGCCAATTTATGGTAAAAGTTGGTATCTCAAAAACGGTTTTAACGTTTTCTTGAAAATTGTTTCATTAATCCAACTTAGATAACCTTTCTCAAGTATTACGTGCTTATTACAGGGATATTAACAGTCATCCTGATTAGGTAGTTCAGTTTTAGATCTTGGAGTTCGTGTTTAAAAAAATAATTATCTATTATTTTTTTTTTCTTTCCCTTATTTTTTAACTCGCTATATAAACTCTGTTGTATGTGTCTTTTATACGTGTATCAAGTTTCTCTCACTGGAAAATCTCAAAAAATGCATGTAACATCTCCAAAAAATTGTATAAATTACGTGTAATAGTGGGTAATGGAAGTCGTGTGGTTGTTTCACACCAGGTTCTGTAATAGTATATATTGTACGAATATTGTTTCATATTACTGATTTCTCCCTTAATATGCATTATTGAAATAACCATGCATTATGGAAAAAAATATATATTTGCGAGATGAACAAATAAATTATAATTAAAGCTATTCTGACGTCAATTTTATATGTTTGAAATGTTTCTTTTTATGAGATAAATAAATAAATAAACAAATAACATTAAATGAAAATTGCCAACATTCAACAACTAATTAAAAAAAATAATAATTGTAAAATTATATTTTGACTTTTCAGTTAATAATATTGCCTGACTATAACATATAAACTAATATCTTTCTTGATTTTTTACATGTCAAATCCATCTTTAACTAAAATTTGTTCATCCATGCGAAGCCGGACGGGTCAGCTAGTCATTATATAAAGCGCAAAAAATTGTTTGTTTGTGGAGGGTAATCTCTGAAACTACTGAACCGATTTAAAAACTTCTTTCACTGACCGAAAGCTACAGTATGCCATATTGTTATAGGCTATATTTAATTTTGATAAAATAAATTTTAGTTTAAAATCTGAGCATTTTAATTAAAATCCCCATAGAAGCCGTAATAGAAATGGAAATAATGAAATATTAAAAAAAAATAGCTGCTGCCAACATAAAAGAAACATTTACATATTCATTTCGTTTTTAAAATATCTTGACGTGAAAAGAAAAGAAATATATTTGCACGTGCCTTAAATTGAAATTCATGTAAAGCTTTTTTAATTGTTAAACTTACACGTTAAATCTGACGTCATTATAGAATTAAAATTGTTTATTTTTCTAATAATTTAATTTGATATGATATGATATAATATCTAAGCATCAATGTTTAAACCACGGAGTCTTTATTATTCCGTGGTTTAAACTGATGTGTGTAAACGAAATTGGAATTTAAAAATAAATAAATAAATAAAATAAAATAAAATAAGAAATTTTATTTTATAATATTATTTATTTTAATTTATAATTGTTGCGAAAAAGATTTACGAATTAATTTATTTTTAGACATATAATAAAATATATTTTCACGCGAACTATAATATAAAAAGTGAACTGGATTTTTTGTAAAAAAATAATAAAGATCGAGGAAAATTATTTCCCAATTTTAATCCCCATATTTGGATATAGATATGTATTAGTTATCATGTGCATCCGTTAGATTAAATTGTTTTTGTTGTAAAATTGATAAAATTGGAATTTTAAATTTCAAAACTCTAGAAAAAAAAAATGGCAAATTTCCATATTCGATTGAAAACATAAACATTTCATTTCAAAGGATGATATTTACACAATAAACATCCAACTAATAAACTAATTAGAAAGGAAAGGATAAATATTCTATCATAATTTGAAGTCAAATTTGTTTTCAAATGTCTAAATAAAGTATCTGATATAATATACTAATATGTTGCAGAGGAATAGATTTGATATCCGTCATCCTTGGCAGAAAAAAAAATATCGCCAAATTATCTGGCGAATATAATTTAAAATCATATAATTTAAAATTCTTTCAAAAATCATGGTTATTTTAAAAACTTACATTAAGAGTGTCACGAATAATATGACACAATATTTCGTACAATACATATTACGAAAATATACATCTGGCATGTATATTTTCGTATTACGTTTTTGATCGCCAAATACAAAAAACGCCAAGGGTGACAGTTTTGAAATTTAAAATTAAAATTTTGTCAATTTGACAGCAAAATAACTCAATCTAACGCGTGTATACAATAACTAATACATATCTATACCCAAATATGAGGATTAAAATCGGGAAATAATTCTTCTAGAATTTTAATAAAAAAAAAAAAAAAAAAAAATCCAATGAGCGATTAACATGGAAAATCTTTTTCTTGCATCCACGGGCGGTCAGTGATGTCATACTTCGCTTACGTATTGAGATGTTTAAATTTATTTGGCGACTATTTTTAGCAACTAACAGTTATGGCAAGTAGCTCAATATACATAGCGCATACAGCCATTACTGAAATGTAAATAGCATTTAATTATTTGAGTTACATTATGTTGACTGGAAACCTATTTAATATACCTATGCTCTATATCTATACTAATATAAAAAAAAGAAAGATTTATATGCATATGTAGAGAACGATCGCTAGAACTAAAAAGCCGATTGCCTTTTTTTTTTTCAATAATCAAAAGTTACACTTTCTCTCTCTAAGTGCTAGAAGCTATAATAAATTTTGGTAAAATAAATTTTTAATTAAAATTTTCAATATTTTAATTGAAAACAAAGCATAGATTTGATATCTATCGTCATTGGCGATTTTTGTATTTGGCGATCGAAAACGTAATACGAAAATCTGTATATTATCGTAGTAAATACGGGATGTATGTGTTTACTTCAATTACCCTACTACCGTAGGTAGTGGAAGTATTGTATAGGTTTTGGCAATTGGTCAGTGTGTGTGTATATGTGCACGTGTGTGTGTAATCTTCTGGCTGTCATTTCTCCAAAACTAATAAAAATAGAACTACTAAACTTCACAAGTGATTCAGGTCTGGTGTACAGATAAATTTTCCAAATTTTCGTGAAAATTGAAAAACCGGAATTGGGTCATCGAAAACCAGAAATGGGACCCTAAGCCCATATTCAAAAACACCTCTAATGATTTTCTTCAAAGTTGCTATATAAATAATATATTAGATGCCCTTTCGATTGAAAAGTTGCTTAGTTCAGGAAAATTGATAGGCGTCCTCTATAAACAGCTCAATTTCAGACTTCGCAAGTGCGTTCCTTTAAAAACGCCTGTACGGATTTTTTTCAAACTCGCCATGTTAACTTCCTATTAAATATCCTTTTGTATGTAATTATTGTTTTTAGGTCAATAATTGAGTATGTTAAGTTTTGGTAAAAGTTGGTATCTCAAAAACGGCTCTAACGATTTTCTTGAAAATTGTTTCATTAATTCAATTTAGATAACCTTTCTCAAGTATTACGTGCATATTAAAGGAATACTAACGGTCATCCTGATTAGGAAGTTCAGTTTTAGATCTCGGTAATTCGTGTTTAAAAAAATAACTATCTATTTTTTCCCCTTATTTTTTAACTCACTGTATAAACTTTGTTGTAGGTGTCTTTATACGTGTATCAAGTTTCTCTTACTGGAAAATCTAAAAAAAAAAATGCATGTACTTAATATCTCCAAGAAATGTATATAATACGTTTAATAGTAGGTAATGGAAGTCGTGTGGTTGTTTCACACCAGATTTTGTAATAGTATATATTATACGAATATTGTTTCATATTATTCATTTTTCCCTTAATATACATTATTAAAAACCATCAGTTATGGAAAAAATTAAATATATTTCCGAGATAACTTGGCAATCATTTTTTTTTTCTTTTTTTTTCGCCAAGGATGATTGATATAAAATCTTTTCCGAAAGCAAGTAGCGCAATATACAGCCGCTAGGGAATTGCAAATGACATTTGATTATGCAAGTTTCATTATGTTGATTGGAAACACGGTTCATGTAAAATAAATTAAATGTGCATTCGCGTTAGAAATCTACTTTTGTATAGGGCTTCTTTGGCGATATTTAAAATTTGGCACCGCAATAGCTAGGACGTTTCACTCGAAGGACTTTACGTATTTGCGATAACCTTTTTAATTCACCGCCAAAATCACAAAAAATATTAACGATCACTAATGGAGAACCATTACTAAAACAATAACCAGATTACTTTGCGGACGTTAAATTTAAGAAAATTAAAAAAACATAAGCTCTGTGTTTAATAGAAATTAATATTATAAAAACAAATAAATAATAATTAAAGCAATTATGACGTCAACTTTATCAAACACACATTCATGTTATAGGTTTATTTTTCAATATTTTTTATTCATGAGTAAAGACATGCTTCTTTTTATGAAATAAATAAATAAATAACATAAAGTAAAAATTACCAACATTTAACAACTGATCGAAAAAAATAATTGTAAAATTATATTTTGACTTTTCAGTTGATAATATTGCCTGACTATAACATATAAACTGATATTTTTTTGATTTTTTGCACATCAATTCATCGTTAACTAAAATTTGTTCATCCGTGCGAAGTAGGACGGGTCAGCTAGTCATTATATAAAGCGCAAAAAATTGTATGTTTGTGGAGGGTAATCTCTGAAACTACTGAACCGATTTAAAAAATTCTTTCACTGATCAAAAGCTACACTATCCCTGATTGTTATAGGCTATATTAAATTTTGATAAAATAAATTTTAGTTTAAAATCTGAGCATTTTAATTAAAATCCCCATAAAAGCCATAATAGAAATGGAAATAATGAAATATTAAAAAAATTAGCTGTTGCCAACATAAAAGAAACATTTATATTTTGTTTTTAAAATATCTTGACATGAAATGAAAAGAAATATATTTGCACGTGAATTAAATTGAAATTCATATAAAGCTTTGCAAAATGTTAAACTTACACGTTAAATCTGACGTCATTATAAATTTAAAGTATTTATTTTTCTAATAATATAATTTGATATGATATGATATAATGTAATGATCTAAGCGTTACTTCTAAACTTTTATTAAATTATTTATTTTATAATTGTTGCCCAAAAAATTTACGGGTTAATTCATTTTTCGACATATAATAAAATATATTTTCTCGCGAATAATAATATAAAAAGTGAATTAAAAAAATATCGTCTGCATTTCATTATGCATTTGTTAAAACAATAATTGAGAAGTTTAAATTTATTTGACGACTATTTTTAGCAACTAACAGTTATGACAAGTAGCTCAATATACATAGCGCATACAACCATTACTGCAATGCAAATAGCATTTAATTATTTGAGTTACATTATGTTGATTAGAAACCTATTTAATCTATCTATGCTCTATACTAATATATAAAGAGGAAAGGTTTATATGTATATGTAGAGAACGATCGCTAGAACTAAAAAGCCGATTTCTCTTTCTTTCTTTTTTTATACTAATCAAAAGTTACACTGTCTCTAAGTGCTAGAGGCTATAATAAATTTTGGTAAAATACATTTTTAATTCAAATTTTCAATATTTTAATTGAAAACAAAGCATAGATTTGATATCGGTCGTTCTTGGCGATTTTTGTATTTCGAGATCGAAAACGTAATACGAAAATCTGTATATTTTCGTATTAAATACGAGAACTATGTTTTTACTTCAATTACCGTACTACCGTAGGTAGTGGAAGTATTGTATTCGGTCCAAAAATTTGATATAGAGTTTCACCTGATTTATATGTTTTAAGGCCTCCTGAGTCCAAAAAAGTAGTTTTTGGCAATTGGTCAGTGTGTGTGTGTGTGTGTACGAATGTGTGAAATTTTCCGGGTGTCATATCTCCAAAATTAAGAAAGATAGAACTACAAATCTTCACAATTGATTCAGGTCTGATGTACAGATGAATTTTCCAAATTTTGGTGAAAATTGAAAAACCGGAACTGGGTCATCGAAAACCGAAAATGGGACCGTAAGCCCGTACCTCATAAACAGCCCTAACGATTTTCTTCAAAGTTGCTATATAAACAATATATTAGATGTCCTTTCGAATGATATAATTGGTTAGTTCAGGAAAATTGATAGGCGTCCTCTATAAACAGCTCAATTTCAGATCTCATAAGTGCCTTCCTTTAAAAACGGCTGTACGAATTTTTTTCAAACTCGCCATGTTAACTTAATACTAAATATCCTTTTGTATGCAATTATTGTTTTCCGGTCAATAATTGAGTATGCCAAGTTTTGGTAAAAGTTGGTATCTCAAAAACGGCTCTAACGATTTTCTTGAAAATTGTTTCATTAATTCAATTTAGATAACCTTTCTCAAGTATTCCGTGCATATTACAGGAATACTAACGGTCATCCTGATTAGGAAGTTCAGTTTTAGATCTCGGTAATTCGTGTTTAAAAAAATAACTATCTATTTTTTCCCGTTATTTTTTAAACTCACTATGTAAACTTTGTTGTAGGTGTCTTTATACGTGTATCAAGTTTCTCTTACTGGAAAATCTAAAAAAAAAAAAAAAATGCATGTACTTAATATCTCCAAGAAATGTATATAATACGTTTAATAGTGGGTAATGGAAGTCGTGCGGTTGTTTCACACCAGATTTTGTAATAGTATATATTATACGAATATTGTTTCATATTATTGATTTTTCCCTTAATATACATTATTAAAAACCATCAGTTATGGAAAAAATTAAATATATTTGCGAGATAACTTGGCAATCATTTTTTTTTTTTTTCCCCGCCAAGGATGATTGATATAAAATCTTTTCCGAAAGCAAGTAGCGCAATATACAGCCGCTGGGGAATTGTAAATGACATTTGATTATGCAAGTTTCATTATGTTGATTGGAAATACGGTTCATTTAAAATAAATTAAATGTGCATTCGCGTTAGAAATCTACTTTTGTATACGGCTTCTTTGGCGATATTTAAAATTTGGCAACGCAATAGCTAGGACGTTTCACTCGAAGGACTTTACGTATTTGCGATAACCTTTTTAATTCACCGCCAAAATCACAAAAAATATTAACGATCACTAATGGAGAACCATTACTAAAACAATAACCAGATTACTTTGCGGACGTTAAATTTAAGAAAATTAAAAACACATAAGCTCTGTGTTTAATAGAAATTAATATTATAAGAACAAATAAATAATAATTAAAGCAATTATGACGTCAACTTTATCAAACACATATTCATGTTATAGGTTTATTTTTCAATATTTTTTATTCATGAGTAAAGACATGCTTCTTTTTATGAAATAAATAAATAAATAACATAAAGTAAAAATTACCAACATTTAACAACTGATTGAAAAAAATAATTGTAAAATTATATTTTGACTTTTCAGTTGATAATATTGCCTGACTATAACATATAAACTGATATATATATATATATATATATATATATATATATATATATATATATATATATATATATTTTTTTTTTTTTTTTTTTTTTGCATAACAATTCATCGTTAACTAAAATTTGTTCATCCGTGCGAAGTAGGACGGGTCAGCTAGTTCATTATATAGGGGAAACCCGTGTACCTAGGGCCATTCCACTTTATTTGAATAATATTTAGTTTTAAGTTTTAATAATCAGTTGGACGAGTAGCAAAACCAATTGCTATTTTTACAACTACTTGAAAACGTTTCAGGAGAAAGTTTTGACAAGTTGCATGTAGAAAAAGAATTTACATGGTTCAAAGTAAATTATTGCAGCTCATCTCTTTTGCTATTTTACAAAGGTAAGTCAAATGATTTTCTTTCATTTCTAGTGTATACTTTTGCTTGTTATATTGAATAATAAATGAGATATTTAATTAGTCCTCTCTGCATTTGGGTTTTTGGAAGTCATTTTGAATGAAGCTACCAAAACTTGTACCTAGTGCCAGATAGCTGCCTTGTAACTAGGGCCATGGATAGTCCTAGGTAGAATTGCAATCATATGATTCATGTTGTTACAATTTAATTGAAAAACATTTATATTTAAATTAAGTATATTGTTTTATTAGAACTGGATGTCTCTGTTTCATGTCCTGTTGAAATTTCGAAACCTTCATCCTCTAACATCTTTTCGTATGTCATGCTTGAACAGGTAGGAACTTTACCTAAAACAAAACTTCGTTCATCAAAGAAAAGATGTGGCTGAAAACCAGAGAGATCTAGAAATCTAAGAGACACTCCAAGAAGGAAAAAAAAAGAAATTGAAGAAAAGAATTCTACTAGAATATACCAAAGAAAAAAAAAATCCCTGTTTCAGATTAAGGCAACATCATGATAATTATTGCATGATAAATAAATGTATTACTTGATATTGTTTCTTTTATAAAATACATGTATATATGTTTGTTTTCTATTCATTTCAAAGTAAAATCTAATTTTGAGGGAATGGCCCTTGATACACTGAGGACCTAGGTACGATGAGGTCTGGCCCTAGGTACAATGAGCGTGTTGTACCTAAGGCCATGTGTGAAGTTTACTTAAAAACCTTCTATTTGTCGGAATTTATTATTTTAACTGTTTATATTTATCTCACATAAAAGTAATTAGTCCTAAAGATATGAACATATCACTTTCATCATTTTAATAGGTCAGGGGCTCTGTTTTCGGTAATTGAAAAAAAAAAGGAGCCCTAAGTAAGATGAGGTCTGGCCCCAGGTACAATAAGGGTGTCGTGCCTAGGGCCATAAGTTACGTTTATTTAAAAACCTTCTATTTGTCGGAATTCATTACTTTACGTATTTATATTAATCCCAATCGGAAGTAATTAGTCCTAAAGATATGTACATATCAGTTTCATAATTTTAAACAGGTCAAGGGCTCTGTTTTTGGGTAATGAAAAAAGCGGCCCTAAGGTACACGGGTCTCCCCTATACTGTATACTCTTAATTTACCGGAAATAAATTATCAGGGACGGGAAAAAAATGCTCTGAAAAATTTTCGACTTTTTATCTTTTGTTAGTGTTGTTTTGTATAATAGTTTGAATAATACTTATTAAAAAATTCTTTGAGAAAAAAATAATATTATATAAATTTATGTACGTATCAAATAAAGTAATTACACGATAAAAAGAATTTTTTATATCCCACGTTTTTTAAATTTTCTGTTGAATCATAGAAATTTGACAATTCTAAGTATTAATAAATACTTATTGTTATTATTATTAGTTTGTGAAGTATCCCATCAACTTGAAAGAAAGTGATCAATTGCGCATTAACGAGAAAAATTGTAAGAAATTTTCAAACACTAATTTATTGAATAAAAGTATTAAAAGTATGCATTGTCATCATGTTCTGAGCTTTTCTAGCTAGTCGGGAAGTTAGTTAAAAATCGACTCCAATGTTTTTACTGGACAAACAAACAGACAAGAAAGCGAGTTAATAAAAACGTGATAATAAATTAAATGAAAAATTTAAGGAAAAAATAAAATAAAATATGCCTGAATTATTTTAATAAAAATTTGTGAATAATTTATAAAATTTGCATATCGTGGTGAATTACAGGGAGGTACATACGATCTAATCTTATAAATACCTTTGATATATATACATATATATATATATTCATAAATTCGATTTTATATACTTTTTAAACTAATAGTTCTTCAAAGTACCCTCAGTAGTTAAAGGTTTAATGTTATAGGAAAATTTAACTATTTATTCTATCGAATATTTTAAAGATTGACTTCTATTTTAAGATTCTATGTAAGCCTATTCATTCTATCATTAATTTAATTATTCAAAATGGAATAATGCAGGTTATTTCAAATTGGAGTATTTTTAACCTCGCACTCTATAATATCTTTATAAGATAATTTTTAATGGGATCTGTTGTGGAATTTCCACACATACATTCATTTTTAGACTATTTCTTTTAAAATCTGAATAATCAAATTCTTTCATTTTTCACGAGGAAAATTTCCTTTCAAAAATTAATTGTATTTCAAATTATATTTACGAATGCTAAAGTAATTTGCATTCCAATTCATAGTAGAAAAGGATTAATTTTAATATAGATTAATTAAGTAAATCTTTTTAAAATACAGCTTTCATAAATCAAAATTTCATTCATTTTGGAATTATAAATGTAACCCATAAATTAAAATTTCATTTTGTTTAAAATGTAAATGTAACCCTTTATTAATAATATATTCTTTAAAATAAAATATAATCTTAAAATTAATATCCTATACTATTAAATGAGCAATATTTGTATGTATATTTCACTGATCTCGAAAACGGTAGCTCGGACAGTCACGAGATTTAACACAAAGGTGCATCCCGAAGGGTCATTGTGCACATCGAAGTCAGACTTTCGAATTTTTGATTAGTTTTTTCTTAATTAATTAAAATTTGAAAATCATAACCTTCTAATTTCTAATATAAAAAGCCATTTAAATTTTAACATTTTATCCATAATTTAATTGTTGCCAATTTTTTTTTTCGACAAAATAATAATAATAATAATAATAATAATAAAACGTACATTTATTTAAAATGAGGAAAATAAATCAGAAAGATTAGAAAATAAATTAGAAATATCACTCGCATCGTTACAAATAAGACACCAAATGAAAGGGGAAATTTTTGTAAATCCGATGCATTAAACAGCTTATCACTCGGATGATTAGTTTTTTCTTAATTAATTAAAATGTGAAAATAAAAACCTTCTAATTTCTGATAAATAAGACATTTAAATTTTAAAATTTTATCCATAATTTAATTGTTGTCATTTTTTTTCGACAAAATAATAATAATTAAAAAAAAAAAAAAAAAAAAAAAAAAAAAAAAAAAAACGTACACTTATTTAAAATGAGGAAAATAAATCAGAAAGATTAGAAAATAAATTAGAAATATCAGTCGCATCGTTACAAATAAGATAGCAAATGACAGGGAAAATTTTTTTTAATCCGACGCATTAAACAGCTTATCAATCGGAAAATTAGATTTTTTAAAATTAACTAAAGTATGAATTTTAGGTGGCAACAGCAGAAGTTTGTATGGAAACCGTTAGGAGAAAAAAAATGAAAAATCTGCTTCACATTAAGTCACATGATTTTTAAAAGGGATTAAAAATTGCAGTTTTCAAATTCTTTTAAATTTTCTCTCACGAACACAAAAATATAATATACAGCCTGAACCCCACAAGACCAACTTGCATTTCAAATTTCATCAATTATTTTGGTTAATAAACAAAAGTTATTATTTTTTTTTTCAAATTAAGTTTTATTCTATTTTCGAAAAGATTTATGTGGTCATAGATATAATAATATATATAGATCTGTCATCCCCATATTATCGTGCAAAGATTTTTGATGCCGAAAAAAAAGCTTTGGAATCAGCCATTAAGTGGTATTGAAGGGGAAAAAAAAAAAAAAAAAGAAGAATGAATTTGAAACTATATCTGGGGCTTTTCATTCACCTTTAGTAAATAAATTATTCACGAATTTTATTTGCTAAAACATTCGTGCATATTCCCGTGTGTATTCACTCGGGGAAAGACTGCCATATTTTGGTAAAATCGCCGTCTTTTCCCGAGTGAAAAGGAATCACTTTTTTGTCCCCAATGATCAATCTATATATTATTACTATATCTATGTATGTGATACGATAGATTAATAATTTGGGTTTTAAAATTTTTTTAAATAGATTATTTAAACTCTATGAACCATATTTTTATTTTATCAGCTTCATTAACAGATCCTGCTGGGCGATTTTTTAAATTTTGGTGTTGAAGTACACCGAATGTTTTTCGACAAGAAGTTTAATATAGCAACAGCCATTTTAATCTAAGTAGCGCATCAAATATATAAAAACATAAATGATTTATTTTTACACAAAATTTACAGAACAAATGCAGTTTTAAAGATAGGAAATTTATTTCAACAAGCACTATTTTAAACCTAAAAAGCATTAAAAATATAAGCAGAATATAAAGGATTCTTATGTATAAACAAAAAAGAGTCTGATAAAATTATTAGCAAAATAGTCTTCCCCTTTTCATACAAAAAAAAAAAAAAAAAAAAAAAAAAAAAAAAAAAATCCATCGCTAATATGGCGACAAAAATTCAAAAGCCGCCAATGGAGCGACATAATAAAGTTGTGTAACACGATAATGTTTACCTATTTATTTATTTTTTTATATAATAATCACTATTCTAATTTATCATACAGACAAATGAACCTCTGTGTGTTACTGCACTCTCACGCTGTCGAACAGAAATATTTGAAAAATTCAAATTAATATTTAAATAAATAAATAAAAATATGTTTAATGGGAAATATATATAACCATAAAAAGATTAGTTGTCTAAAATACGGCAGAAATAGCGCTCATAGCATATTGTTACAAGGGATTAAGTCTTATTGTTACAATGGATTAAGTCTAAAATGGTGACAAAAATTCAAAAGCCGCCAAAGAGAACTATATTAAGGCTGTACTATCAGGTTTACAACCCATGAATTATATATAAACACAAAAAATTAATTGTCTCATGCGACAGACGTAGCCGGTCACAGCATATTGTAATATTTGGCGTGAAATTGCTGTCATTTAATGGTTGATTGGATAAACGAAAGAAAAACATATGAAATAACGTAAAAGCAAATATTATGTTGTCTAAACCCAGCTACGTTTGAGTCCAGTCCGAGTTACATGTGAACAACACGTATAGTGTTGTTCACATGTAACTGGGATTCAAATATAAAAGGGAAACTCCAATTTTTTCGATACTATCTATTTCGAAACTGTTATATAATAAGCACCTAAATGGAAGCTCATTGGTAAACTATTGTCGCAGGTAATAGGGACAAGCGCCCGAGTTGCAGTTGATGACCAAATCCCTGCTGAATGCAGCAGGGACCTGGAGCGAGCTTTTGAACAATTTCAGTAATTTATTTTATTTTATATTTATAAAGCTATATAGAAACGAGTTTCCTTTAAATTTAGTGGCCAGCGAAGCGGGAAAAGCCTGCTAGTGTTAAATAAAGCTAATAAAAAAAAATTTCCCAAGTATTTTATTTAGGAAGAAATTCGTATCTGATTGCAGAATACTTCTGATGTAAGAGTTCTTTAAAATTGCGCAATGTAGATGTAATTATTTCATTTCCTGTGTCGTAATATCATAAATCCCCCCATCCATTTAGCTGTAATAAATCATGCCAACAATTAGGTTAATATAATTTAAAAGCGTCTCTAACAATTTAAAAGTTTTCTTAATAATAATAGCAAGAACAAAGAATTATGTTTTGGCGTGCGTTTGGCGAAAGTTTCAGTGGGCTACCAGCTTTCGCTGTGAAAATCGTGCACAGTTTCTCCCGCCACACATTAACCGTGCATCTCTTGGCAATAAGACGTGTCCAAAATACCTCTCTCTCACAAAATCCAACTTGTAGAGTACATACATGAAAACCTTTCTATATTCTTTAAGACAGTATTCATATTAATTTATATCCTGTTGTAATCAACCATATTTTGGAAATTTAATAAATCTTCAAATCAACTCTTCATGTTTATTACCTCTCCTTCTGCCTAGAACTGTTATTATATTTAAGTGAATCTGGAGGTACCCACTAGATCACGAGCCATCTTTAATATCTACAAAAACAATATCATAGTATCTTTATTTCAACCTTTGTATATATTTTTATTTTGTACAAGAAAAAAAACTATTGTTCAGAAAAATGTTACAACCTATTAATTACATGCATTAATTCAGTAAAATAGCAAGCCATTTTTTTTTCATCTTTCACATACCTATGTAGATCGAAAAAGTGAGTTTAACGTTATACTAGGTCTCTGTTGTGGGGATTTTATTTTCCGCGAAGGAGATGGCTCTCCAGCTTCGGCAATTTTTAGGAATACCATTTTTAGGAAATATTGAGAATATTACAGTCACCTTAGATTTTACGTGCACTAGCCACCTTTAACATACCTGAAGGTCGTTGGTCAGCTCCATTATTGAAACTGTAATCGTCCAATTACGAGCCAAAACGTTCTGCCCAATAGGCTACCGTTTCACTCATATCAACAAGGGACTAATTTATAAATAACCAATTCAATAAGATGTTCACTATAAAGCATGTGAAATATTGACTTTTTTTATTGAAATTAGAATATCTCATCTTAGTTAAAGATTTAACGTAAAATTCACTATAATTGAAAAAATAAATGTTTCTTAAAATATTATAAATCGGCATAGGTATCTTAAAACATTTACGTGATTTCAAAAGTATCGCGAGCACAAAAACCCAAATGCATTTAGAAGCACTTACAGAAGGATTGAAATATAAAACTGTTTGGTTACATTAAAATAAAATAAAAATAATAATAATAAAAACTTACTTTTGACAATAAAACATACTCAGAATAATTGGTGTGTCAATGACATTTCTTATAAACTGGTTGTAGCTGGACCATAGCTGTCACATTTAGATAAACAGACATATAAACATCACTTTAAACACACTAAGACTGATTTTATGAATTTGTAAATGCGAAGTCACGAATTTGTAAATAACAGTAGTTATTTTATATGTAAATTTATTTATGAATTTGTAAACGTGAAGAAACGTGAAGTCACGAATTTGAAAATAATAGTAGTTATTTTATATGTAAATTCATTTGAAGAGGCTTAGTCAGGTTATAAAATGTTAATTTTCTGAATTTCTAGCTTGTTTTTGAGTTAAAATATTCTATCTTCCTTTAAAACCCGTTAAAAACAATCCACCATAGCAGGTTTTTTGGCGACCTTGTCGAGAAAATCCTTATTACGATATCTCAAATATCTAAGCACTTACTTGATTATTTGAGAAATTACCAGAAAATTCTGTGTTTATAAAAGGCTATGAAAAGTAACCCTATGCGATCAAACCATTTAGATTTTGCCAAGGCATTGCTGTATAAAAATTTTTGCCTGACTAATTATCTCCTATTCATTGCAGCTCATTGCTGTGTGTTAATGCTGTGGTACAGTTTATGCTCTGATATTAATATTGCCATCTATTATTTAAGCTGTGTTTTTTGGAGAAACTGAAGTTGATGCTTAGTTTAAATCTAGTAATCTTCTGGAAATTTCTATTAATAAACTTTTAAGCCTCTGCAAGGTTTGCCACATATTCAGAGGTAAAGAATGTTTTAAAAAATTACTAAAAGTTTATTTGAGAGATTTTTAGCTCTTATAATAGTTGTTTTTTTTTAATTATAATTGCAATGCGTTACTAATACTAGACATGTAAGTTTTTGTGTGTAGTATATAGGTTGAGCCTGATTAAAAATGCGAGGGGATAAAGTCCGTGTGAAATGCCATCCGTGATAATCTTTCTAAAGCATTATAGTCCATATAATAAGAGTTTTAAGAGAAAAACGTAGGAAACATTATACGGTTAGCTCAATGAAGCGGCGAAAATGTTTGTCTAACTGCTTTAAGAGCAGAACTTCTCGACTACTACTGAGACTCTAGATGCACTTGGAATGTATTAAGCACACAACAAAATCGAACAAATAACATAAAAAGTTTTACAATCAATATGTTTGAATTTTACTAGCAAAACATCTTGTTTAGTTAATTATTAGATTATAAATAAGAGGCGAAATTAATTTATTATTCTTTCTGGAATGAAATCCGTGAATAAAACTTTGTTATTTAATCTGAAATTATCGGTGCATAGCCTAATTTGGCGGTTTTCATTCTAATTCTTAATTCTAAAAACAAATTTTACAAATAAGACATTTCGTAAATACTTATTATTATTATTATTTATATATATATATATATATATTACAGCATTCGTTTTGAACATTTTGGTTTAAAACCTTTCAAATTATTATTTTATATATATTTTAGGTATGCGTATTTAATAATATGTTACATTTAATATGTTTGTATGGTTACTGACTTATTTTTTCTTACCCATATAGTGTGGGAAAAAAATGTTTTTGTAACAAATTTTCAAAAGTAAGATATTTCAATATTTACACGTTTTAAAGACCCCTGAATTATAAGCTAGTTTTAAGTAGTTGTACTTTTCTCTCTGTCTCTTTGTGTGTGGGCCTGTGCGTGTGTGTGTTCGACATTTATTATTATTACTCATGAACAAATATTAGCAGATGTTCAAACTAGATTTTCTAAATATTTATGATATAGGGGTGTTATTTGTAACTTTTTTATTTAATTTGAGTAAATGTTTCATGTACAGGGACATACAAAAATATTCAAACGGATTATGTCAATGGGTGTAATTTTTATATGTACAGACTAACATATTTAAATTGCATTACTAAAAAGGATTTTTATTTGATGAAAAGCCTGTTTGACATAGAATATAGTATGGAAATTATTTATTTTTCGCTTAAGGGAGTACACAAAAGAAATCTCGTATGGTCGTGTTAGGTTCTGCAGTGGCTCGATATAAATTTGAAGTGTTATAATGCACTTTATTTTATTTCATTTTATACATTTATTTATGCATTTTTGTTGTGACAAATTTAAATACTTCGTTCAATGCGTATATAATACTGGAAATATACTGGCCTACTCAGTATCTGTCTCTATCATTTCAGAGAGCGTTTTGGGGTAGAATTACACTGAATAAATTGAAATAATTTTTTTAAATTTGCACCGTAAAAAAAAAAAAATAAATAAAAATAAAATAAAATAAAAATAATAAAAATAGTAATAATAATAATAAATAAATAAAATAAAATAAAATAAAATAGCAGTATAAATATCATAAATATAATGGTTCTTGATTTGTTTTTATCCTTTACGGTATTAGCACAGTACTACACATGCCACAGTGGTACACATGCCGTAATTTATGGTTTAATAAATTACGGCATGTGTACCACATTATTCCTGAACGACATTCATAATATAAAATAAAAGTATTCGAGCAAGTAGAAGTTTATGGCAGTGTTCGGAAAATTACATTCGGTTAGACGCAGAAAATTGATTAATCGTTATTTGCGAAATTTTTATGGTCGACGCTTAATCAATCATTTTTGACAAATTTTGGAAATTAATTTTCATGATAATACAAATAAAGATTAATCAATCAGTAATCATAAGATACAATTCATTATTAATCAATCCGTAATCTTAAAATTACGTGATTGAAGAAATTAACGATTAAATCTATTTAGTCTGGAACTTAGCCACTATTAATTTATTAATTAATTTATTGTGGTGGCGGTGTATGACCTTAAATAATTGTTTTCATTTGATTTTAATAAGTAAATATACCACCTTTCTCTTTTGTCTGAAAAAATTACTGGAAATGTACCACCAACAAAAATTACGGTACATATATTGATCCAACTGATGCAGTACATAGTAAATGTTAATTTTTTTTTTACTAGGATATAAGAGCTTTAAATGTTTATGAATAAAGCAAAAATATTTAAATGAGGGTTTGAGAGAAAATGTAGCCCTGCAACACATATATTTATGTTAAATAAAATTTTCAAAACTAATTGTATCTGTTGCTTAAATTGCACTAGAAATGTTCGTATACATTAACTCATGATTTTACCTTTAAGATGTTATGATGTCATGATAGTAATATAGGTTAAAAGAAAGTAGTACGTGCACCACACCAAACAGTTTTACTTCCTCCTTTATCAAACCTAATTTTTTTTTCTTAATATAATTACATGTTTAGAAATTTGCTAAATTTAAAAATCAGGATGTTTGTGTGTCTGTATGTGAAAATGTTATCAGCATATTTTGAAAACAAATATAATCAAAAAGTCTAAATTTTTATTCTAAACTTCTATCATCTGAGTATGATATTTGGAACTAATTTCGAACAAATTGAAAAATACTTCTAAATTACCCTTATATTACTACGCATTTATTTACATACAACAAAGTACTTTTAACATATAAATTAGTGTGAAAAGAGTTTATCCCGCGTTTAGAGGCCATAGAAAGAATAATGCTGAATTTAAATTTCGAAGAAAACGTTTTTTTTTATGTTATTGTTATTATTATTATTATTATTTTGGACAAATGTAAGTACAATATGCAGTATGTTTATAGTTAATATAGACAGCTATTGAAAATGATAGAAATTAGTTTTATAGAATTTACTGGATAAAAATTCTATAAAGAATTGTAATAACTTTTTAATTCAATAAGAGCCTCATTTTCTTTTTTTTTTCTTTCTTTTTTTTAATGTAATCTACAATATTCAAACGAATGTGTGTGCTCATGTGTGGAAGGGCTTAAGTAAACGGTAATCCCCCTCCTACAGAAGTGGGATCCCCCTCCTACAGAAATGTATACGTATTAAAATGGTTATGTATCCAAAAGTATTTTAATCTATAAAAATTCACTACAGAAGTAGTGTTTAAAAGCAACAAGATTTTGCATTTTATGGTGTTTATTCAAACTTTTGTACTTATTATTTTATATTGTTTTTATAGTACACTATAAATGCCTAACTACACTACTTCATATCTTATGGCCTAAATAATAATAATATACCTATACTAATAAAGTGTAAAAGAAAGTGACTGAGATGCCACATCATATTATTTAATTTTATGAAATAATTTATTTAAAATTGCATTCACTGAGAAAAAAAAATATACCGCCTTCATCTAGAATGAATAAATGGTCATTTTCTAAATCTTTAAACTAGAAATATAGATTTCCGAGCTATGCGCATAAGGCAAGATAATAAACAACTGAATAGACGAAATGGTCGAGAATTTCTAATCTACACATTTCTAGATGGTGAAACAATATTCTGAATCGTTTGTATTACGAGAAATTCTCGCTTAATGCTTCTAGAATTGGGTCATAAACTAAGATTATAGCTGCTGAAACCCGCCTCTTGAATTCATATTTATTTGGAGATATTTTCAAATAGGTTTGTCCTCGATAGTATAGGCAAACGCTCACAAATTCTAATAGAGGTTTCTAGAATTCGCTTTCGAAGGGGACTAGAAAAGTTTTTATAAGAAATTTATAAGGCTGACATGGAACTATTTTTCCTAGAGCCACAATTTACATTCTAGATGTCAGTTATAGAATTTTTTCTCTGTTTATTGGCGTGCCTTATACTCATAGATCGTAAATCTATATTTCTAGTTTAGGGATTTAGAAAAGGACCACCTATTCATTCTAGATGAAAGCGGTATATTTTTTTTATCAGTGTTGAAATTCGATTTTTGATTTTCTTAATCCTTCAAAACTTTAAAACTTCAAAATCATTTATTTAAATAATATATTTAAAGGCAATACAAAATAAATAAATAAATAAATGTAACTTTTCATATTATTAAACATAATATTAAAAATCAAATTGCATAAATAATTATTTGAAATTTTTATTTTGAAATCCCGACTCGAAAAAAATACAGAAACGATTTTTTTATTATTATTTATATTGATTTTTTAGGTAAATCTATTATACAAATATTTAATGCATTAAAATTTATAAGAATAACACATCATTATTTTTTATTTTAAATCTCTGACACCTAAAAACATTTCATGATAAAAATTATTTTCTTTTCATACTAAATACTTCAAAATAATTCCACAATCTCCTACTAAAGACTTATTTACTTTGCAAAATTTCTATTTCACCATCTTTAGAGAATAAATAGATAGTCCTTATATATACAAAAGTTGCTAATTATACTTGACATTCATACTAAATGTCGAAATACTAAGATAAAATATTTAGAATCTCTCCTTTGACATGTAAATCATAAATTTCCTTCCAGGAAGGGTAAAATTTAGTAAGTGTGTTGTGTGTATTGATAAAGGTTTCGGATAATTTAAAGCTGAAACTTCCACAAATACTTTTATTGCAAGCAATACTTTGTAGCCTTTCATTTACATTAAGTATTATACTTAGTATCGCGCATTGAATTTAATAGTAGGATGCATAATTCTGAATATTTATTTCGAAGTTCAAAAATATTTAAATAAATCAACTGAGAGTACATGAAACATACATGTTACACTTTTCATTACTTCATATTCACAAACAATTCTATATTTATATAACTTAATGTTAGAATTTTAAAGTTGTAACTTATAGACTTTTAAAATCTAGATATTGAAATTGATTTCATGGAATACATTTTAAATTAAAAAAAAATATATATACAATATTTTTAAATACAGATTTTTTTTTATTTTAGAATTAGTTTTTTTTTTTTTTTTTTTTTTTTTTTTTTTGGATGGGTATTATGGAGACGGAAAAAAAGAAATTACCTACTGTTGAAATGGATGCCCTGAGAAGATCATGCAGGATATCAAGAATGGAGAGAGTGAGAAATGAGAGAATCAGCGAAATGATGAAAATAAAGGAAACCATATTGGATGAGGTTCAAAAAAAGCAATTAATCTGGTTTGGTCATATTAAAAGAATGAACGATAAAAGATTACCTAAAATCGCCTTTAACTATATACCAAATCAGAAAAGAAAACGAGGAAGACCAAGAAAGACTTGGATGGGATAACGTAAAAAAAGCGTTGAGGGATAGGGGTCTGGAAGTAGAGTGGACCCATGACCGGAAGACCTGGCACAGACTTCTGGATTCTATCGGAAGGCAACACCCGATGCAATAAACCGAACATACATACATTATTAATTATAGCTCTAAAGCTTTTTAAATTTTATATCCGGACGGATTTATGTATAAAATGCCTTCAAAGACCAATTTTTTTCACAAGTCTTAAAAATTCTGACGAGAGATATTCAGATGATAGAAAACTTACGTTCTGTTGGTCTTGTGAAGCTCTGGAATTTATTATGCTTTTTAAAATAAATTTTAATGTAATAAAAATTGCTAAGCTATTGGCGCCTTACGAAAATTCTGACTTTGACAAGCTGCCTCTCCCCGGAATCTGCAGCATCCCTTGGCAGGTACCAATAAGCTCTATAGCGTCAAATGAAAATCTGACCAAGAAAATTTTCACTTGCTGGAGCACTGAACCCTATGTGTTGTTAACAGCTTAATTAATACGTTTCTTACAAACTAAAATAGAAATATTTTTTATAAAAATAAATTACTTATTAACTAAGTTTTAGTTCTATAATCTTTAAAAAGAGAAAAAACATAAATAAATGCATGTTTATTCATTAAAACCTCGATAGTTAATCACGTTTTAATTAATAAATTGCTTCCTAATTAAAAATTTGAAAATTCGGTTTCGAGGTACCCACGAAGATATTCCATTCTATGTTTGTGTCAAATTTCACATCTGTAAGTACCGTAGATTTTTCTGGAAACATCTTACAGAGGAAAACACAGACGCTATTTCGGTTTTATTAATAAGCTAAAATAAACAAAATATGCATTTATATTAGAGAACAGGTATACCACAGGACCTCGTTGGTGAACTCTAAAATTTGAGATGTAGCGAGGACGTTTCTCGCCAAGGTCTTTACATACAATTGTGATAGCTATTTTTATTCATTGCCAAAATGACAAAAAATATTAAAATTAAAATTGACCAAGGGTTTCCTGTACTAAAGCTACAACCACATTACTTTGTGAAGGATTAAAAAAAAAAGACACAAAACTTAATGAAATTAATATTTTAAGTGGAAATAAATGCAAAATTTTAAAATATCATTACATCAGTTTTATAAGAATTTTTTTTTATGATACAAGTTTAATTTTCCTTCCTTTTTTTTTTTTTTTTTTTTTTTTTTAATTTTAATCATTATTATTATTGCCGAAACGTCAGTGGAGGTCCTTACTCAAAACGATTTTGGGTTACGTCTGTTTTCTGTGTGTTTGTCGCGATAGCGGCCGCAAAAAACCCGCTACTGACACGAAATTTGGTACACATGTTCATGATCCCCACAAAATTAGCTGCATAGTTTTGGGTGCGCATTCCATTTGTAGTTCGTGTACAGGGACACGCCAAAGTTCTTTTTTATCATTACGGCCTATGGGAAGAATTTATAGCGGGGGCAAAAATCACGCTATTGATTTGCAATTTGGTACACATATTCATTAAAACAACGGAATTAGCTGTGTACTTTTAAGTATGTGTTACATTTGTAGTTCGTGTACAGGGACACGCCAAATTGTTTCTTATCATTACGGCCTATGGGAAGAATTTGTATGTACCGCGATAGTCACCGTAAAATTCAAGCTATTGATTTCCAATTTTTGCTGAAACGTTAGTGGAGGCCCTCAGTCGAGATTCAAAATAGCGGCCATAAAAATCACGCTATTGACTTGAAATTTGGTACACATGTTCATGATTTCCCACAAAATTAGCTGTATAGTTTTGGGTGTGCATTGCGTTTGTGGTTCGTGTACGGGGACATCCCAAAGTTTTTTTTTTTTATCATTGCGGCCTATGGGAAGAATTTGTATGTACCGCGATAGCGACCGCAAAAGTCACGCTATTGACTTGCAATTTGGTACACATATTTATGAACCACACAGAATTCTTGTTGTATAGTTTTGGGTGCGTACGTGAGTAAGATGCTTAAACTTGTGTTGTTTGAAGAAAATATGTTCTCTTAAGCCTTCTAATTAATGTACCGGACCTTACAAAAGTGTTCTGACAATCTCATGTAGTCATCCAAACGATGTTAAATTTGGAACAATTATTAATTTTAAACGCAAAATCAACTGAATAATTTTTACTGGTGGTTAAAATGTTTATGGTTCGTTTACAGAGATACACAAAAGAATTTCGTAACATTAGAGCCTATGGATAAATTTTTAGTTAAGCGTGCACTTTAATGCGTTTATGCTGCATTGAACTTAATAGAATTAATATAAATTATAAAGATGCTTAAAATCATGTTTACTCTTAAAAAAGGGTATGTATAGACTAAATAATTTATTTAACCACACAAATAATTCTGAGGAAGTACTGTAATCATCCAAATGATGTGAAATTAGTTTGAAAAATGAATGAATTATAATTAATTAGGTGTATTCCTATTATTAGCATTTACATTCACTGCGGCTACTTTTCCGGTATACATAAATGAATTTCGTGCTATTACGGTCTATAGACGGTATTTCTTAAAAGTGTATTTTAGCATGGTTACATCCTTTAAATATAATGAAATTTTATTAGAATTTTAAAAGCATGTTTTTCTGTTGAAAATTGTGGGCATGGAATTTGTAATTAGTTTACAGGGTTAAGCGAAATATTTCTGATATGCTATGTAATTTTTTTTTTTTTTTTTTTTGCATGAAATTTGGTATTTATGAATTTCAGGGAAATAGTATAAGACCGTCGTTTATTAAGAATACATATATATGATATACAGATAGGTATACAAAGAGAGATACAGCGGGGATTGATGGGGGCTGGTGCCCCCCTCAATAATGTATCTGATTATGGTAACAAGTCAATCGAATCAATAAATGCTATTATATAATAAGGAATAAATAAAAATGACCTTTTGAATGATGCCTGATGCAATGAGGGCGTTGAGGCTCCTGATCTGGAGATCCACTAGTTGTTACCTTTTTTTTTTTTTTTTTTTTTTTTTTTTTATATATATTACCATACTTGTTTATGTCAGAAAAAAATAAATGAAAGAAAAAGTTGTAAGCCTTTTATTTTATAGGCAACAGGCTGAATTTACATCGCAAAGAAAAGTATCGAGAAATTTAATAGAAATAAATACGTTAATACATTTTAATAATTAACATTCTTCCTAACTAATACTTTGAAAATCCGGTTGGGAGCTGCACACGGTGACATTACAGACTATCCCTGGGCCAAATGTCATGTCTGGAAATGCGTTAGATTTTCCTGTAGACAGCTGGCAGAAGGAAAGTCAGAATCATTTCGCTTTTATTAATAAGATATAGTTGAAATAAGTTTGAATGAAATTCAGAAAAATTATTATCCACAGAACCCCCCCCCCCCCATTTTATTTTATTTCCCCGAAAGTTAAAAATACTCTTAATTCATTCTATCTCCAGTAACTGACATAAAACTATTTTTATTTAAAAAAAAAAAAGTTTAAAAACAAAATTATGTAAATAAACTGGTAAATTTAATCTTTAACACAATAAGTGAAAAAATAAATGAGAATACCTTTGAGATCATGCATATTTGATTATATAACATATGAAAATATTCTGTTTATTTCTTTTATAAATAAAATAAAAATCGAAATTAGTTTATCGCCGATAATTTTAGCAGAAGAAAAACAGAAATGGATTTTTTTTCTTGGGGGAATGAAATTAGAATTGACTTATCATATTAGCTGGTTTAAGGAAATTTTAGATAAATAAATCTTGAAATGAAAACAGTTTAGAAATGATGATATTCAATATTTTAAGTTAGATTAAATAATTCTGAAAACTTAGAATTGATAATATTTACTTAAATAAGTTGCTGTAGCAAAATATTTTAACAGAAAAACTATACTCCTGCAGAGTAATTTTTCAGACTTCAAATTAAGCATTCTTAAGTTAAATTTATATTTTATGTCAGTGTTTAAGTAGATTTAAAAGAAGAAAAAAATACGCAGAGTCTTTAGACATTGTCTTTTTTTAACACGCTTTTAATAGCTTTACCTGTATGTATGTTTGTAACCGCTCTGGGAGCAAACAAAAATCTCTCCTATCTCATCAGGGACAGTTTCTAGGGACAAACAAAAAAATCTCTATATATAAAACTCTATCGTATGGGGCATAGGATTTGGCCGTATTTGTACAACGTTGAGTGGCAACAATTAATCAATTAATTATTTTTTTATTAAAGATTTAAATATTACGGTGTGTCCCTCACACGAATTTTTTTTATTTGCGCTGCCTTTTAATAGTACTATAAAGATAGATATTTTGTGCTTTGTAGTCACATTTCAATAAAAGCGTGTTCTTTAATTTTTTTTAAAAGTATAATATTCTTTTTTTCTTTTCTTTTTTTTATTACTATTATTAACACTTTCGCGACACATGTTTTTGCCTTTTTGACAGTAAACTCCACCTGTGGGCGTTGTTCTCTTATATTACATTATTTTAAATCAATGTTTTCTGTATTCATATTGAAAACATAAATTAATATACATTATGATTAAACTCTTTCTAATCAAAATATTTGTATCCATAATGCGTTGACTGCACAAGCGTGAATATTGGGTATAATGTTAAGAAATAATGTAACCTATGTAAACTAAAGAAACGCCCACTGGCGGAGTTGCAGATTTTCAGAATGACGTGAATTCACGGAAGCGGTCGCGAAAGTGTTAAAAGAACTTGTCATGCATGATTATCTTAATGCATCACGCATGATTATCTAAAACTGATCTTCATTGTTAAGACTTTGTTCATATACATTTACAGAATGTTGTAGAATTCGACCAACAAATTTAGGAGAGTGATAACAGGCCATCAAGTGTTTGAAAATTATCATTTAAATTTGTCGGTCGAATTCGGTGGTACTCTGTATCGTTACAGCTCTTTATTTGATAGGATATATAAACAAGAAAAAAAATCGTGTAATTTGCAGAGAACATAAAGAAATTTGCAACTGTACACACTCATAACATCACTTAGTCTTATATGTAAATTACCTCTTTGACGAATTCATATATATATATATTAACTATAGACTATGTGAAAACTCATGAAAACTTTATTCTAGAAAATATTTTTGTTATACGTGTGTTAAATTCTTTATGTAGTATAGTATAAATGTATTAAAAGGTTCATCAAAAAACAACTCTTTTTACTGGGAAGCATCAAGATTTTTTTTGTTAGTCCCTGTAAATAAGCCAGAAGTACAGTTTTCAATAGAAAATATACCATAATGATCTTGTATAACATATATCAGCTTTAAAGCAATGAAAAATACGTATGGAAGTTTGGCGGACAGACATACAAACGAATTGGCAAGGAACACGCTTCTTCTTTCTTCGAAATTTTTTTCTAAAAAAACCACCATAACTGAAAATTTCTCAGTTATAGGTATTTACATCTTGTCAACTAGCTAATAATAAGATGAATTTTTTATACTTGTTGCGTAGTTAACATTTAAATTTCTTTCTCATTCACTTTAACTGTTGCCATAAAACTTAGCACAATTTCAGTAATGCATGGGAAACCGATAGCGGAATAATCGATTGCAGACACCTAATTTAACATTGAAGAAATGAATATATTAAATGTGCCTAGTTAAACCCCAAATACATAAAAATTTGTTTTTGAAAAATTTATTTATTTATTTATTTTTTCATGTCAATCGACAGTTAATCTGTTTATTTCAGTTAAAATCCTGAGGCTTGAAAACACCGAGCAATTTTACAGGTCCATTAAAATGTGCTTTTGTGTTATTCGTATTGAAGACATTATTTCAACCTAGAACTTTACCTAATCTTCAATTTGGAATGTCTTTTGATAAACCCTTATTCAGTCAAGATGAAATGAACATTTTACAAGGAAAAACTTACACAATGTGATTTATAATATATCGTTTACGATCAAGTTATTAAAACTTACACCAATTTGACATAGTTTGAAAAATAATATTTTTTTTATGAATATAAATTTTATAGATTTGTGACAATGGAAGATGTTAGCAGAGATGCATTTTGAGGCTAATTTTATGAATTTTTTTAGTCTGATTTTTAGAAAATCTTAAAGATATTTTATAAATAAATTTTTTTAGACAAAATTTAAATCTGAAAATACAAATTTTCCTCTAGTTACCGACTCAGAAAATAATACATCGTGAAATTAAAAGACTTTCGTGTACATCATTTTAATGTATGTATTAAAATAACACCTGAAAGGATTTTTTTTTTTTTTTTAATCAACAAGTTAATTTAAAGAATTGATATTCGATTTTAAATAGGGGAAAAAAAAAAGGTAAGTGCTCTATGATTTTTTTTGAGAAGTTTTAGAAATAAGTTTTCCCCATGCTTCTGCATAAGAATAATATATTACAAACAAAAATAAATAATGCTAAAACAGACTATATATGGTATTTATTTTTATTTTTTATATATTTTCTTTATCATTTTTTGTTTTTTACAAATCAGTAAATGAGAACAATTTATAGCCAATTTAAAAAAAGAAAAATATATTAATGTAGTAGTCTATATATTCTTTATTTTATGAGTTATGTTGCAAAAATAAATTTCCTCACGTTTCTCCACAAGCAATATTTTTGACAAACCGAATCATACGACGGCATAACAAAATGCAATTTCAGGCTATTTATATTCAAATTACTTATTTTTTTAATTAATGTGTTTTATTATACTGTTTTCTTAATTAATTATTACTTTATCAATCCGTTAAAATGTACAATTCGTAGCCAATATAAATACGAAAACAAATAATACAGTCATTTCTGACAGATTGGAGTGGAACGCTGATTTTTTTATATCAACTAAGGAATAAAAACCAGAGCCGGGAATCGAGCCCAGGCCTTCCACTTAACGGACGGATGCTCTAACCACTAAGCTACCCCGGCTGATAACCAGCTCGGTATTTCTGACATAATATACGTTGGTACGGTATAAAAAATCAGCCTTCCACTCCAATCTGTCAGAAATAAATTTCAGGGTTGATGAATAAAATTCCTAAATTAAAATAATACAGTATTTTATATATTCTTTATTTTATAAGGTAGATTTTGACATACTTTTTCATAAAGAGTATTTTATTAAAAACAAAGAGATAAAATGCCATAATAAAATAAAAAATTCAGGCTATTTCTTAATTAGTTTATGTATTCATTGACTGATTTTAATTATATACGGATTTATTCATTTATATATGTATATATATATATTTATTTATTAACAAGTTAAAACGAACAATATATAGCTGATTTCAAAAATAAAATTAATGATACAAGTTGCTATATACTTTTTTTTTAGTATTTACTGTATGCAGGAGAGTATAATTTTATGGATGGATAGATGGATGGTTGGGTTTTACGTCGCACTAGTGCTGCGCAGATGGGCAATTGGCGACGGTCTGGGACACACCCCTAGAGGTTGTCCGGAGACATGCCATCACAATTTTGATCCTCCACGGAAGGGATGACTCTCCCGCTTCGGTGACACCCCAGAGGTATAATTTTTGACGGAAACATGGAGGACATTGCGGCCACGACAGATTTTACGTGCACCAGCCACCATTAGTGTACAGGACGGTCCTTGGCCGGCTCGAGTACCGAACCCGCAATCTTCTAATTACGAGGCCGGTGCTCTGCCGACGGGGCTACCGCGGCCCGTATAATTTTATGAAGTAAGTACGACAATTAAATAATTTTGAAAAGAAAAAAAATAATAGAGAGAAAGTTTAAGCAACAAATTTCCAATTGAAAAATTTCACATACAGGCAAATTTTAAATTTTTTGAACATAATTTTGCAAATATGGGTTTGTATCTAGACACATATAAATGCTGCCTTTATAGTACAACAAGTTATGACGAAATTTTAAAACTAACCCTTGTACTATAATTTAATCTTTTCAATCATTTTCCCGTACTAATGCAGTGAATAATATTCGAATTTATACTAGTATATAATGTATAAAATTCTTTTGCATTTAACTTATTTATTTCAAAGTACTAATTTTAAGATCGGAGAAATGATAATTAATCTATATATATAAAACCATTTGTCCTAAGGGAGTGAGTGAGTGATTTATCATCGCCAAGCCCAAACCCCAGAACGTAAAAGCATGAAATTTTGTGACAATGTTCGTTCTATTATGTATACTAGACATTACGTAGACACTACTTCTATTACGATTTTACAAAATTCTCCCACAAAGGGGGGGGGGGAGGGAGGGCAGAACGTGATTTCGCAAAATCCTTCATATCTCAAAGAAAAAAGTCAGATATCCGTAAAATTTTTGCTTTAAAATATAGCTACATGCGCAAAACGTGATTTCACATAATCTTATATATCTCAAACAAAAAACAAAAAAAGATATACCTGAAGTTTTTGCTCTAAAATATAGCTAATACCTAAAAATACCTAAAAAGCAATTTTTATAATTTTAGAAATTCAGCCCCTAAATGGGTGAGGGGGAAAACGTAATTTCAAATAATCCTTTTTATTGCAAACAAACAAACAAACAAAAAGATACATGTGAGATTTTTACTCAAAAATATAGCTCACACAAATATCTAAAAACCAATTTCTGGAATTTTAGAAATTCATCCCAGTTGGGCGGGTGAGCTGTAGGGCAAAAAAAAAAAAAAAAAAAAAACTGAAATACAGTTAGACTATTTAAAATTGGTACAGATAGGTTTTATAGGCCTGCAAGTCGAGTGAGGATATTTTCGAAAGTGTATCGTTATTAGGAGGGACGGAAAGGGAGGAGGGGCAAAAAAAAAAAAAAAATAGAGTTAGATGGTTCAAAATTGGTACAAAGAGGTTTTTGATACCTACCAATCGATTGCGGATAATTTCAAATTTATAAAACTTCTGGGAGAGCCGGGAAGGGGAGGTGAAGGGGCAAAAATATAGAAATAAGGGTTAGATCGGTGGACGAAGGAACACGCGCACCTCTGCCGAAGGCAGTGTTTCGCCGGATGAGAGACTTTTTTTTTTTTTTTTTTTTGTACTTTATAGTTATGTTTTTCCTTACGATAATACAGTGATTCATTAAGAGTGTCGAACATAAATGCGCGCGCGCTGCGCAGAATGGATTGCGCTTCCGAATGCAGTGGAGACTCGGTACGACATTTTTCCCGATCAAAATGTTTTTCTCTTTTTTTTTCACATGATAAAAATTAATGCAATTTTGAGAATTCATTAATCAAAGTGATTCATTTAAAAATAGTGACCAGTGGAGTGGGCGTAACCTACTAGCAACTTAATAAAACAATAAGCTTAAATACAAATTCTCTATAAAATCATTATTTTATTCTTCAATATCGATTTCTAGCTCTTGTGAACTATATACTTATCAAAAAACTTTACGCGTTAAGTTAAAATAAAAAGAGCGATTTATTAAAATTGTTATGGGTGCAAATAGACAAAGTATTCTTAAGAAAATACAAATATTGATTTTCGTTGAAAACTAAGTAATCTTCAGGCATTTTGCTTTTACGGCGAAACATTTCTTTTTCAAAAGTCTAATACTTGAATAAAATTAAAGGCACAAATGGAAAATGTAAAAGGTGCTTTAAAATATACACGTAAAAACTATGAAGCATTTCCATAAAGAAAAGAATTGCTTTTAAAATGTTATATTTTTCTACGTACGTTCGAAAACATTTTGTATTTGGTGGTCATCACGTTTTCAATAAATGTATACTCCATTTTCTAAAATCTACTTGTTTCCAACGAAACATACACATTTTCAGCATATGAAAAATTTTTAACGAATGATTTTCTTTTTTTTAAATATTTATATGTTTGAAAAACATTTTTTTTTCTGATATTTATTCTTAAGTTTTGAGCAATTAGTTTTTAATAAAATTTTTTTAATTCATTGATATCAGCTTTTTGGTTGGGTCTTTGTGAAAATAATTTTGTGAACTGTAAAATGTGTAGTTATCTGTATAACACAAGCGAATTCGTCAAAAATGTGTTTAAAAATATGAAATGAAATCTTCGTAAGAAAACACATATTT
Organism: Salticus scenicus; assembly: GCA_963930645.1. Classification (NCBI taxonomy): domain Eukaryota; kingdom Metazoa; phylum Arthropoda; class Arachnida; order Araneae; family Salticidae; genus Salticus; species Salticus scenicus. Next base: position 62,406,484 of record OZ005659.1, on the reverse strand, counting down.
GTTTTTACGGTGTTGACATACATTTCTTTTTATTATTATTATTATTATCAATTTATTACAACTAAAAATTCATTAATACCCGATAGGTATTAACGGACAGCCATTAGTTAAAATAATATATATATATATATATATATATATATACACAATAAAACAAAAAGTGTCATTCAAGAGATGACCGTTTCACCTCAAAATTATATGAATAACAGGATGGGTAAAACATGAATGTCGGAAATGTGAATTAATTCAAAGAAATTGAAGCAAATAAAATTAAATGTCAAATAAGCTTAATAATAATTATTATACAGGTCTGCAAAAAAAAAAAAAAAATGTTAGCAAAATTTGATTTTATAATTTTAGCTGACACATTTTGGTGTGCTGAAACCGAAAAAGGAAACTAGTTTTAATTTATTATTATTATTATTATTATTATTATTTAACTTAGTGCTATAGGAATAAATGAAAATCATTTTCATTCGGATTATTTTCTACGAAAAAAAAAAAAAAAATAGTACTGATTTCCTAAATATAAGAAAATTATATGACAAAAATAAGCTAAATTATACATAATTTCCTTTATGCTACATGTGATACAAAATAAGATACGAGAAAATTTTTATTAATTTTATTGTTCCTTACATTTTTCATTTTTTTTTCTTTATAACAATTATAAAGAAAATTTACTTGTGGTGCACATATAATAAGGACAACAAGTTCCACTTGAGAGATAGGATAGTTTTTATCTCAATTTATTGTCACAATATTGTTTTATTGCAATTATTTGTTAATTATAGACCTTTATTAAAGTTGCTCCAAAATATCTGTGAGTTCCATTAATTTAATTGTTGCCAAAAAAAAAAAAAAAAAAAAAAAAAAAAAAAATACGAGTTCATTTTCTTTCGACATAAAAATAAATACATTTAATCAAACGTGAAAGTTAAAAAATTATAAAAAGTTAAATTATGCATCTCACGAAAATTGACGTCATAATCAATTTAAAGATTTTATACACATTGATAAAGTGCTAATGTAGTTCTATCATAGATATAGTAATATATATAGATCTCTCATCCCCATGTTATCGTAGAAAGATTTTTGATGCCGAAAAAAGATAAAAAATAAAAGCTTTGGAAACAGCCATTAAGTGGTATTGCAAAAAAAAAAAAAAGAAAAGAAAAAGAAAAAGAAAAGAAAGAAAGAAATATGAATTTGAAACTGTATCTGGAGTCTTCCGTTCCCCTTTAGCAAATAAATTATTCATAAATTTTATTTGCTAAAATATTAGTATGTATTCCCGTGTGTATTCACTCGGGGAAAGACGGCCATATTTTGGTAAAAACGTCGTCTTTTCCCAAATGAAAAGGAATAACTTTTTTCTCCCCAATGATCACTCTATTCTATATATACTATACTATATCTATGAGTTCTATACGCAAGCGAAGTGTGACTCACTGACCGTCTGTGCAGCCAAGAAAAAGATTTCCTATGTTAATTGCCCACTGGATTTTTTGTAAGAAATTATTAAAAATCGAGGAAGTTTATTTCCCGATTTTAATCCTTATATTTGGGTATAGATATGTATTAGTTATCGCGGGTGTTAGATTGAATTATTTTGCTGTCAAATTGACAAAATTTTAATTTTAAATTTTTAAACTCTGTCGCCCTTGGCTTTTTTTATTATTATTATTATTATTTGGCGATCAAAAGCGTAAAACGAAAATATACATGCCAGATGTATGCATTGTACGAAATGTAATATGTATTATTCATTGTACGTATGTATGACATGTAATATGTATTGTACGAAATATTGTTTCATATTATTCATTACTCTTTTAATATAAGTTGTTAAAATAACCATGATTTTTGAAAGGAATTAAATATTTTCGCCAGATAATTTGGCGATATTCTTTTTTTTTCGCCAAGGATGACAGAAATGAAATCTATTCCGCTGCAAAATATTAGTATCTTACATCAGATATTTTATTTAGACATTTGAAAACAAATTTGACTTCAAACTATGATAGAATATTTATCATTTTCCTTTTAATTTGTATATTATTAGTATATTAAAATTTAAAAGCATGGTATATAAAAAGTTTTTTTTTTTAAATCTTATAATTATTCTTATCTTAATCCTCAATGTTTCCCATCTTTATTGACTTGAATTTACTATTAAAATTTTAACATACTCAAAAACTTCTCATCACTTCGTTAAAATACACTAAACTTTTCCAAAATCTTTTTGTATTTAAAATGATACATGTATTTACTTTAAATGTCCAATATTTCATAAGATTTCCAATTTTAAAGTTTTAAAATATTTATCAAATTTACTTATTTTTCTGGTTTAGCCTTATTGTTTTCCCTTTTATAACTACAGCTGTTGCCCTCTTTAAAATATTTAAAATGATGAGGTCATTTAATAGTAAAATTATCCATTATAGCATATATTATATTTCACTCCTCCATAAAAATTGATTTTAAAATCGTCTGTTTCTTTTATACTTTTATTTTAATAGAATTTTAATAGAATTTAATTTATATATTAGTCATTTTAGCAATTTTATCCAAAGTAGCATTAGAAATAATATATATCACTTCTCCATTAAAATTTATAGGACCCTACAATAAAATTAATTTGTGCTTAATATCAACACTACGAAAATTTTTATCAATCGCTTCCAAATTTTGACCTAAGTTTCAAATCTCAACCCTGTGGGTTTTTACATCGGCTACAACGTTTTCGTCTTTGTTCGTAAATAATAATTTAACTGTACTAAATAGTTTACAGCCGTATAATTCAACGTATAACTTAGTCACAGCAACGCGTGGCCGGGTCTGCTAGTATATGTATATTTTCTCTATAGTTTGAAATATTTTCTTATAATTTTTTTTCATATTCATTTTCCCACTTTGAATTTGAACAACAGTCTACATCGTTAAATGTGTTTTATAATTTTATTATAAAATGTACATAAAATATTAATTACATTTTCATTATCTGATTAAAAAAAACTGTTCGTAAGGAATAATTGATAATATCCATGAAATATGCTATATTTTGAGCAACGATTTTGTTTGAATAGTTATAAAATCAAAAATGTACATTTGTATTTCTGTAATATAAATATACACGCATACTTCGATATGAAAAGCTTCATATAACGATGAAAAGTTTTGTGAATAATAAGAAATTTTTCTTTATTTAAATTTTGTTTTACTGCGCTATAATGATTTTCTTCTATGAAGCGTTTTATTACGCATATAATGACATTTAATTAAACATCGTTTATATTTGTTATGCAATATTTTAGCTGTCTGCAGCTGTAAAAATACTGAATATAAGTTTTATCCAATAATTAATATTCCTAGTTTTCAAAATACACACAATATGCTGTGCAATAGTTATGTGGTGCATTTATCTCGAAAGATAATAAAATGTTCTTTAACACTTTCGCGACCGCATGATTTTACCTTTTGGACAGTAAGGTCCGCCTGTGGGCGTTATTCTCTTAGGTTACAATATTTCAGAACAAAGTTTTCTGTATTCACATTAATATTACAAATGGATATTCATTATAATTATAATCTTTCTAATGAAAATATTTGTACCCATAGTATATTGATTGTACAAATATGAATATTAGGTATATTCTTAAGAAATAAGTAACATACGAATTGCGAAAGAAAGGCATACTGGAGGAGTTACAGATTTTGAAATGACTTGAATCTACGTCAACTGTCGCGAAAAGGTTAATATATTACTTATGTGAAATAAAACAATAAATTTTAGAAATAACATCTTTTAATATGATATGATAAAATTATATTTAAAAAATAAATAAATAAATAAAAATAATAATTGAAATACCTACGTTCAGTTACAAAAGGATTTAATCTTAAAAATGATTTTCATGCATATTACTAACAAAAATTAAATTTTAAGAGTTATGTTGTTTAAATTCAATTATATTGTTAAAACACTTTTTATTTTATTTTTTTCTGTCATTGAAAACAATTTTTTTATAACTGTGATCAATATATATTAGTTTGATTTCTTTAAAAATCGACTTAATGCATTCACTTTATTTATATATCTATTTATCAATCTATATAATGGAAATTTTGTCATCACAATAATTTCCGAAATAATATTCGAAATCGAACCAAATTTGGACAGCGAACTTATCTTTGATAAGTTTGTTAACCCCTCCATTTTCTTTTAAATGACGGCCACTTGAAAATTTCAAATCCACATTTTAAAAAGCGTATTTAAAGCCGAATATGCTGGAATTTTAATGTATATATAAACCATATAAGGGTCTCAAAGAAGTTTATTAATTAACTTTATAAGTCATTTTTAATAAAGGGGAAAATATCTTAAATTAAGCGGAGCAGCTTAAAATCAAGCTACCACTTGAACATTTATCAGCATGATGGTTTGAGCTAATTAGTCAGCACCAAAAGTTGCACAGTGAACTTATCATACAAATAACTTGGATGATTCCACCGGGCAGGTTTCTCTGCCATTTTGTTTGCAAGTAGCAGTTACTTAAATTTAGACTGCCACTTGAAATTTTTTCATAAGAGTAACTTTTGAAATACGGAACTACTTCGAATCATAATTAGCAAGTGAACTTACACCCAAATAACACACCAAATCTAACCAAATTTGAATAGACTACATATCTTATAAATATTCGGGACGAGTTGGTAAACCAAGTTGATTCACCGTTTTGTTTTCAATTGGAGACTACTTGACATTTTCAAATTCACATTGTAAAAACCGTATTTAAGACCAGATTTGCTTGAATTTTGATGTATGCATAGACCATATAAGAATCTCAACTAAGTTTTTTAACGAACTTTACCGGCCATTTTTAATATTTTAAACTAAGCGGGGCCACTTGAAATCAGGCTACCAACTGAAAATTTATAATCATGATAACATTTTAAATACTGATTCAGTACGAACCAAATATGGATAGTGAACGTACCATACAAATATTTTGGGGTATTTTACTGGGCAACTTGTTATGACATTTTTTTTTCAAAGTTGCAGCCACATCAAAATCAGGTTACCAATCGAAAATGTGACATCATAATAACTTTTGAAATACTACACTGGTTCAAACACCGACATACGATTGGACAGTGAACATACGAAACTAATAGCTTGAATTAGTTTGCCAGACAATTGCTCTGCCATTTTATTTCCAAATTGCGGCCACGTGAAAATTCGTCATTATAATAAATTTTATTATATTGAATCTTCGAACTAAATTTGAGCAGTGGCATTATCATTGAAATATCTTAGATAAGTTAGCTGGTTATCTTACTCTGTTCTTTTGTATCTAAATGGTGGTCACTTGAAACCACAGTGACACTTGAAAATTTCTAATCACAATAATTTTTTAAATACTAAATTAGCTCAAACCAAAGTTGTACAATGGATTTATCATACAAATACCTTGGATAATTTTGCTAAGCAAGCTGTTCCGCCATTTTGTTTCCAAGTTTCTTCCACTTAAAATCATACTGTCACTTCAAAATTTCTTATCACGATAACTTTTGAAATACTGAATTATTTGGATTTAAAGTTGGACAGTGAACTTATCATACAAATAACTCAGATGATTCCACTGCGCAATTTACTCTTTCATTTTGTTTTCAAGTAGCAGTTACTTAAATTTAGACTGCCACTTAAAAATATTTCATAAGAGTAACTTTTGAAATACGGAACTACTTCGAACCATAAATAGATAGTGAACTTACACTTGAAATATCTTGGTTGCGTTCGCTAAGCAACTTGCTCTGCCATATTGTTTCCAAGTGGCAGCCACTTGAAAATGTGTTATCACAATAACTTTAGAAATACTTAATCAGCTCGAACCAAGGTTGAAATATGGATTTATCATTCAAAAATCTGTGATTTCTGTGGGCAGGTTGCTGCGCAATTTCGTTCCAAGTTGCGGCCACTTGAATTCTGCCACTTGAGAATTTGTTATCACAATAATTTTTGAAAAACTGAATTTATTCGAATCAAAATTGGACAGTGGACTTATTTTACAAATATCTTGGATTAGTTCACTGAGTAACTTGCTCCGTTATTTTGATCCAAGCGAAGGCCACTTAAATTTTCAATGAACATTTGAAATGCTGAATTAATTCGAACTAAATTTGTAGAGTAGACTTATCTCACAATTGCATCTGATATGTTTGTTTGCCAACTTGATCCGCCGTCTTGCTTCCAAGTGACGGTTACTCGAAACTTTCAAATTCACATAAAAAGGTATTTATGAACCTATTTGCTTAAAACTCTATCTGTACATAGCCCACATCCGTATTTCCACCAAGTCGATTAATAATCTGCAACTGCCATTTTACTTGAAAATGGCGACTAGCTGATAAGAAAAAATAAATCAACCTATTTTTCCGAATGAGCCGGAAGACTTGTTTAGAATTTAGCATCTAATTTGCTCTATTCCATATTTTGTATACTGTAAGAGAAAGAAATAATTTACAAAATTATTATATGTAAGTTTATTTTTAATTGTTATAGTTGTAGAATTACGCATTAAATACGGAGAAACTCTGTGTAAATGCTGTGTCATATACACCTAAAGATATTTACGCTTCCACCAATATTTTATAACATTAATACTATTCTATATATTCACAAATATTCGCTGTAAATGAACGAAAAAAATTTCTGTATGGTAACAGTGGTAGAAATTCTTATTATTCTGAATGTCAGATACCCCTTTTTGCCATGGAAGCACCCTGTTAATATTATGCATCAAAAATCTGTTCTATGATTTATAAACATTAGATGTTTCAAAAAACTTAATATATATTTTGATTAAAAATTAAGTATACTTTTTTGTTTATGACTTATTGAATTTTTACCCATTCAGTGAAATAATACTAATAAAAATATTCTTTATGCTTGAAAATGAAAGGAAATTATAAGAAAAAATAAAAAGCTATACAAAATGATTTTGGAAATACACGTTTATACTCCATATCTGAAAAGTGTAAGGTTTGTTTAAAAAATTCAAAATTTACTTATATATTCACAGAATATATGCATTTACGAATCTATAATGTTATACAATTAGAAATAACCCACCTTATATATATTGTCATAAACACAACCGTGTGTATTGCATACTTTACAAATATAAGTGTATTTCTTTCAATTTCCTCATTTTCTGTCAATTATTTTGTGCAGCGTTTTTCAGTTTTTGTAAATAAATACTTGAAAATAATTCATTTAATTGTATGTTTTCCTTCCCCTACGAAATTTTCAATGTATATTTCGTTAAAATATTTTTGTAAATGATGTATCAACCCTTTAACCAGCCATTTCATTCTAGTGACGGTACTTTAAGGTATTTGTGGGATTGAGATTAACTTAAGAAAAGAATTTCATTTAGCGTACTAGATAAAAATTATTTGACTTTTAATCCTTTATAAGGAAATGAGAAATATACTTATTACCCAAATCATTTGTTTTAAATAACAAAGGTGTATTAAACTACTTTTCCATGCCTACTATTTTTAATCTAAACAAGTATATTTGTGGTAAACGTACGTAAAACGGCGTTATAGAAAGAGAATTTCAGAAAAAGAAATAAACACAGAGTGTGACGCATTGTTCTTTTATATTGTTCTTACATGTAGTTTAGTTGAGTGAAAAAGGCAGGCATAGTAAAGTACCTGACCCTACATCCCCGTTTAAAAGTCAACTATTTTGGTGGAAAGTATATTTAACACGTAATAATAAGAGGAGACATGGCGTTGCAAAAAGAAAGCGTCTTTTTGCACTGAAGACGGTATGCTTTAGGCTACCGAAACAGCTGTATGCACCTCAAATATTTTCCTTTGGCGTTTCTGACGTAGTAGTTTATTCGGGTTTTAATATTTAGCACGGTCTTATAATGGATTAAAAGAAAATAATAATGCTTGTCCAGTACTCAGTGTTAATAAATCAAAATAAACAAATTATTACAAATAGCAGTAATTGAAAATTTTAGTATAAACTACAACTTGTTTTAAATGAATTCTAATAACTCTAGCAATGTATCTTAATATTATATCTGCGTTTTTGTAAATGAAAATAAACATACTCTTATCGCTATCATGAGAATTGAAACCACAAATTGTAACTACAAAAATAATAACTTATTCATAAGATAAATTAGACGGCATTACTGATACATTATTAATTTCAATAAACAGAATTATGTTATGAATGTAATGAAATTTATTTTAACGTTATTTATATATAATATGTATACTTAAACAAACAGTAACTTAAGTAAAAATTTACATTTCCAATACTTTTTTTTCCTCTCGTTGATACCTTATATATGTTTAATTATTTTCTAGGGAAAATTTGAAATACATCACTGCTTCTAATTTAAACTAGTGTTACTTTGTAAAACACTCAAAGAAAACTACACTCTGTGTCTCAAAAATAAACATTTATTAAACTTCTTTATGAAATTAACAACTCTAATGAAGATATCTGCAATTGATATTTAAGTAACATTCTTCCGTTTGTTAAATAATATATTTAGTAAACGCCTGAATTTTAAAGATAAAATGTTTGAAAGCTCTTGTAAAATTACAATGTTATGAGCAGGAAAGTAAATTTTCGAAACTAAAGAACTACTTCGAAGAAGTTTATTTTAATTAAATTACGAAAACAGTTACCAATTAAGACATTTCTGTGAACTAACGTGTTTAAAATTCAAAATTCAAAATTCATATTTCATGAACTCTGCCAAAAACACACACTTTATTTTTAATATTTTTACATATTTTAAGAAAAAAAAATTTAATTTGAAAATTTTCGGTTTCCTTTTATTCATGAATTTTCACATATTGAAATGATCTATACATATTACAATAAATAAATAAATAAATAAATAAATAAATTAAAAAAATGTTAAAAAAAAAAACTGTTTTCCAGTTGTGATCTTTTTACATAAAGATTTCTACATTCTTTTTAGCAATAACTTTCAAAAAAATATTCTAACATTATATCTGTAAGTTATGTTATGTATAAAAAATTGCCTTAAAATGAACAGATGTAAAAATTTTTAACCAGTTCTTATTATGAATTTTAAAGTTCGTGGGATTTGTTTTACATTAAATATGTTATTACAATTTTACTCTTTGTTTTATATGTGAAGCAAAACACATTATATAACACTCAAACAAATTAAAAACTTTTTCAAAATATTTGTTATAATAATATTTGTTTATACATTTTCCAGTTGGAATTCTGAAATACTTAACGTTTATGATTTAAACTAATTTTACTTTGTAAAACAGTCACATATAATGATGAATTTCTCATGTTCAACAAACGAAACTTTCTCTTTCCACTATCAGAAAATAGCATTGTTTTACAAACATATGTCGCAGGTAATTAAGAAAATTCCTCCGTTTGTTAATCCACATGCTAAATGAATGTCTGTGTTAAAGAGATAAAATGTTTAAAAGCTTTGGTGTAGAAAAATAATTGTAAGCATTTCGTGCATGAAAGTATAATCTTAAAACAAAAGAACTGTTTAACAAAACTGTTTTAATTAATTTAATTAAGGAATTCTTAATTAAAAGAGTTGAATAAATAAACTTGATTTAAATATAGTACGGTTACAAAATTCATAATAACCTATGCGAAACCTGTTAGTTTTTCTTATATTTTACTTTCCTCTTTTTGAAAGAATTTCCTCCCATCAATTATTAAAAATTAATTTGAATTTAAATTTAAAGGCCATTTTTATAACCAAATATTTCTTCAAAAGTAATGGAGAAGAAAATCCTGTAAATTCAAGAACCGTGTGAATGCTAATATAAAAATATGGAGTGACTCCACTCGACTTTCCGACATTGAGTAATTAACAGTTTTGTAAATAAAGTAAAGAAAGAGGAGTTGTTAAACAAACAAAAGAGGGAAAACCATAATAGTGTGTTTGAGTATTTTTCTTCATATGTTACACGATGTTGTATTTAACGCTACTGAACTCTGAGCCCATATATCATAATGATAAGAAAATTTCCGTTGTGTCCCTGTAAAAACCTATAAATGCCATAATCACCAAAATGCTTATAGTTAGTGCAGCAGTGATTTATAATATACATATAAATTTTCAGCTCAATTGAATAAGGCTTTTAGATTCTATCGCACTTTTAGAAATTTGGTCCCATAGGCCATAATGATAAAGAATATTTCTTTGTGTCCCTGTAAAAAAACTATAAGTGCTAGATGCACCAAAATCAATAGAGTTTGTACTATTTTGACTTACAATATACGTACCAACTTTCAGCTTATTCGAACAAAGCGTTTAGACACTAGCGTGTTCACTCACAGACATACACAACTACATACACACACACGTACACACACACATACATCATCGCAAAAATAGTGAAAACGGACTCAGGGGACCTCGAAACGTATAGAAACCTCAAAATCTCAAATTCGGATTTTTGACATGGTTAAAATACTTCGAAAAGTAAACACTGGATTAAACAAAATTTCTTCGTTTTTTTTAATGAATTTTCCAAATTTTGGAAGGATTTCCCTACTTAAAATAATTAAAATTAAATACGTGCCTGTTAATTAAAAATTAAATACCACAAACATTTAGTGTGATGAAACTCGACAATTACTGCACGCTGTTCTATGAAAGGAAAGCATAATTAAAGGAAATATTATTAAAAAGTATCGCTGGTTTGATTTTGGTGCGCAGTTTACGTATCAAAAACTTTTTATAACGTAACTTTTACTGGTATATATATATATGAGCTTTTATAGCGTACCATAGTTCATGTATAAGATACCATATGTTGATCAAATTTTGTTTTTCATCACTTAACTAACTAGAATTGAAATGTTACAATATTTCAATTAGAAATTTCAATTAATGACACTTCTCGTTATTATTATTATTATTATTATTTAAATAACTGTACTCATTTAAAGACAATTATTACTGTAGAAATGTTATATATAAATAATGTTAATTATTTCTTTTAAAGATCATATAATGGAAATAGTTACTGAATTTGTTAGAACTCCTTTTATATGAAATTTAAAATTTTCAATGCGCAATTTTTAATATATTTGTATGAATTATAAAAACACGTTTATGACATTTAAAAAATAACTCAATAAATTATTATTTTGAATTACATCTTACTATAAAGAGAACAAGTATTATAAAACCTTAAAACTGAAAAAAAAATTATAACTTGTAATCTTAAATGACTGAGATTTTAATAATATAATATTAGTATTTTATTTCTAGAATATCAAAACAGGTAAAACTTTTTTGTGAAGTTATCAGGATTTTATTAATAAATAATAAATATGAAGCTTCTAAGTTTTTGAATTATGTCTGCGTCATTTAAATAACTATAACAAAAAGAAAGAAACTTAATTAAAAAATTATAAATTGGTATTTCACATATGACTTAATATTTGCAACATCATTTTGCATTTCATTATATAATGGGTACATTCTCGATTTATCGGAAATAAATTATCTGGGACAGGAAAACTGTATTCTGAACGGGAAAATGAGCAGAAATACTACATTATTCTCAACATTTTCTATTCGATTAGATTCGTCCTATGGAGTTTGAATCAAGCCAACATGTTTTGCTTAGTCGGGACATGAACCGAGTTAAATCGGGCCATGATTCAACTGTCGCCGCAATACCGGTGTTGCTGTGATTTATCATTCTGCAAGGCTTTTACATTCTGTTCTGAGTGTTAACATGTCGAAATAACGCAAAAGATTCGTTATTTGGTTGGGTTGTTGAGATTAAAGCCGATTGACTGCACTATAGTCCTAGACCTAAGGGGGAATGCCCTCCGTGCGGGTCTTTCTAAGGGGTCCTATTCCGTATTTATGCAAGTTTCAGAGAAAATGATGGAAAAACCAAACATCTGGGTCGAACAGCGCGACCTGGAAGCGAACCTGGCACCTCACGTCTACCAGCTTTGAGCTCAGAACCGTTCGATCGCTGGTGGGCCGAGTCGTTCTTGGGATAAATCAAAAGTTTAAATTAATTAAGAAATCGGAAAATGGACATAGAGTAAGATCGTTAATGCTTGCATATGAGATTAGTGATCAAACAAAGAAAGATCAAACCTCGATTATCCGACCTTCGTTTAACTGGAAAAATCCGTTTACCGACGTCGAATTTCAAACTTATTTTTAGCGTTTATTATCCAACGCACTTTTAAAAAACACTTTCTGTTAATCAAAATTCATTTTGTAAGCCTTTTTTTTTCTTCTTTTTCCTTATCCCCGTCATTCCTTGTGTCAACAAACGTTCTTTCCTAACTACGAGTAGAGATAAATATTTTGGTTCCCCTTTCTTAGAATTCAGGATGACCAATTCACGGCAGATGAAACTTCCATTTTATCATTATCATGGTATGTTTTCCGGGGATATTATAGCTTCAAAGGGCCTAAAGGTGTGATTAGGAAATGCATTTAGGGCACTTTACCTTATGCTGACCACAGACACCCACCCACACAGACACATAGACAGACAAACACATACACGGACCAACCGCTAAAGTACGTTTTTCGGATTCAGGGGACGCCAAAACGTATAAATATAACATAAACTCAATTTCTAAAATTAAGAAATTATTGAGTTACAAATGTATAGCATATAACTTTTTTATATTGTAAATATTTCAAACACCATAAATTTATCTAAAATAAAAACTAACATACAACAGAAATTTTAAACTCGATTTTCTAACTTTAAAAAGGAAAAGTTAATAAAAAAGACTCGAATTACTATTATAATAATGCATAAAACGCACTATCTCTTTTCTGAAAATTATCGCAAACATATGAATAATTTAACCAACCCGAGAAACTTATAAACAAATATACAAAGTTTGGCTCAGTCGAAATTTAATTAGATGTGAAATATTTTACGAACTTTTCGATTGTATTTCACATTATTATCTAGAAAATAAACTTAGAATGTATACTTCTCGTTTCAGTTGATTTGTATGGCAGTCTGAGTGTCTGAATAATATTTGTTGAGACATACATCTTGTAAATAAAACAACTTGAAATTACATGTAAGCGGTGTATTTACATATATTATTTATATTAAAAATTGTTATACTTTAGCTGTGGTCGCAGCGTCCTTATATTCTTATGTCCGTTTTATTAAGTAGTTTCCATTATTTAAAAAAGTAATGTTCCTTGAACCTTTTAATGCTAAAATCTTATCTAAAAATAAAATATCGTTTCCAACAAAAATAAAATTTAACAATCAACGCTTTATGCATAAAGATTCAACTATACATATATATACACTATATATATATATATATATATATATATATATTACGTACTAAGGATTTCTGCCCCCCGCTCTCTCCGCTCACTAAGCCCCGAGGGCGGCCTAGCCACCTCCCGACTCGTTTCACTCATTAACCCCTGCGGCGCTCTGTCTTCCTATTACCTTCTTTATTTTTCACTGGTTAGGAATTTTTAGAGTGCATAACAAAAGACAATATATATGTATATATATATATATATATATATATATATATGTATATCCATATTCAATATATAATTGAAATACGTAATATTTAATACTTTTTTTTAAGATAAAGTATTATGCTTAAGATGAGTAATTAGTCTCAGACTAGAAAGAAATTCGTAATATCTAGAACATTTGCGTTATTGCTTTAGTATATGATCCCTTGACGAATTTTTGCGCCACGATCTAGCGATAAAAGTTTTGGTATATAATTGCTTGTTTAAACATCAACAACAACAACAACAACAACAACAACAATAATAATAATAATAATAATACCTATTTATTTATTTATTTTTCAAATGCGTTTACTTTTTACTATTAAAATTTTTAGTTAATTTAGGGCAATATATAATAGTCTCAATATATTTTCAATGTACAGCTAGATAATAATTTTATACATTCGAAAATATCTGAAAAAATAAAAGCTTATCATTATCATTATTATTTTAATTTGTAAAAATCTCCTACAGCTTCAATTTTGAATTTTCTCCTGCGTACTATTTATTAAAATAACGAAGAATAAAACCTACTCAGTTCTTTTAAAGGGTTTTAGATGATGAATTTTTTCTTGCCATAATTAGAATTATGAAATAGATCATAGAAATGTCTAATTCTGCAATGTTAAAACATTTTAAATGCTATATTACACGATGCTGTCATCAATAAATGAGTTTGAATTTGAATCTAAAATATTTTTTATGCCAAAATATATCCGAAGTATTTTAAAATATGTTTTTAAATATAAAAGATAGATACTCTTTAAAGACAAGAAGAAATGCGGCCAATTATACAAACACGACATTATTTCATTATTCAAATATATGTATATAGAAACAACATAAGAATTTGCCAGTAAATGAATCAATTTTCTAAAAGTACAAAAAAAAAAAAAAAAAAAAAAAAAAAAAAAGATACCTGCAGACTACAAATTACAATCCTAAATTTATTTATTTATTGAAAATATCTAAGATAACACTTTTTATTATTCATTTCCAGACGACAAATTTCTATGTTACCAATAGCAACATTGACAATTATTTTATTTAATACTTTTTGTTTTTTACAACATTGATCACATTTTAATTATCCTGTGGAAAATGGCGTCATACAGTTGAAAGAACAACGATTTGCACAAACATTTTGTAAGTTAATAAATAGAGTACTTTTAATATTTTTTAATTAATCACTTCGTTAATTAAAATGATAGAAATTTTCCTTTAAGTGAAATATCTTCCTTGGTGAATTCGACACACATTGATATATCTCATGACGCGAAGAAATGTAGCCGCAGATAACAAAAAAAAAAAAAAAAAAAAAAAAGACACCAGCAACAGTAATTAAAAAAAAAAAAAAAAAAAAAAAAAAAAAAAATAGAGAAAGAGATATCAGAGATATTCAAACAAGCAGAACTCATAAAAACAAAATTCTCTACTATTCTTCAACCAAATTTCTTGTGATCATGGGAGCTTTTACGCAAGTGATAACTCAATGTGTCCAGTGTTTACATAAGGGTGACATCCCTTACGATTGAGAGAAATAGCAATAAGGGAAATTCGAATGACTGTATGTTTACCAAATCCCAACCATGTAATGAGGTCAGAAGACGTACAATTAACCTAACAAATGAGACACCTAACAACTTTCCTGTGAGAAATCTGACACACGTGTAAACAGAGTTTACATAGCGAGAAGAAAAAAAAAAAAAAAAAAAAAAAAAATGTAGAGCCTTTTTGTTGAAATACCTATTTACGAGATCTAAAATTGACCTACCTAATCAGGATGACTGTCAAATTTCCTGTAATAAGCAAGTAACACATGCGAAAGAATATCTAAAAAAGGGGGTTATGTAGCATTTTTCAAGATAATCGTTAGAACCGTTTTCTAATACCAACTTTCACCAAAACATAGCAAACTTAACTATTCACCGGAAAACAACAATTACATATGAACATATGAAAGGATATCTAAAGTAGAATTAATATGACGAGCATAAATAAAAAAGAAAAGAAAAAGAAAATTCCGTATAGCCGTTTTTAAAGAAACGCACTTGCGAGAATTTAAATTGGCCTACTTATACAGGATTCCTATCAATTTTCGTGAAATAACCAACTATAACACAAGAAAGGACATCTAATAGGGTGTTTATATAGCATATTTGAAGGAAATCGTTAGAGCCGTTTTTGAGATACGGACTTGCGGTCCTGGTTTCATACTTACTTCCGGTACATACCTTACTTCCGGTTTCACGTGTCAGACTTCTGGCATTTCAATTTTCACCATAGGTTAAAAAAGTCATCTTTGCACCAGACCTAATATAATTTTGTAGTTTTGTCCCTCTACCTTTATTAGTATTGGAGATATGATAGTCAGAAGATTATTCGCTCACATACACACAAACACATACCTATATACAAACATACTGGGTAATTGCGAAAAATTACTTTTTTGGACTGAGGAGACCTTAGAACATGTAAATCAGTTGAAAATTTGATATCGAATTTTTGGACCAAATACAATACCACCATTATCTGTGGTACTAGGGTAATGGAAGTAAAAAAAAAAAAATGCAACAAAGTAAATAAAATTTAATAAACAACGAATGTAATCATAATTCTAATTCCACCGACACCCATCCAAAAGTACTTTCTCTCTCTGTCTTTTTTCCCCATGAATATAATAAATGTATAAATAATTATTTCTGACCGAATAAATAAAAATGACCTTATTTGTTGTTAAAATGAAATTATAAGTGAAATATTCAGTGAACTTGTAATTCTATGGTACATTCACCTTAAAAATACGGCATAAAACACTTATATCCTAAACGGCATTCGTAACATAAAATAAAATATTCGAATAAATATGAAGTATTTATACAGCTAGTTTATAGCAGTGTTGGGAAAAATGCAATCGTTTGGACAGTTTAGGACTAATCAGTCGTTAAACGCGATTTTTTCAGTTGACGATTAATTAATCATTTTTGACAAATTTTACAATTAAAATTTAATTTTCGTGATAATACAAATAAAGTTTTATCAATCTGTAATAATAAAATGCAATTTATTATTCATCAATAATTTATCTTTAAATTAAATGATTGAATAAATTAACGATTAAAACTAGTTAGATTGGGACTTAAATATTATTAATTAATTTATTTATTAATTTATTTATTGTTGTGGTTGTGGTATATATCCCTAAAACATTGATTTTGTTTTATTTTAATAAGTAAATATGTCACCTTTCTGTTTTGTCTGAAAATTTTACTGTAAATATGCCACCAATGAAAAACACTGTACATGTACTGATCCAACTGCTGCGATACATGCATTGTAAATGATAATATTTTTTTACAATGTGATAACATATTTAAATATTTATGAATATAGAAAGATATTTAAACGAGGGTTTGAGGGGAGAATTAGCCACTGACACAGATATTTATGTGAAATAAAATTTTCTAACGCTAACTTCATCTGTTTTTAAACTGCACTAGAAATGTTCATATACATTAACTTAAATTTTAACCTTAAGAAGTTATGATAAATCTATAGTAATATAGGTTAAAAGAAAGTAGTTTGGGTGCTACACCAGACAGTGTTACTTTAGCTTTTGTCAAAACTAAAGTTTTTTTTTTTTTTTTTTTTTTTTTTTATTGTTATTTACCTATAATGACATGTTTAGAAAGCTGCTAAATTAAAAATCAGGTGGGCTATATTTCCTGTGTCTGTCTGCGAAAACTTTATCAGAAAATTTCCAAAACAAACATAAGCAATTTGTCTAAATTCAGTATTCTAAATCTTCATTATTTGGGTATGTTATTTGAAACTAATATCAAACAAATTTTTTTGTGTACAGGAAAATACAAAAGTATTCAAATACATCACATCCAAGAGTAAATTTGTAATCGGTGTAGCATAATACTTTTATTTTACAACTATATTCACATACATTTCTTTTACATGCAACAAAGTACTTTTAATATAGAAATAAATGTTTAAAAAGTTCATCCCACGTTTTAAGACCATATAGAATTTGCGTTTGCGGCTGAATTTGCGTTTCAAAATAAAATTCGTTCGTTACTTAAAAGTTATTATTAATTTTTTGGGACAAATTTAAGTACAATATGCTGTACGTTTATAGTTCATATACAGAGCGATCCAAAATAATAGAAATGAGTTTTATAGAGTTGTCTGGATAAAAATTCTAGGAACAATTGAAAAAACTTTTTTAATTCAATAAGGGCCTCGTTTTGTTTTTCTAATGTAACCTGCAGTATTCAAATGAATGTGTGTGTTTGTGCGTGGAAAGGGTTAAGGGGACTCTCTACTTATCGTTACTAAAAGCCGAAGCCAATGTCAATCTACGGGGAATTTTGCCCCGTTATAACTCATTAACTAATCCATATTTTTAAATTTCGTTTTTCCATTTAGAAAATTCACAGTTGTTAAACAATTTATCGCTTTCAAAAAATTAATTTCTGTAATTTTAGTATATAATTTTTAAGCTTAAAAATGCAAAATTTTACATTATGAAAATGCGATACAATTTATAACACAATAATAAAATATTAAAAAAAAAAAAAAAAAAAAAAAAAAAATCAGTTTTGAGAAAGCACTAAAATTTTTAACAATTGTGATTTTTCTGAATGTGAAAACGAAATTTAAAAATATGTATTAGTTACGGAGTTATAACACGGCAAAATATCCATTGATTAACATTGGCTTTGGTTTCTGGTGATGATAAGTAGAAAGTCCTTTTAAGTGAGCAAAGTGGTAATCCCCACTTCACAGAAATATATCAGAGTTAATAAAATTGTTATATTTTAAAAACTATTTTAAATTTTAATAAAGCTCCTCAGAAATGGCGTTTAAAAGTAATAAGTAAAAACCTTTGAATATACGCCATAAAGCGTAAGAACTCGCAGCAATTATTTCGGTTCGAAAGAAAACTTGAGCTTTTGTCAGGTGAAAAAGTAGGCACAAGGGCTGCAATGCTTGAAGATTTGTTTGTAGCACCCGTGCCTACTTTGTTAACCTGATGAAGGGTCAGGTTTTCATTCGACCCGAAACAGTCATTGCGAGTTCTTGCACATTATGGTGTTTATTCAAATTTTTGTAATTATTATTTTTAATTGTTTTTATAGTACACAATAATTGCCTATAAGCACTGCTTCATATCTTACGGCCTAAACTACAATAGGGATGGAACACTGTCGCAGAACTCATACCAATATCAATGAAACAAAATTCTTTACTTCTTAAATCAACGATTGTTGGAAAACTAGAGCAGCTGTAATAGTTCCTTCCCCAAGGCCAGCAATAACTGCAGAACTCAGCAGTACAACTCAACTCCTCTCCAGTTGAAGCGAGTGCTACCGGAATGCTTCTGTTTATCGCTACGAAAGAATGTTCTGTTTTGATCAATATGTCGCTATGGTGCGAATATTATTCGAATATAATATTACTTTAATTTCCGGGCCCTCTGTATATAATTGTTGTATAATAGTTTGTAAATAGTAATGTTAGTGTTCAACAATATCTGTTTATGGAAGTGTGTGCAGTTTAATTAAAAAGAAAATATTGAAAATTATTCTATGTTCTATTTCAAGACTCCAGCCTGCTTTATCCTCTAAAAAATGATTGTGAAACCAATATCTGGCGCCCCCGGGTGGGCCTGGCGTTTTTTAAAATAGAATGATTAATAATTAAGAGGTAAGAAGATTAGATTTTTTCCATTTTGAAGTTTTTCATTGATGATCTTAAAAAAAAGAAATATTAAAACGAAACTTACGAAGAATATTTCCTAAATGAATGCATTTTATTAATGAATATATTATATCATTTAGATAGTATTAGATAGTAATACAAAGTGTATTATTTATTGACATAATGAAAATAGAAATATTTTGAAGTTTATGATTGTCAATTGAAAGTTTGTAAAACGAAAATATTTTGGTTTTGAAGTTTATTTTGTGGTGATTTCAAATTTATGAAAACGAGATTTACTAAGTAAAATAAATATTGAGTGAATATTGTATTATATTATTTGATAGTAAAAATGGAAATAATCAAAAGAAATAAAACTGCACACAGAGCTTCCTTTACGAGGGCCTATAATAAGCTAGAAAATATACTAGCAGACGAAAATTCTTCGTTCGAAGAAGTAGAGATCAGTTTAGTTTTATTTAAACAAAAATCTGATACATTAGAGCTGACACATAATACATATTTAGATTCTTTAAAAGAACAAGAATTTAAAACAGAATTTGATTCTGTAGAAGAATATAGGGAAAAATCACTGAGAATTCAAGTAAGAGCTCAACGCTTTTTAGAAAATCACAAAAAATTAAATGTAAAAGAAAGTAATATTGTTGATTATGATAATCAATTAGAGATTAACAAATTGGGTAAAACATTATGTCAGCGTCTCCCTGAAGTTGAACTTTACACGTTCGGAGGAGATTTAAAAGATTGGCTCACATTTTGGAATCAATTTAAGAATATTCATGAGAATAAAAATTTAAGTAAAGCAGATAAATTTCACTATTTGATTCAGTCAACTAAAATTAAATCAGAAGCAAGAGAAATTGTTCAGTCATATCCCGTAACTGAAGAAAATTATGATTTGGCTATACAGAGCTTAAAAGAAAGGTATGGTCGAGAAGACCTTTTGATCGATTTTTATGTTAGGGAGTTATTAAAACTCGTTCTTAATTCTAATAATAAGAAAAATTGTTCTTTGAGCGGTTTATATAATAAATTATCTACTCAGTTACGAGCGCTAGGCACTTTGGGTGTTACTAGTGAAATGTGTGGCCTAATTTTATATCCCTTAGTTGAAAGTTCATTACCCATAAATATATTACGTTTATTTGAACGACAGAGAAAAATTCTAGAAACTGAAAATAAAATATCGAGTCTTGATGCCATACTTCTGTTTTTAAGAAATGAAGTACAGTCCGAAGAAAAGATTAAATTGAGCAGAACCGATCTTTGTAATACGCTTCCTGAGCGCGAACATAAAGGTTTAACAACTTATAAAAATGTAAAAGATAATTATTCATCCGCAATGGAACTAATTACACATGATTCAAAAAGTAATTTATGTTCATTTTGTTCAAAAGATCATGAAATGCGATTTTGTAAGAAAGCATTTTATATTCCTTTAAGCGAGAAACTTTCAGTTATTAAAAATAAGGGATTATGTCGAATCTGTTTAGTAAAGGGCCACGTAGCCAATTCATGCAAATCAAACATTAGGTGTCAGATTTGTAGTAAGAAACATTTAAAATTTATGTGTCCCATGTTGGAATCTAATAAAAATAATGAAGGTTCTAGGTAACTTTCGAATCACGATGAAATAAAAGAAAAGTGTGTTGACACACTGTTTACACAAAAAGAAACTAAATAAAAATCGCATGCCACTAAGAATGTATTTTTACAAACTTTAGTTGTAATGCTGCATGGAAAAAATGCGAAGCGCAAAGCGAGAGTTGTCCTAGATACAGGGTCTCAAAAGTCATATATATTGAAATCCACTGCAGAAGAATTAAATTTCGATTTTGTAAGAGAAGAAGAATTTTGTCATTCATTATTCGGTGGAGAGAAAACAGATATAAATAAACACATATGTTACAAAATTTATTTGAGCAATCTTCATAATGATTATATTTGTAGCTTAGATGCTCTAGATCAAAATGTTATTTGTAATGATATTTCTGCGATAACTCAAGGAAATTGGATACGTGAGTTAAAAAATAAAGGAATCAATTTAACTGACATTGACAATTCTGGGCCTATCGAAGTTCTTTTGGGAGCAGACGTCGTGGGTAAATTATTTACTGGTAGACGAGAACAACTTAAGTCAGGCTTAGTCGCCATGGAATCGAAATTAGGATGGACTTTGATGGGAAAAGTCCCTCAGTCCAGTAGTTGTAGAGATATAAATATGTCTGTCATTAGTATGCTTTCACAAGAAGACATATCGGTTTCGAAATTATGGGATTTAGAACTCCTTGGCATTAGAGATCCTATAGAACAAAGTAATACGGAAGATATTGAAAAGGCTGTTATGATACATTTTAAAGAAACAGTCAAACAAAAACAAGATGGAAGATATGAGGTCCATTTACCGTGGAAAAATGACCATGCTTGCTTACCGAGCAATTACGAAGTTGCAGTACAAAGATTAGAATCTACTGTTAAAAAGTTAGAAAAAACTGGATATCGTAAAAAATACCATGAAGTTTTTAAAGAGTGGATTGATGATAGAATTATTGAAGAAGTTCCCGTTGAAGAATTGGCGCTTGCTAATTCTTATTACCTTCCCCATCGTCCAGTAATTAAGGAAACATCATCAATGACCTCTATGAAAATTAGGCCCGTTTTTGACGCCTCAGCTAAGAAGCCTGGTTATCCATCCCTAAATGATTGCTTAGAGACTGGTATTAACTTTATTGAAACCATTCCTTCGATTTTAACAAGATTTCGCTTATACAAAATTGGGGTTATTTCTGACATTAAAAGAGCGTTTTTACAGATAGCTCTGCACGAAAAAGATCGAGATTTCTTAAGATTCCTCTGGTATGATGACAAAGATGACATAAAGGTTTTCCGTCATACACGTTGTGTTTTTGGGGTAACCAGCAGCCCTTTTTTACTCATGGCAGTTATTCATCACCATTTGTCAGCTGAATCGTTGAAAATAAAGTATTCTGAAAAATTGCTGGAAAGATTGCGTGACAGTTTTTACGTGGATAATTGTGTGGCCAGTGTACATAACATTTCAGAGTTAGATAACTTTGTGAAGTATGCCACAGATATTATGAAAGAAGGGAAATTTGATCTTAGGGGCTGGGAAAGTACAGCTTGTCCTGAAATCCCTTCTCAAGATTCTAAAACACAAGTGTTAGGCTTAATATGGGACAAATACTCTGATACCTTAGAAATAGATTATGAAGTATTAAAATTTGATAAGACAGAAAAACTAACGAAACGAAAAATTTTGTCATTTATTAGTAAAATTTTCGATCCGACAGGTTATATTGCCCCAGCTTTAATACAACCCAAAATTTTGCTTCAGGCCATATGGAAAACTAAAGAACATTGGGATGCGGAAGTTAGTGATGAAATTAAAAAGAAGTTTCTTGGTTGGGTCAAAAATTTGCATTTTTTAAAAGACATAAAAATACCTAGATGGACTGGTGGGACTGAATCGTCACTTCTAAGTTTGCATACATTTGTAGATGCGAGCAAAGATGCCTATGCCGCATGCGTTTTTCTAAGATCTGAGTCCACTAATGGTGTAGTGAACATTCACTTATTGCAAGCTAAATCTCGAATAACTCCACTGAAAAAGATAACAATTCCACGTTTAGAGCTCATGGGAGCTACAATAGGAGCAAGATTGTTCAAATCAGTTAAAGATGCTCTGAAAATGGAAAAAATAGAATCCTATTTTTGGACTGATTCATCTACAGTACTCAGTTGGATTAAGCGGCAAGAACAGTGGTCAGTTTTTGTGAATAATCGCATAAATGAAATTAGGAAACTTACTGATGCTGAGAATTGGTTCCATGTTTCCGGTGAATTGAACCCTGCTGATCTTGCATCCAGAGGATGTGGAGCTAAACAGTTGTTAAAATCTCAGTGGTGGCTGGGACCAGTCTGGTTGAAGAATCCAAGAGAGCAATGGCCTAAGTCAGTCATAAATATCAATGAAGAAGAGATTGCTCAAGAAAAAAGAAGAACTGTAGTTTCTGCTAATAATATTGAGTTTGAATCTGTTGTATCCCGATTAGCGAACAGAGTTTCAAAATTTTCCAAGATTGTTAAAATCATAGCTTGGATATTACGTTTTCAACCGAAATCTAAAGACTTAAGAAAATATCCAAATATTACATCTGAAGAAACTGAAAATGCTCAAAAGACACTTTTTCGTTGTGTACAGACTGAATGCTTTACAGATAAAGAAGGCAAAAGATCTCTCGTAAATTTCCAAACTTATAAAGATGATGAGGGAATACTAAAACTGAAATCAAGACTTACAAACGAAAATGAAAATTCTGATTTTATTTTTCCTTTGGTACTTCCGTCCAAACATCCAGTAGTGAAAAGACTTATCGAGCAAGAGCACATTGTCAACAAGCATGCTGGAGCGTCTGCTCTACTTGTTATTTTGAGAGAACGATTTTGGATTTTAAAGGGAAAAAGAATTATTCGAAGTGTCATACATGAGTGTAATATCTGTAAGAAGCAAAAGGTTAAACATCTAGAAGTACCATTTCCTCCTCTTCCAGAAGATCGCACGAAATTAACAGCAGTTTTCCAAGTCTCAGGAGTTGATTTAGCAGGTCCTCTGCTCACCAAGTCCAAAGAAAAAGTTTGGATCGTACTATTTTCTTGTGCGGTGTTTAGGGCTGTACATTTAGAATTGATTCCATCACTTAGTACGAATGCTTTCATTCAGGCTTTACGAAGATTTATAGCGAGAAGAGGACGGATTTCTGTGTTATACTCCGACAACGGTACAAACTTCACTGGATTAAATAACGCATTGAAGAGTTTGGATTGGACTGAGATTCAACAACCGTTTGAGGTAAAGGAAATTAGATGGAAATTCAACCCATCATCAGCCCCATGGTGGGGAGGGTTCTGGGAAAGACTTATAAGAATTCTCAAAGATTTGCTTCGAAAAAACTTAGGTAGAGCCTCTCTGACACAAGAAGAACTACATACGCTAGTATGTGAATGCGAATCTATTATGAACACTAGACCGGTAACGTACATATCAAGACCGTTAACGTACGTACAAGATCAAGAACTAAATGTTCTAACGCCTTCACTGTTCCTTCAAGAATTACGAACAAGTGATGTACCTGACTTGGATCAAATTGAGAAAACTGACGTTGTTGAAAGATTTAGATATATTCAGAGAGTAAGAGAATCTTTAAAGCAAAGATTCAGAAGAGAATATCTGGGTTTTCTACGTTCGTCGATCCCCAAAAGTCACGACACAGTTCAAGTAGGTGATATAGTCTTGATTGGCAGCGACGATAAGAAACGCTTATGTTGGCCCTTGGCAAAGGTCACCGAACTCTTTCCTAGTAAAGATGGAATTATTAGGCTGGTTAAGCTTAGAACATCGAAAGGAGTTTTACTACGACCAATCCAGAGACTCTATCCTCTTGAAATCACACAAAGACTTGAACAGCATGTGCCAAATCCTGCACCGAAAACAAATAACACTAGTGAGAAGCCTAATGATGGAGAGCTACTTAAGACACGTTTTGGCAGGGTAGTGAGGCCAGTAAAAAGACTTGATGTGTAATTTTAACATAAGACTGCTCAAAAACTATAAAAACATTTTTTTTTTCCTTTAAAAAGTGAACTCTAAATATTTTTTTTGGTATTTTTCTTTTTTTTTTTTATTATTAGATATTTAATGTGATTCATATATATATTGTCATTTGTTAACCTTTCTATTAGTATTTTTCAGTGTCATATTTCTGTTGAGCATTTTTGCAGAACGCTCAAGTGGGGAGGATGTTGGAAAACTAGAGCAGCTGTAATAGTTCCTTCCCCAAGGCCAGCAATAACTGCAGAACTCAGCAGTACAACTCAACTCCTCTCCAGTTGAAGCGAGTGCTACCGGAATGCTTCTGTTTATCGCTACGAAAGAATGTTCTGTTTTGATCAATATGTCGCTATGGTGCGAATATTATTCGAATATAATATTACTTTAATTTCCGGGCCCTCTGTATATAATTGTTGTATAATAGTTTGTAAATAGTAATGTTAGTGTTCAACAATATCTGTTTATGGAAGTGTGTGCAGTTTAATTAAAAAGAAAATATTGAAAATTATTCTATGTTCTATTTCAAGACTCCAGCCTGCTTTATCCTCTAAAAAATGATTGTGAAACCAATAACGATATTTTAGGTGCAGAAATTTCTTAAACAAATACCGGTATGCTTTCTTTGCCAGTGTTCCATCCCAGCTATAACAATATATCTATAGTAACAAAGTATAAAAGAAAATGACTGAGATGCCACATCAGATTATTTAATTTCATAAAATAATTTATTTCAAACTGTTTTCAAATTTGAATTTTGATTTTAATATTCTTTCTAAACTTTAAAACTACAATATCATCTATTTTTAAATAATGTTTTTAAAGGCAGTAATAAATAAATAATATTACTTTTAATATTCTAAATCATAACATTAAAAAATAAATTATATTAACAACTATTTTAAATTTTTATTTTCAAATCACAAATGGACAGAAATACAGATGCAATTATTATTATTATTATTAATTATCATTATTATTGTTGTTTTTTAGGTAAATCTATTATATAAATATTTTATGCATTAAAATTTCTTAAAACAAAATATCATTGTTATTTTAATTGTTTGACACCCTAAAAAAAATCATGATAAAAATGACTATATTTTCATATTAAATAGTTCAAAATAATTTCCCAATTTCCTACGAAAGACTTATTTACTTTGCAAAATTTCTATTTCGCCATCTTTATGGAATAAATAGATAGTCCTTATATACGCAAAAGTTGCTAATTATACTTTACATTCATACTAAATGTCGAAATACTAAAATAAAATGCTTAGAATCTCTCCTTTGATATGTAAATCATAAATTTTCTTCAAGGAAGAAAAAAATTAGTGACCTTGTTGCATGTATTGATAAAGGTTTCGGATAATTTAAAGCTGAAACTTCCACAAATACTTTTATTGCAAGCAATACTTTGTAGCCTTTCATTTACATTAAGTATGATACTTAGTATCGTGCGTTGAATGTAATAGTAGGATGCATACATTCTAAATATTCATTTCGAAGCCAAAGGTTATTTACATAAAACTTCTGAGAGTAGTTTAGATATACATATTACATTTTCCGTTGCTGCGTATTCAAAAATAATTCTATATTTATGCAAATTAATGGTAATATCTAGAATTTTAAAGCTGTAATTCATAGGATTTTAAAATACTGTTTTTTAAATTTATTTCCTGCAATACAAATTAAATCAGAAAATGCAATATTTTTCTCTATATATTAAAAAAAAAAGTTATTGTTGCTGGCGTGAAATATTTTTTTGCCTGCGACCACATATTCTCTCGGAGGGCAGGGTCCTTCACATCATGAGAGGTATCATTGTGTACCAAATACCCCAAGGAAGACATTTCGGCTGCTTAGAAATTTCTACCATTTTCATTAAAGAAGTTATTAACTAAAAACGACGGGTTTATGAAGGTACTCTATTTGCCACCTTGAAAAAAATTTCCCCAGTGACGTTATTCTTCTGCCATGAAGTCCTTTTACACGGGAAGATGAAAATATGATCCATGGTTGTAGGTAAGAAGGTTGGGTTTAATGTCGCTCCAGTACTGCGCTATGTGTAATTGGCGACGGTCTGAGACGCACCCCTAGGGATGTTCCGGAGGCATGCCATCACAATTTTGATCCTCCACGGGGGGGATGGCTCCCCGCTTTGGTGATCTCCAGAGGTATAGCTTTGATGGGAGCATGGAGGAACTTTGCGGCCACGACGGATTTTATGTGCGCCAATCACCATTAATGTACACGACGGTATTTGGTCGTCGCAAGTATCGAACAGGCAATCTTCCAATTATGGGCTCGGGGCTTTACCGACTAAGGTACCGCAGCCTGGATCCATGGTTGTAAAAAAGAAATAAAAAGGGTCATATACTAAAGCTGTAATGTAAAATGGTTCTAGATATTACGAATTTCTTTCTATACAAAATAATAATGATAATAATAATAATAATAATAATAATTTTTAGCATAATTTTCATAAAATATATATAAAAATAAATAATCTGGGACTAAATATTATGTATTTCAGTTCGACACTGAATATGGGGTATTTTATAATATTTTTCTGCTTTTGTCTTGTGGTATGCACTATCAATATTCCTATTCAGGTTAAAACAAAACAGCAAATAGGTTGGCAGAGTTCTGCATGGGTTAATAAGTAAAGTGAGTCGGGGGGAGGCAAAGCCTCCTTCGGGGGTTGGTGAGCGAAGACAGCAGGGAACAGAGCCCCCTATTTATTTATTTATTTAAAAAAAAAGTTTTTACTTTCTCTTACCCATAAGGTAGAGAAAGTATTGTTTTTGGGTCAAATTTTCGAACGCGAGATTTTGTTATATTTACACGTTTTGAGGTCCCCTAAATACGAAAATCATGTTTTTAGCAAATGGTCTGTGTGTATGTGTGTGTGTGTGTCTATGTGTGTGTCTGTCTGTTATCAGCATATCTCAAAAACAAATTATGGCAGAAAGTTCAAACTTGGTATTCTAAATGTGTATCATATGGGGATGCTACAGTAAGCTTTTCGTTAATATCAAGCAAATGGTTCGTGTACAGGGACAATCAAGAGAATTCTAATACATTACGTCTATGGGGGAAATTGCAGGAAAATAGAGTTTAACGTCTATAGACTGCACTAAACCAAATGAAACGAATATATATTTTTTGTAATAGAGACAGTTAAGAGGGAAAAAAATTTTGTGAATTAAATTCTATATTAATTCCGAATTAAATTCTATATAAATGTAGGTGCATTAATGAAACGGGGGGTTGAGGGGGGCGGTAGCCCCCCTCACACAGAACTAATTATCATATAAAACTCTTCAGAAGCCTAATATGAATTGTTTAACATAGGTTTACATAACAGTACTCGTTATCTTACCTCTTAATCTCCAACCTGTATTTATAGTATTAAATTTCAGGGTAAGAGAAAGTCGTGTGAGTGACACACCAGATTATTTAATTTAAATTTAGTTTTATTTTTTATTTATTTATTTATTTTGAGGGGAGGAGGGGGAGAAAGTGTATTAGTTATAGCTCTAAAGCTATTCAATTTTACATATGGACGAATTTATGTATAAATCACTTTCAAAGATCAGTATTTTCACAATCCTTAAAAATTCTGGCGATAGAAATTTTGATCTTAATTAAATACTTCCGTTCTACGGATCTTGTGCTCTGGAATATAATATGATTTTTGAAATAAAATTTAATATAGCAAATCTGCTGGATTGGTGGCGCATTATGAAAATCCTGACACTGACAAGCTACCTCTCGCCGGAACCTGCAGCATTCCTTGGCAGATAACAATGATTTATCAGTACCAAGTGAAAATCTGACCAAAAAAATTATCACTTGTTGTAGCCCTGAACCTCATGTGTTGTAACTAGCTTAATTAATGCGTTTCTTACAAACTAAAAAAAAAATACTTATTAGTTAAAATTTTAGTACTATACATCTTTAAAAAATGAATAAATGCGAACAATTGCATGTATATTTATAATCAATGTAATCAGGGTTTAACCTGGCAAAAAAATTTCTTTAGCATTTTAGCTAAAACATATAAGAAGTATTTTAGCTTTTTCGAAAATTAATTCTTTGAATAGTATTGATTTCTTTTTCTTAACTTGGTTATCCCCAATTTTGTTTCCTGTTTGTTTTGTTTCCTGACGATTTTAACCAAGCATATATTGCGATTTAAGAAAAATGAATCAGCAAAATTTTGTTTCGATTTCAACAAACGCAATACTAGCACTGAGAATACATCTATGAAGCAAATTCTTAATTATGTTTTTAAATATTTTTGCATTTAAATTCAACTATTAAAAGTCGAAAATGAATCCGAATATAATAAGTAGATAATGATTCCCAATATTTTCAGTGATTTTGTAATTTCCGTCCACGAATATTTGTATAAAAACTAGAGGTAGTTATATAAAGATATTTTATGAAGTAACCTAGTTTTAGCTTTTTAGCGAAATTCTTACTAGCATAGTTTAGCAAAATACAATATCTTTTAGCAAAATGCTAAAAAAACTAATAGCAGTTTAAACCCTGAATGTAATGAAAAATGTACCCATGCACGCGCAGTCAATTCAATTATTAATATAAACTATATATATATATATATGCATGTTATTTTAATTACCATATAAAACAATACTTAAATAGTTAATTCTCGAAGTACTTAGATTGTAATTATACTTCTTTATACATTTACCAACGACAACAACAATAACGAAAAAGGCAAACCATCCCTCTCGTTCATATTACAAATACTTTTTTATCTATTGGTAAAATCGTTTAACCTATACGTCCATATAAACCTTTTTATTATATCTTAAAATATATTTTGTTTTTTATTACAGAGGTAGTAGACTTTAAATGTATCTCTATGGATTACCATTCGAGTAAAATTTATGCAACAGATTTTTACTGTACCGTCTTGTATAATATCCAAAAATACCAAGAGGTGAAATTTTAATTAGTTTTTAATTATTGAGGAAATTATTTCCCAAAAATTAATGTCTTATAATAAATAAGAATGAATGAATAAAAAAGTAAAAGTAAAAAGTAAAAAAAAAATTAAATACATTTTTCGCAATTTCCAGTTATAGCACATAATTTAACTAAATATTTTTTTGTGGTCCTGTAAACTGCTAGGTGAATCATACTATACTGCACAGAAAACTTATTTCTATGTTTATTAAAAAATTCCTAAAATTTCACAGTTAAAGAATATTACAAGAATAAGGAAATTTGCATCATTCACGGCGTAATACAAAATGGTTGAATAGAAATTTCTTAAAGGATAGAGAAGTGAATTAGAGGGTTTACATTAATTACATTACGGCGAGACTCTTTCTACAAAATTAAGTATTCCATTACTTTTATGTGTTTTTCTTTTATAAATCGTTTTGTAGCGTGACATTTAAGAATTATTCCAACAGTTTAAAAAGTTTTAGGCTTACATTTTAAATATTGTCATAAAACTCTGAAACTGGAATTTTCTAAGAATTTATTTATTTTTCCCCCCTAAGTGGACAAAAGAAGTACAAACTTGCCAAATGTTTATACAAATTAGGCATAAAACACCTTTAAATTATAGGATAATGACAACTTTCGATGGCTAATAAAAGAGAGAATTCTTCTCATCCTAGTGAAAATTGTTTTACTTGCAGGCATTGCAGGTTTTACAAGCAGACGTGGTTTAATTCTATTTAAACCATGATTAAGAAAATAAAAAAATAATAATAATAATAAAAAAATTATGCATCGCAGTTATTTTATAAAAGTAATGTTTTAAATTCGTAATAATACTGCGAATAAAGTTTTCCATCTTTATATTTCTTTAGAAATTACTCTAAAACATTTTTATCCATTTAGATTATATTTACTTTGAGAAAAGACAGATTGCACCCATTAATTTGAACAAAATATACTATGGAAAGTAATATCACTGGTGAATGTCTTAAAATAGTGACATCTGGGGAAAAAAAAAACAGCATACTAGCATAGATATTGCAGTCTATGATTAATTATCTATATTTCAGGGTGTTTTTACTGGTGAGAATTCGTTTACCAGAGTAAGGACTTTTAGCACTCAGAATAAGCATGTCTGAACAAACAGCATTGTTAGACGGCGCAATGTAAATATTGAAAAAATATTCAGTGTAAATACTAAAAAAAAAAAAAAAAAAAAAAAAAAAATACTAGAAAAATATAAATATATAAAAATATATGCAAAATTACTAGAAAATAATCTTTTTCAGAAAAGAAAAAGTTAATGCTTTTGAATTATTTTGAAGGACCGGTAAATATTAAGTTATAAATTTATTTTCTTTTCATTTTTCTAGTAAAAGAGATAGATATACAAAATCTAAATCTTTACTTAAGACATTAAGAGGTTAGTTTTATACCTCATTCGATTGCTTGTTGGATGTAGAAGATATATTTTCCCCCTTCTTCTCCTCTGATACAGATTTTTTTTTATTTTTTTTTTTTTTGTCATTTTTTGCTTCTATTCTTTATTGCTTATGTGCATAGCAAAGTAAAAAATAAATTTCAAAAACTGACAATGAACTATAAACCATTTCGAAACAAAACTGACGATATTTCTTATGAGTGAACTGGGGTATGGTTCAATTAATATTTTGCATGTCTACATATACGCATCGTATAAGATATTTATATCCCTGAAATATTTTAAAATGTTTCTGACTTACATATTCTAGACTTATAATCGTATGACTGCGACAACGGATTTTTATTTTTTTTATTGTACAGTCGGGGAAAAAAAATCGCAGCACTCGCTGTAATTTCGTTATTAATTGACTCAGAAAAATTTAATAGACACCATTCAACAGGAAATTAAATGCACTTTTTGAAAATGTTACCGAATTTTGAATTAGGGGTTATCTACATATTGAAATGAGCGCCAACTTTGATTTTTTCAATAGCAACACCAAATTTTGACTTCATATTCGAATTTCTGAGAGTTCGGCAGTGCGGAAAAGCATACAGTTTGTATACTATATCTTTAGTATTCATAGAGTTATCATCAAAAATGTGTTAGGGGTTATCTGTAAATGTAGAAAAATAAAATTTAGATCCTACAAGAATTAGAGCAAATTTTACAGTTTCACACCGGAAATGTTTCAAGAAAAAAGAAAGAGCTTTAAATATTAATAAAAACTTTAGATATTTACCACAGAGCTGCCAACCTAATCTGGCAAATTGCTAGTACAGCCCATTTTTCTACACCAGTCATTTCTTAGAATTTTTTTCTTCTTAATTCATCGCAAATATTTTTGAAGAAAATTACTTTAAAAATTAAGTGGTGTAGAAAAAGGGGCGGTACTAACAATTTGCCGGATTAGGTTGGCAGATCTGTTACCAGTATTTTAGTTATTGCTTATAAACTTTTGAATAAACACCATAAAATGCAGAAATCTCGCAGTAATTTTTTCGGGACTACGGGAAAGAGCACACGACCCTTCGCCAAGTGAGCAAAGTAGGCAGGAGTACTGCAGTGAAAGCGGCAACTTGTTGCGAGATTATTGTATTTGATGGTGCTTATTCAAAGTTTTCTAAGTCATAATTTCAAACGCCAGTTTTGAGGTGCTTTCTTATTAATCAGTACCTTAGTTTTCCTGAATTCCGTTTTTAGATATTGATATACTTCAGTACTTTTTTAGATAATTTTAGGTATATTTAAATACATTACACTTATGATTGGTCAGACAATACAATTAAAAAAAAAAAAAAAAAAAAAAAATCAATATTTTTCAATAAAAAAGTGTCTATTGTGGCTATACTGATCATCAATAAAGCTTAAAATTTCTTTCGTAGGCGTAACATGATATACGAACTGAAATAATATAGCTGTGTATATATATACAACAATGCATAAACAAAATCCTTTCAGATAAATTATTGTAAGGTTTCATGAAGCAAATATTAAACAATTTTAATCGCTCTTACCAGATTGGGTCAGTGAACCTCTTTTGAACTGTACAATTTGTTTTGTAATTTCTATGAAAATATAATTTCTTAATTAATGCTTTCGCGACTACTGACATAGATTCACGTCATTTGAAACTCTGTAACTCTCTCACTGGGCGTTTTCTTTCGCATTTTGTGTGTTACTTATTTCTTAAGCATACCGTCCAACATACTAATTAATATTCCGTAGTATTGTTAGCCCCGCCTTCTTTATTACACCGGAATCTTTT
This sequence comes from Salticus scenicus, assembly GCA_963930645.1. Classification (NCBI taxonomy): domain Eukaryota; kingdom Metazoa; phylum Arthropoda; class Arachnida; order Araneae; family Salticidae; genus Salticus; species Salticus scenicus. The sequence goes on along the minus strand of OZ005659.1, from coordinate 62,373,284 downwards.
TATAGTATTTTTCTTCTTATTTAATCGTTGTTGCATTTAGAGAATATTATTCTAAAAATTTATTGGTGTGAGAAAAAGGGCGGGTCTAGCAGAACTACGGAATATTACTAAGGATGTTGGAGGGTAAGATTCAGTATGTAACCCAGTGTTCATATTTTTCCAACAAAATATACTATGGATAGAAATATATTGATTAGAAAGAATAAAATTATAATGTATATCCATTTGTAATATAACTGTGAATACAGAAAATTTGTTCTGAAAAATTTTATTTTGAGAGAATAACGCCCGTAACATTACTGTCAAAAATAAAAAATCCTGAGGTCGCAAAAGTGTTAAAATATATCTATATAGTATATTTTAAAAATATATAAAATTAAAATATATTGATGAAATTTTAAAGACTAAAGTATCCTTAAAATAATAATCCTCCCCCCTCTAAAAAAAAGTAATAATAATAATAATAATAATAATAAAATAAATAAATAACTAAAAATAAAGTAATATATGAAGTAAATAACTAAGCAGTTTAACTATGACAGTAGTTAACACTTTCAAGATCGCTGACGTTAATTCACGTCATTTGAAAATTCATAACTTCGCCAGTGGAGTGGGCGTTTCTTTCGAAATTTGTATGGATTTATATCTTAAGTATATAACCAATATTCGTATTTTTACAATGCAGTATACCATGGATACAAATATTTTGATTGAAAAGAACATAATTATAATGTATATTCATTTTTAATACAGATGTGAATAAAGAAAATTTTGTTCAGCAATATTGTAATTTCGTAGATTAAAGCCTACACCTACAGACGCGGACCTTATTGTCAAAAAGAAAAAAGCATGCGGTCACGGAAGTTTTAAGAAACAATTTTACAAGTCTGTCTTTCATTCCAATGCCATTCTTTTTTTTTGGGGGGTCAATTTTTACAATCAATCAATTTTTCTATTTTAAATGGGAAACCCCGCCAATTTATTTAATTTTTTTCTTCTAGTGTTCGTTTAAAGGTTTCAAATTTTATCACCAGTAATCGATGATGTAAATACTTCTTGTGTATATTTTTGCCAATGTCAGGTCTCGACTGAGACTTCCTGGCGCCCCGGGTGCAAGCTTAGGTGGGCCTCCTTGCAGAGGCATAAGAAGTCTTTAGGTTACAAAATTTCTGTTTATGTCTATTGGGGGGCCCTTCAAAAGGAGGGCCTAGGCCCAGAGCCTGATTAAAGGGGAAGCACACATTATCTCCGCTCTCACCGGAATATTTTTACAATTATTTTTTACTTCATGTCATAGAAATTCCACGCTTTGACGAGGGAAATATTTCTTTAAAAAAAATGAACGGTGTAAAACAATCCAATTTACTCTCCGTTATTAGACACCAGAATTCTTTTAAAATAATTTTTAATGAGAATTTTCTGTTTATTATAGGAGGAAATTATTTGTTAAAAAATAACGGTGTAAGTATACATAATGTGTGCTTCCCCCTTAATCAGGCTCTGCCTAGGCCCGCTTCCCCGCATTGCTAACCTGGCTTTAGTCAGGGCTTGGTCAACGTAAAATAAGAGGTTTTAAACGAATACTCAAAGCCATATTTATTTTTCTTTTCTGTATCGATTTGTTTTGAAGAACGATTAAAAGGCGGGGCTTGATTTCTTTAGAAAACAGGAATTCTCAATGCTAACACTAATGTCTAAAAATAATCATTTTGTTTTGTTTCTTTGCGTTTGACGTTGTTGTTATATAATTTTACCCGTAAAAAAAAAAAAAAAAAAAAAAAAAACATATTTTGTTTAATTTTCTTAGTTATTTTTTAAGATTTGCTTCGTTATCTCAGGTGGAATTTTATACGAGACGGCCCCCTAACCACTCCAAAAGAAAGATTTGTTTATATCTCGAAAACTAACAACTGAAATGAGCTGCAAATTTGCACACCCATATTTTTCAGCATTAGGATTAATTTTAAGCAAAAAAAAAAAAAATATATAGGTCATAATTCATAATTTTTATGAATATGAATTTATTAATATTTTTCATAATTAAAAATATTTTTCAGAATCAAAAGTAATGACGGATTATGTTTGGATTTCTTCACTGTATCTCGTAAAAAAAGAGTTATATGGATGAAGTTATTTTTGTGAAGATATTAATAAAAGTTTGAAATATGAATTTAACATTAGCACCCTCAAACTTTGAACGCTCATAACTCTGTGAAAAAATAAGTAAAATCAAAGTTGGTGCGCGTTTTAATATGTAGACGACCCCCAATTCAAAATTTCAGTTCATTTTTTGAAACTACTCACAATTCCCCGTCGAAGGATACCTATTACATTTTTGTGCATCGATTAGCAACGAAGTTACATCGTGTGCTGCGTTTTTTTTTTTTTTTTTTTTTTTTTTTTTTTTCGACTGCACATGTTTTTTTAAATTTGAATAATACATTAAAATGAAATTATTTTTCTGGTAAATATCAACGAATAATTTTTCCATAGATATTTGTCTTTTTTTATAATAGAGACCGAAAATGTATCACATTACCTCTAGGCTAGAAACTTGGCTTTCACACTCACAAGATTGAATATCTAGTTAAGAAGAATATCTAGTTTTATGAAAGATCCTGAAAAGATCCTGAAATTGTCGCTTGTAAGCAGTTAGAACTTGGATATTTCAGTATTCTTCATTCAGTTCTTTATCCGTTCTTTTTTCTTTCTTTCTTTTTTTATAATTATTTTAATTATTTTAATTACTTTAATTTATTTAATTAATTTATTTATTTATTACTACTCAGGAGTAGGATTCTATACAGTAAAGCATGATTTATTCGTTTTAGTAAGGGAATGACCAAAAACGACATATAAATGATTACACAAATAATGGAATTTTTAATAAACAACTTTTATTCTTACATATTTAATTCTATACGAATGCAATTTTATGTAAAAGTAAGAATTTTATTCTTTTATAAGAAATTGTTTATTATTTATATTATAATAGCATTTATATTGAAAATAATGTATAACTTTTAATATATTAGGGGACCCGAAAATAATGTCGTTTTGAATTAAAATACTGACATCGGAAATTTATCCTGGATAAAATTTAAGATATTCTTAGGTAACTTATAAGATGGTTTTTTGTAAAGTATCATGTAAACACTGTTAAACAAAAATCTCCGGTTTCATTTTATTAATTCAAAACGACATTATTTTCCGGTCCCCCTAATATATAAGAAAAGTGAAAAGAATAACAGGCTGTTCGTAAACTTCAAATATCTACTGTATTTACTATCTAACATTATAAAGCAGATTAAGTGCTTTAGATATATTTTCAATTGTACGACAAAAAAAAAAAAAAAAAAAAAAAAAAAAAGAAGAAGAAGAAGAAGAAGAAGGAGGAAGTTTTTAATGAAATTTAAGAAAATCAATAACGAAAAAAACAGAAAATATAGGACTAGGGTAGAAAATGTCCAAATTTTAGATAGATATAAAGTGACGTACAACCAATGTTTGTGACATATAAACGTAGTATTTTAAAAAAATTATTATTTAAAGTAATGGTAATGAGACAGAACCACGTATACTTGTTAAACACATATAAAAGGTGCATTTAATATTTGTTTTCATAGTAAATACCATTCGTCATTATGTGTATAAATGACCATTTCTTTTGGTGAAAGCCTTTTTGGAATTACAGTCAACCATTTAATATATATATATACAAGGTCTGTCCCAAAAGTAATGCGCTCATTTTTATTTTAAGAAATTTATTGAACCGATTCATACAATTACTCAATATTCTTCGAAATACACCCCTCCTGCTTCAACATGCTTGTTCCAACGCGATTTCCATGCTTTATAAGAGTCCTGGAAGTCCATCACAGGGATGTACCTTAGTAACCTCATCGTAGCCGCCTTGATGTTCTCCAGGGTCCCAAAATGCAGTCCTTTGTGGGATTTTTTAATCTTCGGGAACGAAAAGAAGTCTGGCGGGGACAAATCAGGACTGTAAGGCGGCTGGGAGAGCGTTGAGATGCCGGTCTTAGTCAGGCTTTGACCTGCGATTTGCCCATTCTTGCCTTTTTGGGGGCGTGGGGACGACGGCGTGTGCCACTCTGCGCTTTGTCTTTTTGTTTCTGGGTCATATAAGAAGGTCGAATTTCATCACCGCTTTCGACATTTCCAAAAAAGTCGGATTCCATCTTGATTTTGATCGAGCATTCACACAAGGGTTCACTGAAACAGGCAGGCAGGAAGTCGCAGCCGACTGACGCTGGTGGCGCTGTGTTCCCAAGACTCCACCCACCCTTCCATGCAAGCGGCAACCCTGTGCGACGGATAGTCGCGGAAGAAGAAGAATATATATATATATGTATATATATTAAAGAACTAGATAAATATTTAATCTTTCTCATAATAAGATATTTAAAAACTCACTTTTCTAAGCATAAGACTATGAAAACTATTACTTTTAAGGTTTACTTATTCCTTCTATTGTGAAAAGAGAAAAAAGTTTCTATTGTGTGGAAGATTAATGCATTAAATTATTTTCTTTTGAGGACCGGTAAATATTAAATTTTAAATTTCCTTTACTGTAAGAGTAAAGTGACAGAAATATAAAACCTAAATCTCTACAAAAGAAATTTGGAGATTAGTTCTATATCTTCTTCGATTGGTTGCTGGGTAAAGGAGATTTATTTCCCCATCTTTTTGTCTTATAGATGTATTTTGTTATTTGTTTTTTACTCTTTATTTCCTGTGACAATTGAAAGGGAAAATATATTAGAAAAATATACGTGAAGATATTTTCATTGGTATATCATTTTGAAACATAAATGTCCTATAAAACTTTACAAAGTGACATAATGAGCGAATTATCGGACAATTCAAATAATATTTCACATGATTTTTAGGAATAATGAACTTATATTTAAGGTGTATTCTGGTCCAGGGGCATGAAATTTGAGCGTTTCTGTAGAACTCGATAATATATATATATACATTTCTGTTTATATTTCAAAAGATATGTATTAATATTTATATATACGTATAAATATATATAACGAAAAATAAATTAAAAATAAAAGTGTTACAGGTAAAGTGTGAGTTTAAAAAAAAAGGGGGGGGGGCTGTACTAGTTGACACGATTTCTGACCTATACATCATCTTAAAGAAAATTTAGAAAACCATTCTTAATTAATAACAATGTTGTTGAAGCTTCTAGTTAAGAGAAAAAGAAATCTCAAATAGCGACTGTTTGAAAGATAAGGCAATTTTCGACATTTTTCCATACATTTTATTTTTAAAGAAATAGTAAAAAAAAGAAAAAGAAAAAAAATTACAAAAGTAATAGGTTAAATATAAGGTTTTCAATTGAAGGTTGGTACAAAATTTAAAATAAATTGGTTAAATAGTACTTAGAATATCATCTCAAACATGTTTAAAAAAAAACAAAGAAAAAGAAATGTAAAATATATATTTAAAAACAATTAAAATTTAGACATTGTGAAACCCGTCCGAGATTTTAAGTGTATATTTTAATTGTTTTTAAATGTATATTTTAACTAAAATTTTTTCTCCTAAATAAAAATGTTTATGATTTTAATATATACATAATTGAGATGGTTTGGTGTTTGTGTACATTAAATAAAGAAATGTAGTTTTCAGGAAAACAACTTTATAGTTTTCAGAAAAAGTTTTGGTAGCTGCAGCTTTTCCATTCACACTTACAGTTTTTTTTTTTTTTTTTTTTTTTTTTTTTTATTGATGATTTCTGATTCATAAAGTATACATTCTTTGACATCAAAATATATATGTCAATTCTGGCCAGGTATTCGGGGATTGTCTATCGGCAAGTAGTCTATTTGTTCCAGCGTAAGAGACTTAGTTACTGCGACATGAAAATAGCTATAAATCCGTAAATCACTAAAATTTTAAAATTTCCTGTTAAGGATATACTCTTAAAAGTCAAAAAGTTAAGAATAGGAAAAATAAAGTTTTTTTTTTTTTTTTTTTTTTTTTTTTTTTTTTAATTTTAGACCTAAACTTACCTATTAACTGCACACTGATGAAGTCTGCTGAAATATTATATTTCCTTTATCTTGATAATACATTTTAAAAGAGATTTCTGAATTTTATTTTCTGCACAAATAAACTTGTGCCTCTCAAATTTAATTTCTTTTAATATTGTAAAATAAAAATAAAATAGACCGAAAAATTATGTTGTACGCTTTGATTATTAAGACTTTTCAACTGTATTTATTCCTTGCATCGTTTAAACTTCAGTGTAAGCCTTCACCTACATTATCACACAATGGCCAGATTACAGGACTGAAAAGAAAGATAGAATAACTGAACTCATAATCACTCTTAAACATTGGTGAAACATTATAAAAATGCTTAACAGAAATGGAAATATAATACCAGCCATTTCCAATGTATCTAAATGTATCTAAGGACTGTATCCAGCCCTCAATGTATCTGAATATTTTAGCGTGGCTCAGTGAATCTAACCACTAATTATAGTATATTCTTTACAAAACATTATTTTATTATATTAACAAAAAATGTTAATTTCGTTATGATTTTTCCAGTAGAAGTTTAAATATAATTTTTAAAAAGTTTCTCCCGAAACGCAATGAATTGAAATATTTATGGGTGCCTCTGTACACAAACTAGTTGTGCAAAGCCTATTAATGCCACTTTAAATAGGGGAAATTCCATAGTGATGTTGAATAATATACATAATTTTTCGTAAATTTGGGAAATATTTACGGATGTTGGAAGGTAGCAAACGGACAGTCCTGTAAGCATATAAATTAATTAAAATCATATTCACTCTTAAAAATCTTTAGAAACTTTAAAAAAGATTTAATGTAAACGAATATACAGTTCCAGAAAAGTTCCAATAATAATCCTTAATATAACTAAATATTTTTGTGATGTCCTGTAAATGTTATTGATAATCATACTTCATTTTATAGAAAGCATTCGTTGGTGCATATGAACAACATATTTCAATTTTATTAACATTTGTGCAAAGTAAAGATATTAAAATATGGTTTATAGAAATACCTCTCATAGAACACAATGTTTCAGCTTACTTTCGTGTGTCCCTGTATACCAACCAGTGGTGGTATATACTTTATTTTCATTAGGGAACATCTCGAGAGGGAACTTGAATAACATGTTTTAATTTCAATAAGATTTGCGCAAAGAAAATTTATTAAAATGCGATTTAATAAATTTTCTCGTATTTTCTCCTATAAATTTTTCTCGTAATAAATTTTCTCTTAATAAAAATTAGATTATTTGTTAATTATATAAACACCTCTAATGAAACGCAACATTGTAAAAATGAAGTGCTCAAAAAGGAATAAATGTACATACTGCCTTCAAAATGAATTTAGATATGTATATATATATATATATATATATATATCTTCTTTTTTGAAAAGGAAAACATGTTTGTTTCATGTAGGAAGTACACATGTTTTCAAATTAATACCTATTCACTTCATAAACTATTAAGAAGAAATGCTGAACGAAAAGAAGTTATTTAAAAGAATTTTTAAAAGTTTAAACAAAAAGAATTTAAACAGAAATTCAAATTTCCATGATTTATGTTTCGTGGCGGTTTCATACTGCATTGCAGACGAATACATCAATGAAAATACACTCATATTTGTAAAAATTGCAACATCATGAAAGAATTGTCAGAAATTAATGAAATTTCGTCCACATGTTACTGATAATGGTACAAATAAACGATCAAATGTACAAGACCAAAAAAAAAAAAAAAAAAAAAAAAAAAAAAATGTCTGAAATCAGTTCTTTGTGTGTCCGCGCACGCTAAGCGATGAGAGCCTGTATACGACGTGGCGTTGAATCATACCGGTTCTGGAAAATGGCATTTCAGATGGTTTCGACTTGACGTCAAAGTTCAATCCTACTGTATACCCCACCAGTTGCACGAGCGAGTCTTCGACCAATCAAATTCCAGACAAGCTCGATGGGAGACATATCAGGGGAATAAGCAGGCCATGGAAGAAGCGAAACTTGCTACACATTGAAAAGGGCTTGTGAAGTCTGACAAACATTATCAAACATTATCTATATGAGGTCTGAGAAACAGGATAATGCCTATGCAGTGCATAGGCATTATCCTGCTGAAATACAGCGCCCGAAATGCGTGGAAGAATGGGAAGGACCTCTGGCTCCAAAATTTCTGTTGTGTAGAGATCATTGGAGACGTTGCCCGGATTGTGCTGTAAACTAGATCGACAATTATGCTCAATAACTCCCCACACCATGATGCTAGGAGTTTTTCCACTATGACGCTGGATAACACACTGTGGGAGCAGACGTTCCGCCCTGTAACTTCTAACGCGTACTCTTCCATCATTGTACTCCAGACTATAGCGAGATTCATCGGAGAAAACAGTTTGTTTCCAATGGGTACGCGACGTGCTGTGTTGCTGAGCCCATTGAAGTCGGAGACGTCTGTTATTCTTCGAGATGGGAATCATGCGTAGAGGAACCTTTGCACGCAATTCAAGCTGCAACAAACGGCTATGAACAGTGGGGCTAGACAACAAAACACATGTATTCGTACTCCAACGTTGTGCTAACACACAAGAAGACGCTGTACGGTCCATCACAGCCATACGGATGAGGTGTCTGTCGTCTCCTCTGTCTGTTTGATTCTCCTCTTTCTTCCAAACGCGCGTCACTGCTGTGGCATTACACTGCGTGCGGGCTGCGATTTCTCGATACGAAAATCCACTATCTCGCATACCAATTATGCGGTCTCGTACGAACTTCGTTAGTTATTGGTATGACACCCAGTGCTTTTGACGAAGCATACTGATCACCAATGAAACGTTTACCGCAGACAGAGGACGATAAACAGATTTCAACGCGCCTTTACAGTTTTTTATATACCTGGAACAAGCGACTGATAAGGAGTCGGTTCTCGTTTCACACATGCACAATCGCTTAGAATTGCCAATTTTTTAACATGCTAATATGTTCAATAATAAGTACATGGGCCTTTTGTAATTTGAATATATTCTCTTTGAAGCTATTTTGAGCATGTGACGTATTGAAAATTGAAACAATGTTACTTATTTTTGAGTATTTTTTCCTTCTTTTTATTAATTTTTTTTTCAGTCTTCTTCATTTTTTTATTTTTTTATTTTTTATTGTTTTTTATTTTCCTTTATTCTTTTCAAGCCAGTAGTGGTATTTACTAAATTTTCAATAGGAAACATCCTAAATATTTATATATATATATATATATATTAACTGAATAACTGAATATAACATTTAATAGAAATTGTTTCTACAATCAGTCAATATTGAGTTATAGATTTTCTAGAGTTTTTTGGCTTTGTTTAACAAATTCCGAAAAGAATACACATTATCTCTAGACAAGAAATTTAAAAGTTTGTTTTAGCTTCTTTTCGATTACTCGATGGATAAAGATATCTTTATTTTGTCCTCTAAGGGTTTCTTGATGTTTTTGTTTAACTTCAACGTTTATTTATGGTAAACATTTAAAAGAAATATAAATTGAAGATGATAAAATTCAGGTAGGCCTATGTCAATACCCAGTTGTTTGTTTTAGTTAACAGAATAATCACTGTATTCACAAAGCAAATCATATAACTTTAATTTAAGAATTTAAATTTATACGTTATTTCTTAAAAGCAATAATGTCGCCTAATTTATAGAATTTCAATTTATGCATTAGTAATTATTTAAATAAACATCGTAGTAAATACTTATCGGTACTTACGTATTAACGCAACCAGGCCAAAATTCACATAAATCGCCAAATTTGACGACCCTACTTACGGCAACCCTACGTGTTATACGTGGTTTTTCGTAAAGAAATTATTTTGCTTACTGGTTAGATTGAATGCCGTGAAATACTTTAACTAATACTAATAACTTAACTAATAATAATAATAACTTAATAATAATAATAATAACTAATAATAATAATAATAATATGCTTATAATAATAATAATAATAATAATAATAATAACTTAATAATAATAATAACTAATTATAATAATAACTTAATTAATACTAATAACTTAACTTTCTTACTCAAACTTACAAATCGCGCCAACCTGGTTGCGATAATACGTAAGAACCTACTTATCTTAGTGATTGAATTTATATAAAATTTGTAAATTAGATATATATAAAACAAATAACACTTCAAGAAATTTATTCAGAAAACAGAAAACAAAGGCAGTCAATTAATAAATTCTATCACTCCGTATCGTCAGTAAATGTTTCACACTACTAACCATCACCCTATAAAGTCAGAACAAGCTAAATTTACACCTAAGTGATTTGCTTGATATCCCTTCAAATTTTACGTCATCCACTTATTTATCATTAATACACTTTAAACTTTAGTTTATTTTCTGATGTCAATTTTGTGGCACAAAAAGTTATTAAATCTAGTTTAAACTGGTTGAAATATATTTTCAAAAGAAAAACGTATTCTGTACATTGAAATATGTCAAGGCACTTTTAGTAAATTTTATTTTTCGTTTACATATATATTTTTATTTCTAATTAATATTAGTTTGTAATTTGCGTTCTAATTACCTGTTATGTTATTGTCATAAATATTCTGTTACCTTCGTGTATGAAATCTGGTAAGATAGTTTTTCTAGCCTGTTTAACGTTTGATTTAAATTGTGCTACATAGAGAGATACTAAATTAATAATAATAATAATAATAATAATAAAATGGACATATACTATTAAACGTATAAATTTTCATTTTCTTATTATTTAGAAAGAAAAATTGTCTTTTTTTGAAAAGTTTCATTTTTACTATTTTTATGATGATGTATGTATGCATGTGTATGTGTGATAAAGTGAACACGATAGCGCCAAAATACTTTGTTGAAATGAGCTGAAAGTTGCAGACCTGCCAACCTAATCCGGCAAATTGTTAACGCCTATTGAAAAACGCCCCTTTTTCTACACCACTAAATTTTTAGAGCAATTCTCTTCAAATGTATCTATGATGAATGAAGTAGAAAAATACTCTAAAAATTAAGTGGTGTAGAAAAAGGGGCGGTACTAACAATTTGCCGGATTAGGTTGGCAGCTCTGAAGTTGGTACTTAAGATATAGGTCACCATAGCACGAACTCTATTTATTTAGGTGAATTTAGAATTTGCATTTTTTTTACAGGGACATAAAGAAAAATTCATTTTATTATGGCCTATAAGGCCGAAATTTTTTAAAGTGTCTAAATGCCTTATTCATATGAGCTAAAAAAATATTCACATATTATAAATTATTGTCGCACAAAGTGTATAGATTTTGGTGAATATATAGTTTTAATAACAGGAGACTTGGCGTTGGAAAATTAAAACCCGAATAAACTACTACGTCAGAAACGTCAAAGAAAAATATATGAGATGCATACAGCTGTTTCGGTAGCATTAAGCGTACCGTTTTCAGTGCAAAAAGAGTTCTGAATCTGGAGAAGTGCTCTCCTATATAAACGAGCACTTCTCCAGATTCAGAATTCTTTTTGCACTGAAGACGGTACGCTTAATGCTACCTAAACAGCTGTATGCATCTCAAATATTTTTATTTTTCGTTTCTGACGTAGTCGTTTATAAGGGTTTTAATATATTGTTACAAAATTGTAAATAATTGTGAGAGAAAGCTATGAAGATAGAAGAAAATGTTATGAAGGTTGAAGAGAGTGTTACGAGGATGAAACGGAGTTTCGAGGAGAATGTTAAAGAAAATTTTGATCAGGAACTGAAAGGAAGGTTTTCAGAGATAGAAGGTAAAATGAAGAGAATAGAAGAAGATCTGGAGAGAAAAGTGGAAGAAAAGTTAGAATCCATGCCCCAGGAAACTGAAAAGAAAGAGAGAAGAATCCAGAATCAGGAATTTATTAAGCTATCTACCTACGATGGCAGTTCCTCCTGGCAGGTATATAAAACGCAGTTTTCCATTGTAGCTGAAGCTAACGGCTGGGACTCTACCGCCAAGTCAGTCCACTTAGCAGCAGCATTAAGGGGAGATGCAGCCGAGATACTGAGAAATGTTTCTAAAGAAGAAAGGAACGACTTCGAGGCCCTGAATAGAGCACTGGAGCTACGGTTCGGAGAGAAGTGTTCTAAGGACTATAGTCGCCTTCAGCTAAAATATCGTTACCAGAAAACGGGCGAAAGTTTGCAAGAGCTGGCAGCGGACATTCAGAGACTGTCACACCTAGCATTCTCAGACTGTCATGCTGACACTCGAAACGACTTAGCTCTTCAGTACTTTATCGATGCTGTTCGTGATCCAGAAATTCAAAAAGCGCTGAGACTCTCCAACATCAGAGACGTAGAATCAGCTTTAGGCTATGCACTTAGGATAGAGGCAGCCCAACAAGCCTCCCGTAAAGACCGCCATACCATAAGAGCAGTCTCATTAAATGATACGCCTGCTGGTGAAAATGAAATGAAGAGAAGTATCGAAGAGACCTTCAATATATTGCGCAGCCTGGAGAATAATAAGGAAATAAAGGACCGGAAGATAAAGTGCTGGGGCTGTAGAGGAGATGGTCACGTGAAGAGGAACTGCCCTGTACGACCAACTATAGGAAATCACCCGTCTTCACCATCACTACAGGGAAACTAAGAGGAGGCCATCTCGCAGTGCGGAGGTCGCCTAAAATTAAAGAGCCCCAATTTACAGTATTTCATGTTTCCTCGATTAGTGGCGGCGATAATGGACTTTACGTGTATGGCCAAGTTAACAACATCGCCTGCCGGATGATTCTGGACACGGGAGCCAACGTGACCATCATTAGAGCGGATTTGGCTCAAGAACTAAAAGAGAAGATCATCTGGACGCCGCCCTGTAATAAACTCCAGACTGTGACCGGAGACGAAATTAAAATATATGGAAAAATAAACTTGACCATCACCTTTGGGAATGCCAGTTACCATCATATGGCATATGTTGCTGATATAAGAGATCCTCTAATCATTGGAGTTGATTTCCTGAGAAAATTTAACTTACAATTGGACTTCAAGAATAATGAACTGCATTCGATTTCAGAAGACATCGCTGTGTTCAACACTGAAAATCAAGACATTCAGACAATTTGCCGGATAACAGCCAAGTCTGAAATTTCTATCCCTCCACACACAGAGAAAATAGTTTCAGGAACGCCTCCCACAAAGCAATACTTCCGCTATGGACTGATTGAATACCCGAATACAGACAATAGCCCAAGAGGAGTTCTGGTAGCTTCATCTCTAGTTGATCTCTCAAAGAGTACTATTCCTGTGAGAGTCGCAAACATCAGCGATAAGGTCCGAACAGTGAAGAAAGATGAGGTGTTAGCAACCTGCACTCCTGTTACATGCATCAACCACCCCACGCAATCAACCGAATCCAAGTCTTCTGAACAATTAATAACGGAATTACTCAAGAATGCAGAGTTAGGAAAGGAACAGAGATGTGCTGCGGAGAAGCTACTACAAAAATTTAAAGACCTTTTTTCTCAAACACCTGAAGACGTTGGGAGAACGAACATCACCCAGCACAGAATTGATACCGGAAATCATCCTCCAATCAAATAACACCCAAGAAGACTTCCATTTGCTAAACAGAAAGAGGTCACTGAACTTCTAAATGAAATGCAGCACAATGACGTCATCAAACCATCAACGAGTCCTTGGGCCTCTCCCATAGTACTGGTGCGAAAAAAGGATGGTTCAACAAGAATTTGCTTGGATTATCGTCGTTTGAATGACATCACGAAGAAAGACAGTTACCCTCTTCCCAGAATTGACGACACATTAGACACACTTGCTGGCAATAAATAGTTCTCGACTTTGGATCTGAAGAGCGGTTACTGGCAAGTAGAATTGCATCCTGATGATCGTGAGAAGACTGCATTCGACACGGGACAAGGACTGTGGTAATTTAAAGTTATGCCGGATTATGTAATGCACCTGCCACCTTCGAACGCCTGATGGAGACAGTGCTAAAAGGACTTTTCTATGAGGCTTGTCTGGTGTATTTGGATGATATTATCATTGTAGGGCGCACCTTTGAAGACCATCTGCGAAACATCCGAAAGGTGCTAGAGAAACTCAGAATGGCTAACCTCAAATTGAATCCAGGCAAGTGTAACTTGTTTCGTCGTGAAGTGAGCTACCTCGGCCATATCATCTCTGCCGAAGGTGTGAGAACTGATCCTGAGATCTCTGCAGTCGAGAACTGGAGTCGCCCTGAAAATATACACCAACTACGAAGTTTCCTGGGGTTATGCACTTGCTACAGGAAGTTTGTCAAGGGTTTCTCAAATATCGCCAGACCACTCCACAAGCTGATGGAAGCCAAACAGAAGTTCCTGTGGACAGATGAATGTGAAAAAGCGTTCAAGCGACTTAAAGAGGCTTTAACATCATCGCCTATCTTGACGTATCCACAGCCCGGCAGACAGTTCATACTTGATACAGATGCCAGCCATGAGAGTGTCGGTGCTGTTCTGTCGCAGGAAATTGATGGTCAAGAACATGTCATTGCCTATTGGAGTAAATGCCTGTCTAAACCAGAGCGAAATTACTGTACGACCAGGAAAGAGCTACTTGCCATCGTAAAAGCCATAGAACATTTCCATCATTATCTCTATGGCAGAAGATTCCTGCTCCGGACTGACCATGCATCTTTAACGTGGTTGCTCCAGTTCAAGAACCCGGAAGGACAGATTGCCAGGTGGATACAACGCCTGCAGGAATATGACTTCGAGATACGTCATCGTAAAGGGACTCTACATGGTAATGCAGATGCCTTGTCACGGAAGCCCTGCTCGAAAAGCTGCAAGTACTGCTCTAGAGCCGAACAGAAATACCTGCCGATAAATCCGGTTGCCTGCCAAGTTACTGTCTCAACACCATCAGATCAATGTACCGATCAATGGAGTGATGAAGAACTTAGAAAAGCCCAGTTGGAAGTTCCTGACGTAAAGCCAATATTACAGCTGAAGGAGACGACCAGCAACAGACCTACCTGGCAGGATATTTCCAGATTTAGTCCCATTACGAAAAGTTATTGGGCACTTTGGGACTCTCTTCATATCAGAAACGGCGTATTATACAGAAAGTGGGAATCTGATGATGGGAAAAGCTTCAGATGGCAGACTTTATTACCAAGATCAAAAATTCCAGCTGTTTTAGAACAACTGCATAGTAGCTCTACCGGAGGCCATTTTGGGGTAATGAAGACTCTGCAGAAAGTTCGGGAACGCTTCTACTGGTGCAAGGCAAAGGAGGATGTGGAGAAATGGTGTAAATCCTGTGATGCTTGTGCGGCACGTAAAGGCCCGCAGAAACGAAGTCGAGGAAGACTGCAATGGTATAACGTGGGAGCACCATTTGAACGGATTGCAATCGACATCTTCGGTCCTTTGCCACGGACCTCCAGTGGAAATAAATACATCCTCGTCGTGATGGACTATTTCACCAAGTGGCCTGATTCATATCCCATTCCCATTCAAGAGGCATGCACAGTCGCAGAGGTCCTAGTGCAGCAATGGGTGTCAAGGTACGGCACGCCCCTACAACTTCATACCGACCAAGGTAGGAACTTTACCTCTGATGTTTTCAAAGGACTGTGTCAACTACTCGGCATAGACAAAACCCGGACAACACCCTTACCTCCCCAGTCGGACGGCATGGTCGAGAGTTTCAATCGTACCATCCTGAATAACCTCTCTCTTCTAGTATCAAGGAACCAGCAAGATTGGGACTTGAAGTTGCCATTGTTCCTGCTGGCTTATCGAAGTGCTGTCCATGAAACCATCGGCTATACTCCAGCCCAGATGCTCTTTGGACGTGAACTTCGTCTCCCTTGTGATCTCCTGTTTGGGTGTCCACCCGATGCGCCTTCATCGCCCGAGGAGTACTCGGGAGCGAATTCACATTGCAACGGAGAAAATGAAGACAAGGTACGATCTAAAGGCTACGCAACATGAGTTCGAGGAAGGAGAGAAGGTCTGGTTGTGGAATCCTGTTCGACGCAAAGGACTTTCTCCCAAGTTACAGTGCAACTGGGACGGACCATACACTGTTTTAAAAAGGCTGAATGATGTAGTGGTGCGGATCACTAAAACACCTTCATCAAAACCGAAGGTGGTGCACTATAATAGGCTAGCCAAGTACCACAAGTATCTGTAATATTAAAATTAAAAATGTAAATACTGGTAAAATTTGCGCATGCGTAATGTAAATATTTGTATATAGATACTTGTACATATTTGTGAATTTTGTAAATATTTCTCACTTGATTTTTGTTTCTATTTTGTCGTTATATGCAACTTAGTTTTTGTATTTGAGATTGTGTAAATTTGGTTAGTTTCGCATCTTAAACAAGGGTTGCACTGGCCGGGACGTGCAGTCCTTGGGAGGGGGAAGTGTTACAAAATTGTAAATAATTGTGTTTATTTTCGTATAAATTCTTTCAAAGAGGCTTAGTAAGTTGATAGAGTGCTAATTTTGTCCATTTCTAGTCATTTTAGCGTTGAAATAGCCTTATTTCTCCTAAAAACGCATTAAAAACCCCAATAAGACAGACAAATTTGGCGACTTTTTCCCACCTTGGCGATTTTTTTGGCGACCTTGGCGAGAAAATCCTTATAAGGGAATACCAAATATGGAAGCTGTAAGTTGATTGGTTGACCACTTTCTAGAGTTTTCTCGAAAAATCTGGGTTCCATGGAACAGTATATAAGAAGCGCTTTCTCGCCAAGGCGAGTTAGTTCAGTTCAGTCTGTGATCAGAGTCTGTCAGCTTGCATTGAGCCTCTTCGAAAGAGACTTGCTTTAAGTGTTATTGCTATACAGTTTGTACTGTGGATTTGCTATTGACAGCTGTTGTTTAAGCTGTGTTTACTGTTTGAATTGAAGCTGATACTTGGTTTGTAGACCTGTATTTTTCTGGAACTTTCTGTGAATAAATTACTGAATTTTTGTACGTTTGGCCTTTCATTCTCGGACAACTCACGAACCCCCAAGTACGCAACAATATAGTTTTCTTATAGTTTTTTAACAGGGACACGAAGAAGAATTTGTTATCATTATGGTCTATGGGCCTGAATACTTTAAAGTGCGATAGCGTTTAAATGCCTAAATTGATTGAGCTGTAACTTTGTACACATATTACAGGTCACAGTTGCATGAACTATATAGAATTGTTGAATTTAAATCTCATAGTTTTTTTACAGGGATACAAAGAACTAATCTTTATCATTATTGCTTATGGGTCCAAATTCTTAAAATTGTGATTGCATCTAAACGCCTCATTCGATTGAAATGAAAATTTATACACATGTTATGGATCATCGTCACATGTTTTTTATAGAGTTTGGTGAATACCCTTATACATTTTAGAGGGACACAATGAGAAATTCTATATCATTATGATCTATGGACTTAAATTATGTGAAGTGCAATAGCGTAAAATTAAACAATGGGGAAAATAATCAAACTCCCTATTATATTTTTCCTTTTTGTTTATTTCGCGACTGGTCTTACTTTAATTTATGTATAAAGCCGTTAGTTACCTAATGTTCGGAAAGTCGAGTGGTGTCACTCCAGATTTTTTTTTTTTTTTTTTTTTTTTGTACGTTGATGCGTCGAGCCTGCTCTCATGTCTACCTTTCATCCACCTGTTGATGGATTGTGATCTCATTCACACATGCATCTAAAAAAAAAATAGTAATGCGAGTTTTTGAAATTTATGATGGTTACTTACAAATGTATTTATTAAGAAATATATTTATTTTGATACGGAGGTATCAGGATATTATATAAAATAAATAAAACAAATCTGGAAAAATACTAGTTACTTCATTTAAACTATAGTCTGCGGTTAAATGCTGGTTTAGCTTCCATTTTCATAGTCTTAATGTCTAAAAGATTTTTCTCTGGGCAGGTTTTTCTTCAACTTGAAAGAATTTTATGACTACATTTTCTTCAAAACAAGTGCATCATGTTTGTTTTTAAAAGAAACACAGCAGTCTGATTTCTTCACCATGTCTGCATGCATTATCATGAAATTGATGAGGTTTCTATACTTACATAAGTGTTTTAATTTGCTTCTCAATACATTTTTGCAGTTTGTTTAGCCCTTGATGATGTTTTTCAAGTTTTGGAGATTTAAAAATTTAAAAGAGTGGCGCAGATCTACCCTAGTTTTCCTAGGGCAACTTAGACTTTTTCCGAATAGTATTCCCGTTTTATCAATCTACGAGTCCCTCTGTCCCTCCTGCTCATCACTGGTATCAGGGTAATCGCCCGGTGGTTCCTTGTCCCTCCAGTGCAGCAGACAAGAGCAGACTGTCATTTCTCGTTTTCGCAGTGGTCATCTGTGTTCTATGACATACAAAGATAGAGTAAAGGTTTTTCCCTACATGCTCTAAGTGTGCTACTTGTCAGGTTACGCCCGACCATATCTCGACTGTTTTAATCTAACTACAGAGGATCTCTATGAGGATCCGCTCTATGTACTTGATCAGAGTTGCTGGAGTCAGACTTTGTTTAGCTTCGATGACAAATGGGCAACAAGAACAATAAATTTAATCAAGCTTTGGAGATTTGATCAAAATAACAAGAACCTTAGCTTTCTGTGAAAATGATTAACCTCAGAATGTCCAATTCTGGACCTTGCGCCATTAAAAGCCAACCATCCAACAATCTGTGAAAATGATTAGAATTTCTTAGATTGTAAGTCTATGTATATCCAGTTTTATATATTTATTTATTTTGTAAAATAAAAATGCCCAAAACTTAGTTTTCAAACATATTATGCTATCTACAATTTGGTAAAATAACAGTATACATAAATACCCCTGTTAAAAGTTACCTTTCTGCCTCACTTCTGTGTCTTCCACTCGTAGCTACTCATAGCTGTGCAAACAAAATAGTATTTTTTTTTTTTTTTTTTTTTGTCATTTCACTAATTTTTTTATCTTTGATTTTAGTTTCAATGAATAAAGTAAGTTTTAAAAATGCAAGTATATTTCTACATTCAATACATAGAGTTTAAATAAATTAGTATAAAAATATGTATGCATATTTCTGATTTCTTCAATAAAACGGATTTCGTAACGCAAATTATCATTTTTTATAAAATAATTTTATTCTTAATTTCCCATTTTGAAACAAAATGATTATTTATGTTAAGCATAGAAAAACGATTTAACGCATCAGATTTTTCACATGACATAACCTGTTAATTAAGTGCAAACATTTTTCATGCTAATTACCCTCTTAAAAAATAATGCTGTAATTAAATTTTTACAAACCAATCATGATTTTCTTTTCTTGTAAAAAAAAAAAAAAAAAAAAAAACTTAGTAACGCAAACCGCCTTAATTAACATAAAAAACGTGAGATCTTGACAAGTGTAAGGTTTCGATTTTGATTTTTAATTTATTTTAAATTATTTTTCCAAGAAATGTATTTCAGTTGAAGCACTGAATTTCCATTGAAATATTTAACATTAAACGTTAGGAGAAAAAATATATTGAATTAGATATAGTTTTAAATTTTACGCAGGATAAAACTTCTTTTGTTTTCTAAAAAAAAAAAAAAAAAAAAAAAAAAAAAAAAAACTTTCAAAAATTTGGATTACTTTTAAAAATAAGAAAAATATAATTACAGATAGATGCATATGCTATAAACAAAAGTAGCTCTATATCTAATTCAGAAGTTTTTTTTTAAATAATTGCCAAAATGATATTAAAATATTTTTATTTTACCAGTGAGAGAAAAAGTAGTTAGTATTAACTGTATGGCAACTTTGTCAAAAGTCAAACTATATAAATGTTTTTTTTATAACTGAAATTTTACATTCAAATTTTAAGCCTTAAAAATGCAATTTCCGGTCAAAACTCCGATTTCCTATTTTTGAGTTAGTATAAAAGCCTCACATTTTAGCTTTCTAAATCTTTGAATTTTGTTTCTATCTTGCTTAGAACTTGAGTTGCAGGCATTTTAATATTAGTCACTCACCAGTTTTTGAAACCGGTAGAGACCGGAAATGACTCGTAAATGTTTGTTTACATAAATGTTTTACTTGATATAAGCATCAAAATTTATTACTGAATTAAAAATGAATTTTAAAAAGAAAATAAATAAACTTTAAAATAAATCAAGAACTTATTAAAATTATTTTTTATTTAATAGGTAAAATCTGGTTTTCAAATATGTTTTCTGCTTTTTCTCAAAATGAGATTTTTAACATTTTGCTTTATCCCAAACCATCATAACTCCAAAAGTTATAATTGAAACGTTATGAAACTTTAACAAAATACTCTAGAGGAGTTGTTTTAGGGATTGAACTACGACAATGAATCTAGCTAAATTATTTTTTGTTTTTTTGTCGATAGAAGTTATGAACTGTCATGTATATTCATGGTTTTTTTCAGCATGTAAAAGTTTTATCTTCTCTAAAATATTAAATAACATGGTTATAGTTTTGAGAATAGTTCACTCCCTTAAGACCCTTTCAATAATCTAAATAAAATTTACAGAATAAAAATATCTTTATTTAAATTTGACTTATGATGTTTTGTAAAAGTGCTTTTTTTCGCAAATTTTATGATTATTTTGAGCCTAAATATCAAAATATTTTAAAATTTGCATTTTTTTTTTTTTCAAGTTATTCACTGTTTTTTACTATATTCTATCATATAATGCACATAAATAGGAAATTTTTCAATTATTAAAAAAAAATAATCACCTCCGACAGTAGGCAAGAGAGATCATACATAGAGAAAAAGATCATGTTAGACTTTTTTTTTTTTTTTCCAAAATCAAAGAAAAATACATGAAATGGGAAACAGTATGCTTAGATAAAACGGTTTTTCACTAAAAAACATTTGCATTTAACAAATAATTTTTAGTTCCTATATTTTTATTAACTTCAAAGAAAACATTTGACGATAATTATTTATATATTTATGTCCATGTATTTTTACTTTTTCTTACCCATATGTATGGTAGAGAAAGACTTGTTTTTGGGACAAAATTTAGAATTTGAGTTTTCATTATATATACACGTTTTGAGGTCCCCTGAATTAAAAAATCATATTTTTAGCTGTTGGTCTGATGTGTGTGTGTGTGTGTGTGTCTGCTGTTATCAGCATATCGCAGGAATAAATATTAGCAGAAAGTCCAGACTTAGTATTATAAATGTGCATCATATAAGAATACAACGTTTCGTTGAGATCAAAGAAATGGTTCGTGTACAGGGACACCCAAGAGTATTCAAATACATTACGTCTATTGGGAAAATTGCAGATAAGAAAGTTTAAACATCTACTAAACCAAATGAAACGAATATATATTTTTTATATGCGTAAAAACATGCTTCATGTAGAATATGGTATGGAAATCATTCATTGTTTATTTACAGGGCTACACAAAAGAACTAGATTATAATGCGGCTGTACTTGAAAACTGATGGAAGTGTATTTCAGGTTGTGCCATGTGTTATTAATATATTATTATATTTATGTGCTCCATGTGGTGTAAGCATAACCTTCAGAAGATATACAGGGCTGCCAATACTTAAGCTATAACATTCATTTTATTGTTAGTGGAAGTGCTTTACTATATTTTTTTACCATATGTTCAGGAAAGCTGGTCAGTAATTGAAATTAATTCCTTATAGCCATATGGTAAGTAACGTATTTTTTTAAACTAAATATTCATCGCTTGGGTTTTTGTATATATAGACGTTTTGAGGCTTCCCCAGGTGAAAATATTTTGGCTAAAATTATTACTGTCATTTAGATCATGAAATATTATAGACAAAACTACTATCGATGCGCAATATAAGCAAAATAAGTGCATAATATTCTTTGTCCTACATCCTTTCTTTTAATGAACACATAACAGGAATTTTTTTTTTTTTTTTTTTTTTTTTTTTTTTTTGCTTTGTTTTAAATATTATTTGATAACAAAGAAATCAAATAACAATTCTTTAATAATAAAGAAATAAAAGCATAAAAACACAGAAAAAAATGTTGCATTAAATCTAAAATTTTTAATGTATCCTCTTTTTATTATTATTATTATTATTATTATTTAATAGTACTTTAGAAGTGTCTGAAAATTCATTTACAAGATTCCATACATTAATAGTTACGTCATGTCAAGTTAATAAAAGCGTCTTAAACATAAAATAAAGGGAAATTTATTTCTCAGATGTTCATTTTTGCAGATTCATCCTAGTAATTTCGGTTAATCCAGACGATACACACAAAATTTAATCAGTTTTTTACACACGCACGCACATATTTAAAAAAAATGCGAAAGATAATGGCGCAGCGCCACCTAGTCAAGATTTTTTTTTTCTTTGAGAGCGCAAAGGCATTGACGAAAATAATTAGGTAACTCTGTTCTCTGAGAAAATTGAAAAAGAATGAGTTTCAATTTTCACGAATAAGTGGCGCAACGCAAAAATCTAAGCCGATTTATTTATTTTTATTTATTTATTTATTTATTTATTTATTTATTTATTTGTAAAAAACAAAATACTTTTTCTCTTGCGCCTAGACTGACCAAAATTGATCGTATATATCTTCAAAAATCGCTTTATATATTAGACAGTACCGCCTATTGATGAAGATTTCTCCTTTTCATATGTTTTTTTTTTCGATTTTCTCAAAGTGCATCACTTGTACTACACACTAATGAAATTTTGTTTCGTTTGGAGCCATAGAACCAGCTCTAGAGCCTTCTGAATAGGGGATCTTTAATTATAACAACCCTGTATATACGAATTTTTGCCCCTTGCTGTTATGTTAAAATTGTGGGGGGAAAATGTGTTGGGCTACTTGTTGTGCAATATGCACGAAACTTTAACAGACATCAATTTATGTTCATATCCAACTAAATATAAAATTCCTTTTAAGAAAAAATTATTCATTATTTCTTAATATAGATCTGCCCCAAAATTCTGATACAAATTCCACTGAGATACAGACACATAGAAAAACAGACGGTTTGATAATTTCTAAAAATCGTCAAATTGTATTCAAGACATTTGAAACTATGTAAATGCATCGAAAACCAGAAATTAAAAATGTTTTCGAATCCAACGCCTTCTTCTCTAACATATATAACTGCCTTCTAAAACTATTACCTTCCCTATACCTATTCTATACCTACCTTCAGTATACCTACCTTCTATAACTATTACCTTCACCTACCTATACTACTATAACTATTACCTTATTTGCCTTCTATGCTATCTTCATAATTGCCTTCTATAAATAACAGTATAAAAAAGAAAAGAAGATGAAGGAACTGACTTAAAATATTAATAATCAATTGATAAAAAATTGCAAATGAAGATCATTATTTATTTTAACATCAATGAATCTCTCAATCCCTCTTATAAATAAAAATAAAAGCAAATGTATTGCAAAATGCAATAGCAAACAAACAGTCATAACAAAAATATATTTTTTGAAAATGTTTTAAGATAATAGAAAAAACTGTTAATGTGAAACTTTTGTGAATACAAAATATGTATGCATTTCAGATACATGAACACAAAAGTGCCTATTCATGTTTCCAATATATACAAATGTTTTCCATTTATTTTAATTCACCTGCTTCCCAAAACAACAGAAAAACAAAGAGAAAGCTTTTTATAGATTACTGAAACGTTTTAAATTTCAATTTGTATACGCCTGTATAATATTTTACGTTTCTTTATACGAATTATGCATTAAGTATGCATGAAATAGATTCATTTTTTTTCTTTTATTAATAATAGAAACTCCAGTAAATATGTTTGAAATATATGGCAAAAGCAAACATTTAAAAGATATATAATAAAAAAGGAATAGTGTTTTGTTAAGACAAATTGTCGTTTTGAAAATTAAGGCCGATTGAATGGGTGAGGGCCTAGCTACGAGGGTAAGTCATTAAGTAAGTCACAAATGCATATGGCATGATTTAAAGTATTAATAGGTATCTCCAAAGAACGGTGATATATGGCAGCAACATAAAGCTTTATCATATTCAATTCATATTGAGTAGGTAGCATTCACACGCATGCGTAATGCAGTTTCAAAAATGGTGAACGTGCTGAATGATTGTACTATAGAAGAGCTGCATGCTGTGGTTCGATTTTTGTAGGCAAAAGGACTTGAATAAAAAATATTCATAAAGAAATGTTACTTGTTTCTTCAGAGCAGTGTTTATCACCTTACAGCCCAGGCTTAGTCCCAAGCGATTTTCATCTGTTTGGTCCTCTGAAACAACACATTGGAAGCAAACAATTTGCAGGTGACTACGTCGTCCAACATGAAGTCCTACAGCGGATGAGACAGCAACCAAAAGAATTTTACGCAGCTGGAATTGGGACTCTGATAAAACGATGGGATAAATGCTTCAACGTTGCTAGAGATTATGTGGGGAAAAAATTGTTTCAAAGTTATTATCATGGTAAATTATTTTTTATTATCTTTTGTGACTTATTTAATGACTTTCCCTCGTAGAATGCTTCACGCGTTGACATTTTTGAAAGGCCCTAGTCCATATTCACGAATGTTTTGGCGAAGATCTCGGAATATTCTGAAATGCTAATACAACCAGTACCACCTGCGATCGAACACGAGACTTCAAGTAAAGCAGATTTTAGAGCAAAACCTCTAGATCACTGGTTAGGTTTTACAATAAGATATGGAGAGAATGAACGATGCTTACATATTATAATGTTTCTTTCCTTTTCGGGTGTTTTATCGTAAGATGCTTTTCTCTGATCACTGAATTTCCGAAATTTCTGAAATTATGGAAAGAAGATGAAATTTTTTTGAGGAACGTTCGATAGTGCCTTTAAATACTATCTCTTCCTTAACATGTTACCACTAAATCGAAATTATTTTTTACATACTGGTTTAATAATTTAGAAATTCAAAAAGTATACCAAGAACTCTTTTATTCTTACAAAGTACGCTATTATATTTTTATCGTGGCGAATTAGATTAAGTATTAACAAACTATAAATTTGTTTCCAAAGAAGTTTTTATTCAACCATTTGAAATTTTATTACAAAGCCCAAAATTTTTGAGATTTATTAAGATTTTACTTTACAGGATAAACCCAATCCGAAATCCCTAAACTTCGTGGTAAATATCCTCCATGGTTGATTATTTTAAGACTACCAAACCGTATCCACGTTAGTTCCGAAAAACTCTTAACTTCTAGGCTGATGGATGCGATTTTAGATTAACCCTGTCGGTATATACTTTGGTTACAACCGTGTTTTTAACTATATATAAAAAAAAAATTAAAATAACTTATGTAGAAAAATAAATAACATATGATGTGATCCAGGGTGAAAAGGCATTCACGCGCTTTAATATTTTTCTTGCATAGAGGTTGTTTAATCATTGTTGTTCTACTGCCAGTTACGAAGAGGGGAAAGTAGGTGAATCCGAAGTATCATTTCAATTTCAACTTTATAAATTCTATTATATAGAATCATTGTGAATTCGACAGTTTCAAACCTTGAAATGTTGTTAATGTGTTTTCATGGTTTTTTGATACAAATAATAGAGTTTACATGCAAAATTTTTTGTTAAGAAAACAAAGTTTTTTTTTTTTTTTTTTTTTCCGAATAATATGGAATAATTATAAAGGAAAATATGTAATTCCTTTTTTTCAAGTATAATACGAATTAATGTAGTATTTTTACAGAAAATCATTGTGATCACGTTTCAGGATTTAGAATCGGTCTTAATGATTTATTTCCAGCCTCAATAGCATCAACAGATTCTAAATTACATTTTTTTTTTTTTTTTTTTTTTTAATAATAAAAATAAAAATAAATTCTTAATGACGTACTGCTAACACTGTAAAAAATTTGCCTTTTCTGTTATCAGAAATTCTCTGTAATTTGAACAAATACGTTCCGACAACGTAAATTTTTCGTAAATTACGCGTATTTTCTCAAATTACAGAGAATTTCTAGCAACAAAAAAGGCAAATTTTTACATTGAAAGTTTTTTTTTTTTAAATTATTTTCGTCACCAAGCCCTCTTTGTCTTTCGGTAACCGATTAAAGATTTTTAAATTGCCCAATTAAAACATTCTTTTGGCGCTAGATTTGGCATAGGTTTGTTAATTTTATGTTTGGATTGACGAATGCAATTCAGTACACTTTGCGTTTTTTTTCAAAGCATTCTATTAGATTTTTATGTGCATTTTATGTATATTAACTTTATTTCATGTACTTTTTCTGCATACCAATGTACTACATTTTATGTACTTATTATATTGAAAAAAAAATATGTGTTCATAAGTTTTAATAAAATTTCAAAGTCGTTATTGATATTTTTATTAATAGTTCATTGAATTCTATATTTATTAAATATTTTCTACTATAAAAATGTGTAATAATTTTGCGTAACTAAATAAAACTTTATTCTCTTGACATTGATAAAATATTGGCTTTTTCTCATGAAGTAAGCACCATGCATTTTTTCCTTTATATAAAATGCAATTAGCCGCCTCAAAGAAGATCTTAAGGAAAACACTTTTGATGTCATTTTAGTTTAATGAATCAAATAATCTATACAAGCATCAAAAGTTTTTAATTATATAAAATAAAAGAAATACAGAAAAAAAAAGAAAAACTTTTTTTTATAATTTGTTTGATGTTCTTATCATTTCATACTATATTTAGAAAATACTGAAAGTGTTTTATGCGTTCTTTATTTATTATTATTATTATTATTATTATTATTATTATTATTATTATTTGTAACCTGCATATGTTTGTAATCTGGATTATTATATATATATATATATATTTAAATATTGTAACGCTTTTCGTAGCTAACTAATTAGCAACAACCTTTATTTTTTGCACGTATTTAGACTGTAATTTACTTTCAAAAATATAATTTATTTTAGTAGTAAATGTATAATATTTTTATGGAAATAAAAAATGAAGCAAGTACTTTGAATCAAATTTTTTATGCAGGCATCAAATTTTTTAGCTGTAAGAAAAACATTTCTGTATAATTGTTTTGATGATCTTAACATTTTGTAATAATTTTAACTTTTGATAAAATAATTTCATTTAGTAGTAAATGTATAATTTCTTTTCTAGGAAAACAAAAGGATGCAAATACTTTATACAAGAATCAACAGCTTTTAGTGATAAGAAAACAATATCTTTATACAAGAATCAACAGCTTTTAGTGATAAGAAAACAATATCTTTATAATTTGTTTATAATGATGTTGATATCACTTGGTAATACTTTTAGAAAATACTGAGAGATTTTTTAGGTTTATTTCTTAAGTTTATTTTTTTTTTCTGTTACTTACATTTGACTGTAATCTGAATGTTTAATAAATAAAGCTTTCAAAATTTTCAATATAACAATCTAATAATAATAACAAAAGAAAAGAGGATTATTTTCGTGGCCAACTATTTAACAATAAACTTTATTCTTTTCACGTTTTTAGCGTATGATTAAGGTTCAAAAATATAATTTATTTTAGCAGTGAACGTATAACTTTTTCTGGAAATAAAAATGATTACTTTTTTTTTTCTTTTTAACAAGAATCATTTAGCAATTAAAATGTAATGCAAGAGTTCGATATCTACAGCGATTCTCAGCATGCGCAATAGCGCATTGCACTGTTATAAATTTCAGTTCAAACTTGAACCGCTATGTGTAGTAAAGTTATAAGCAATACCATGATATAGTTCAACATCACTTTTAAGTTTTTTACTTTTTGTGATTGAATTTAAATTGCACCAAAACTTGAAGCTACTATGCATATACGCGCAAGAAAAAAGTATGAATCAGTAAAATGCCTATTGAAACCAATTTAAACTTGAATTAAAAAACGTGATTGAAAACATAGGGTAAAGTGGAAAATTTGTGCAAGAACACACCCATAGGTCAAGATTAAGACCCTAGAAAATATAGCCCCTATTATCAAAACGAAGGAAGCAGGCACACACAGAAATAGAGAATAAGAAATCGAGGAACAGTTCTAGAGTGTTCTAGAGACCCTTGAGACAAGAAGGTCTTCCGTTTGATTTTTGTCTTGATCAAATTCTGATTTTCTTTTTTTTTTATTTAAAACATAATATCAATATTTGGTTCAACATAAAATTACCAATTCATGATAATAAGTTAAACCATCAGGGGTCGTGTCTACTTTAGTGCTAAGTTTTGGTTCAAACTAACGCCAAATTTTTAATAGTGTAGAATCTGAGAAAAGTTCATGAATATAGATGCAGGAAGAGTGTTTGAAAATCTTAGACCTCGAATTTAATTACTTAAATATTATTCTTACAAAGAAGTGGTAACTGCGTATGTAAGTTAGTTTTCTACGGCATTTCGCAAACTTATAGTATACTATCAAAAGTTCTGATATTTTGGACAGCTTTTAATTGACAGCTTTTAATTTTTGACTTCGGAAATATAATAATTATAATGACTTTTGTCTTGGAGTATCCATGTTGCATAAATTCATAATAACAATCACTTTTTTATATAATTATGCTGACTTCACATTAAGTGTTTTATTCACGATTAAAAGCCGAACACTTAGTTCTAAATGAAGCTCAACGCTAACTGGATTATTTGGACGGTTATGCAGTAGATATCATTGGATGAATTCGGAGCATGTCCTTTTCTTTTTTTTCTAAAAATGTTTAACGCAATAACTCTGTCATAGATGTATTTCAAAAAGTCAAAGGCATCTTTTGTAAGGAGAGAGCAAGTATCATCTTGTATAGACAACGTCATGTGAAGTCCATCGTCCAACAGTTGATTAAAGCCAAATTGTTTCAAAATCCCAATTATCAGTTAGTAGTTTTCGTTTCTTGTAATAAAAGGGCTCAGCATGCGATTGCAGCCGAAATGCAGTAATGGAGTAAAGGTTCCTTTAGGGCAAAGGAATAGACGTCCGGGCGACAAATACAAGTTTTCGGTACTCCGAAATCGTCAGTTATATCTGTTATCCATACTATCCCGATTAAAATGTGTCGTATCTGTAAATCATATTCGGTCAATATAGATATCAGAAACTGGCTACATGATATGCAAGAGCCGCCGTGGAAATTCGACATAAGCCTGTGCTATTCCAGAATATTCGAAATTCCATGCGCCGTAGATGTGAGGCCCGCATGAAAGTCGTTGGTCGAAATTTTTAATACTACACTGATGGAAAAAAAAATCCCAACACCAAGAAAAAATTATTGTACAGTAATGAAATTTCAGCAATACATTTGTCTAGGTAACATATTTAATTGATTAAAGTTTCATGATCACAGGTAGAGCCATTGGCGAGAAGAGCCATTTCAAATGTGAAATGTTGGTACATTAGTAACCGATGTAACCGCCAGAATTTTGGATGCAAGCATGCAAACGTGCATGCATTGTGTCGTACAGGTGTCGGATATCAGTTTGTGGGATGGAGTTCCATGCCTGTTGCACTTGGGCGGTCAATGCAGGGACGGTTAATGCTGGCTGTGGATGACGCTGGAGTTGTCGTCCAATGATGTCCCATACGTGCTCGATTGGAGAAAGATCTGGTGATCTAGCAGGCCAAGGCAACATGTCGACACTCTGTAGAGCATGTTGGGTTACAACAGCGGTATGAGGGCGAGCGTTATCCTGTTGGAAAACACCCCCTTGAATGCTGTTCATGAATGGTAGCACAACAGGTTGTATCACTAGACGGACGTACAAATTTGCAGTCAGGGTGCGTGGGATAACAACGAGAGTGCTCCTGTTGTCATACGAAATTGCTCCCCAAACCATAACTCCAGGAGTAGGCCCTGTGTGTCTAGGCCGCAGACAGTTCGCTAGCAGGCGTTCACCTGGCCTCCTTCTAACCAACACACGGCTATCACTGCGACCAAGGCAGAACCGGCTTTCATCAGAAAACACAACAGATCTCCACTCCGTCCTCCAATGAGCTCTAGCTTGACACCACTCACGTCGCAAACGGCAGTGGTTTGTAGTCAGTGGAATGCACGCTACAGGGCGTCTGGCTCGGAGCTGTCCTTGAAGTAACCGATTTGTAGCAGTTCGTTGTGTCACTGTGGTGCCAACTGCAGCTCGAATTTCATCTGCAGACGCAGTACGATTAGCCACAGCCATACGCCGAACACGGCGGTCTTCCCTCTCAGTAGTGCCACGTGGCAGCCCGAAACCCGGTATTCTTGAGGCAGTGCCTTCCCTTGACCACTGCTGCCAACACTCATGCACAGTGGATACATTCCTGCCAAGTCTTTCTGCAATATCGCGGAAAGAAAACCCACCTTCTCGTAGCCCTACTACACGACCTCGTTCAAACTCAGTGAGCTGTTGATAATGGCTTCTTCGTCTTTTTAGAGGCATCCTTTACTAACATTAACCCACTACGTCAAATCTCAACTGTAAATAACGATCACGAACCTTACAGCGCTTATTTAAAGCAAACCTCATTTTCATGTTCATAGTGACGCTACTAGCGCCTCACTTAGGCGCGTAGCTCGAAATTTGAATCGACGTCATCTTTCAGATGTATAAACACGCCTACCAAATTTCGTTTATCTAGCTCAGCTCCTTCCTGGTTTTGGGATTTTTTTTTTCCATCAGTGTATTTTGGACCCATGTTACTTGTTCCTGTTAACCTATTGTTCATGTACATTTATTATTAAAACGAAAGTTTACTTACGTATATAGTGACCAGATTAGAGTACCTTTATAAATAAAGCGTTAATAATTATTGCAATTTCATAATTAGGAATATAATTTTATAATTATTTGTAAACGGGGACCAAAATTTTAAAAACTACGGCGAAACTTTTTTCCTGTAAAAATTTTTAATACTTAGAAAAACGACTTACAAAAACTGACTATCCTCAGAAAATGAGGATATCTTGTCAGCATAATTACGTGGCATATTTTAATTTCTGATATCTCTGTGTATATCACAGCGTAAGACAAATATTTGCCACCCTCAGTGCTGCAAAATTTAGTGACTTTTTTATTCAATAATCACCAATAATTTTGAGGAATGATATTTGATATATATAATAGACAATTAATCTGCGGAGTAATTAGGCAATCGTTACAATTAAAATTTAGTATTAGATATTACGTAAAATAGCTTTAAATTTTGCAACACTATCCACTCTGCATTTTTATATGATTCTCAGTTTTCGGAAACTACCTACTGTCTCTTAGGTGTTCTGAAACGGGGTACTGAAACACCTCCTATTGATAAAAAGCATTTCAATTAAATCTGTGTTCTAATAAGAAAAAAAAAAGCACATCAAAGTCTTTCTATCCGTTTGGGAGCTAAAATACAACACACAAATACATACATAGACACGCACGCATAGACAAATGCTCAAAGCTTACAACACCCCTGTATTTAGAAAAAGTAAAAAAATTTTGTATTTTAACATTTCAATGTCAATGTTTATTTTTATCTATATTTTATGTACGTCATTTTCATAAATGATTCTTAAGTTATAAAATTTAATAGAATTTTAAAGTCCTTAGGGATATTTTTATTACGTAAAGCATTTAATTAAAATTTTAATAAATATATTCTACTTAAAAAAAGCATATGGTAACATTACGGACATGAAACTTCACTCCCTTGACAATGATAGTATATTTCCTTTTTCTCATGAAGTAAACAAGCTATATATATATATTTTTTTTATACTAAATGTAATTAATTACATCAAAGAAGATGTTAGGAATAACACTGTTGAGATATTTTAGTTTAATGAAGCAAAAGCTTTCGGCGCGCATCAAAAGTTTTTGGTTATGTAACAACATTTTCTTTATAATTTCTTTGATTTCCATAACATTTGATAATATTTTTAGAAAATACTCAGAAATTTTGATATTTTTCTTGATATGTATACTTTTAATTTGCTTCTGCACTGTTAAAAATTTCAACAGAAAACTCAGTCTAATCTATTATCTTAAGTCTTACGTAAAAGTACAGAGAAAAATAAACGGAGATGTTGAAAAACTTATTTATTACAGTCATTTTAATAACTAATATTAATTTAATTAATTATTGGTGAGAATATATTTCGGACTTAGAATGTTTTTTTTTCTAAAGTAGAAACAGTCATTTTTAATTTTAATAAAAAAATTAAATAATAAAATTAGGTAAAAATACAGCATGAAGAATGATAATCTCGATTATTCATTTTTAACTTAGAACTACTATAAATTTACAGAGACTCTGGATAAATATTTACATTAAATTTACAGAAATTTTTAACAGTGTGTGTGTTCTTATATATATATATATATATATATATATATATATATATATATATATATATATATATATATATATATATATATTAATGAATGACACGTTTAGAATTTTTGACGCAAAAATTTGTTAAAAAAATAAAATAAAAAGTAAAATGTGTTTTGGAGTCAACTATTTAACAACAAATTTTATTTATTATTTTTTCCATACTTTTTTTAGTATGACTGACATCAAAAATAGGATATACTTCTACAGCAAATGCGTTATTTATTTTTCTAATTTTTTAGACAACTGTTATGCATTTAAAGTGTTATGTGGTCGATGGACATTCATTGCATTTTTCATAAGCAGCACAGTAGCGCAAGCGTATTTAAGTTTCAGTTACCGTTCTCTATACACATAGCTGCAAGCAGAGTATTCGAAAAAACAACGCCTGGTTTTAAATTCTTAAATAATAATCTAACAAGGAAAAGTCACGTTGAGAAAAATTCAGTACACTACCAGCTTCCACAGAATCGTAGTATTAGGTGTACCAGAAAGTTTTGTCGGTTTCAATTAAAACTAGTTGGCATAGGTGGACTCTGCTGAGTTCCCCATCATATATATGTTTTTATGAATTTCTAGCACAGAACATTCTGTTAACATGATTACCATGTTAAGAAAAATGAATTTGACCAGACGTTTGAAACAGTGACAGAATGAAATATCCGCCTAATAGGCTACCCACCGTTCACTTCGATCTATTTATCTTAATCAAATATATTAATTTATTTTATTAGGGTCAGTTTCGTAGTTTAATTTTCATTCTACTATTTCAAATGCAACAATCCTCAAAATGAATATTTCTATGAAATTTTTTCAATTTTGCTATGTTGATAAAACATTAAATTACGAATAACTTACGAAATTTTCCTATTAGAATATTTGTAGTCAATTATGTTCATACAAGTATCATAAATGTTATTTTGAAGTTGTTTGATATATTTATGATCCTCAAAATGGACGTTTATGCTCAATTTTGCCCTATTCTGCCATTTTAAGTAAATCGTAAATTTCAAATAACTTACGATTTTTTTAAATTGGAAAATTCATACTCGATCATATTCATATCACTATCCTAAATAATATTTTAGGAGGGATCCGACATCTTTACGATGAAAATACCCTTCAAGATTAACGTTTATGTGAAATCTTCCCCTATTCTGCCATGTTAAGAAATTCATAAATTTTCAATAACTTACGACATTTTTATATTGGAAAATTCATAGTGAATGATTTTCATGCCGGTGTCCTGAATAATATTTCAAAAGTTGTCTGGCATCTTAACGATGAATATATCCCTCAAAATTGACGTTTATGTGAAATTTTGCCCTATTCTACCATGTTAAGAAATTCGTAAATTTTCAATAATTTGCGAAATTGTCAAAGTAGCATGTTTCTTGTTAATGATGTTCATTCCGGCATCAAAACTTATATTTTAAAACTGGTCTGACATTTTTAGAGTAGATAATTTCCATTTAATGCACGTTTAAGTAAAATTTTGTCCTATTCTCCTCCCATGTTAAGAAAATCGTAAATTTCTAATAACTTACGAAGTTTTATATTTCGAATGTTGCAAATGAGTAGGGTTCTTACCAGTTTAGAAAGTAATATTTTAAAACTGATCTGACTTCTCTGCTACAATTTGTTCTTGAGATATCGTGTACACCGACTAACATACTAACACACTAACCGACTAACCCACTAACGGACTAACAAACTAGCAGACACCCTACAGACGGAAACCATAAAAATTTTGTTATTTTTGGATTCCTCACACCTGAAAACGTGTAAAAAAGTCAAAAAACCGAGGTCATGAATTTTCGCGATTACCAAAGTTCCCCATACCTGTAGTATGATGGGGAACTAAAAACTGACTCCGAAAACTTTTCTTAAGCAATGTGTATATAACTTTTAGAATATAAGGTAAAATATAAGTAATATTAAACGAAAACGTCTAGTGTCATTTTACTAATTTAGAACGACAGTACTTTACGGTACACTTAACATACTAATAAGGAAAAAACGTACTAACAAGGAAAAGATATACTAACAAGAACCAGAATGATAATTGTCATAAAAACTCTTTGATTTCTTCTTCACATAAGAGACAAAAAGAAAATAAAAGCTGCACGTCTATATTTCCCTTTCCCATTCAACAACTAACAATTTAATTCTTTAAATAGAAAATTTTATATAGGTTTTATTACATTCTCCTCCATGTAAAATTTAGAATCAAACTAAATTTATAATGCAAACAATACAATTTAGAAGAGTTGTAATCATAAAAACTATTTTAAAAATTTGAAGTATAAAGTAATTATGTTAGTACAAAAAGTATTAATTTTACGATCGGTAGCAAAAAATATTTGAATGCAGGAAATGACAAAATAATTAAAAGTTAACGAATTACTTTGTGCTATATGTTTGCAAATAGTTAAAATTGCATATCAATTTGTGTTATACCTGTGTTTCTGTTCTGAATTTAACGTCACACTTTAGCGTGCATTAATTATAGAAATATACAAGCTACTCAAATTTAGACAATTAAGTTTTAAAAGTTACGTGCGCGATAATCGTGTAAATAAATATTAAATAATTTAAAATATTTTTAATAATAGTATCGTATTTTTAAAAAATAGCTCGAAATAAATTTCAGATTTTAATAAAAACTTTAAATATTTTATAAATATAGCTCCATATTCAAACGTGGTGTTGGGGATGATAGTAGACCTACTCAAACAGAAATTGCAATGTCAGATAATTTTTTTAAAACTATTTTAACCCTTTAACGTAGGTTTCGCAGCGAAACCAAACATTTGACATAACTTAACCTTTTTTTTTTTTTTTTTTTTTTTTTTTCAGTGGTTTTTTAACATTTCCACCTTATTTTAATCGGGATTTAAACTTATGTTCCTTTTCTTTTCCGTATACAGCAGAACTATTCCAAAATTTAACAAATAATTCTTCGAAGGAAGCTAAATGCATCAGTCACTTGAAGTTGCTTAAAGTTGCAAATCGCTGGTTTGATAATGCACTCATGTCTTGTTTTTTTTTTTTTTTTTCATTTAATGAAGAGCTGGAATATTATTTTAAACTGAAACAACTTTTACGAGTTTTTTTGCATTCGATAATGTTTAACAAAGTGTTTTATTTATTAAATTAAATATTTGAATTTAATAAGGTTAACTTATAGATGTTTCAAACAAAAAATTAGCGAAAAGGAACTGTTATTATTATTATTATTATTTTTTTTTTTACATTTATGATCAGTTATGTGTATAAAAGCCATTTTTACCATTAGTTTAGTAATTTTTAAAATAAATTAATTATTGAACTTTAAAGAGTTAAAGTGCTTTTAATATACACTAGAAATAAATATATAAATAGATTATCTTCAGTCCTTCACAACAAACTGTCGTAATATGTATATAGTGAGGAAAAAATTATTGTGAGTGACCAGTGTTGCCACATCTGGAGGATTTTTTCTTCAATAATCACCATTAATTTTTAATTGTAATTTTTGCCTAATAACTTTGAAGATTGATAGCCTATTATGTATATCAAATGCCACGTCTCAAAATTAATGGTGATTACAAAATAAAAAAAATCTACCAGATCTGGCAACACTGTGAGTCACATAACTAATTACTTTTTATGTTTATCAAATTATTATTCAAATTTTATATCAATTATTTTCATTAATTAAGTTTTCTTTCCCTGTAATAGCATTTAATTAACATTTGATATACTAGTTTATATTTATTTACGTTTTTCAATTACATTTTTTCTATGCAAATATAAAAGTATTTTTACGACTCGAATATTAATAGTTTTAATGTCGTAAAAAAATGTCATAAAGATAAAATAAAAATTCACTTGCCGTTTTACTTTTTATATCGGAACATTTTAAAAAGTGGTAATTTTATTTGCATTTCACTCAATGTATTATCTTATAATTAAGCTTTAATTAAATATTTATAGATTTGAGAAAAGATAAATATTTAGCAAAAAATATTTAAGAGAAAAAAAAAATAGCGTCAGAATCAAGATTTTTTAAAAGAAAAAACTCAATTTACTTCAATAAAATAATCTTAGTGAGACGTATGTTAGTATAAAAACTACATTTTTGTTCTGGAAATTGCAAGAAAAAATTGACATAATTTAATTTTCTTAGATTAAAAATTTTTTTTTTCAAAAATTATTTTATTAATGTTTCTGAAAATTACAGTTAAAAAACATTATTATAAAATACAGCAATTTTTTATTAGGGACAAAAAAAAGATGAAAATGAAATTTTAGTTTTAATACAGGATTCACAAAAAAAAAAATAAATAAATAAAATAAAAATAAATAAATAAATAAAGGAAGGGGGGGAGATATTTTTTATTTACAAGAAGATATTCTGCATAAAAAATCTGGAGTGACTCCACTCGACTTTCCGAACATTGAGTCATTAACAGTTTTGTAGATAAAGTAAAGAAAGAGGAGTTGTTAATCAAACAAAAGACAGAAAACCATAATAGAGTGTTTGAGTGTTTTTCTCCATATATTAAACGATGTTTTATTTAACGCTACTGAACTTTGAGCCCATAGATTATAATGATAAAGAAAGAGGTCCCTGCAAAAAACCTATAAATGCTAGATTCACCGAAATGCTTATAGTTAGAGCAACAGTGATTTATAATATCCATATAAATTTTCAGCTCAATTGAATAAGGCGTTTAGATGCTATCGCACTTTTAACTAGTATGTTGTGGCCACCACATGACTTTCTTCTATATTTTCCTATACAAATTCACTCAGTAAAAATAATTTATTAAAATTATTATTAAAAAAAATTATCTTCCATGATAATGCAGATGATTTCCATATTAGAGAAGTAGCATAACACTAAATATCCAAAAAAAAGTTAATTTTATTGTCAATATTACATTTATATATACACACACACACATATATATATATATATATATATATATATATATATATATGTATATATATATATATATATATATATATATATATATTGTTGAAAATGAAAAAAAATCGATAACTTCATTTTAAATTATCGCAGATCTATGGTTCAACCATTCGTTTTAAAGGTACTGGCGTGCTCTTTTGAAAGATACCCATCATGAAAATTTACTCCCCTCGAGGGGGGAATTTCCCCACCCCCACCCCCCAGGAATGAGGGAGAAGGCGAGGCTCCTACACATACAAAAAAATTTTCCCAGTTGACTATCTCTATTATAAATAATTCTGGTAAATTTGATAATGATTATTAAAAAATAATTCTCTTTATGCACATTTATACAAAATTTTGTACTATACCACCATGTTAAAAATTTAGAAAAAGCGAGATGGCAACACAACCTGTAAGACAATTTTTACCAAAAGTTGATAGGCAATAATTTATATCTAATTTATATCAAGGTGCAACTACATACCAATTTGTATGAAATTCTGTGAAGTAGTTCCTGAGATACAGTTGCCACAAAAGTTTGTCACACACACACACAGAGACTAACAGACAAACAGACAGACATTTTCTAAAAATTGTCAAATCGTGTTCTACAGCTCTCAAAACGTGTAAATCCATCAAAAACCCGAGGTCGAAAATTTTTACGAATCCAATACTTTCTTCTATTGAATATAGAAGAAAGTAAAAATTTGGTCCCACAGGCCATAATGATAAAGAATTTTTCTTTGTGTCCCTGTAAAAAAACTGTAAGTGCTAAATTCACCAAAATCTATACAGTTCGTGCAACTGTGACCTATAACATGTGTACAAATTTTTTGTTCAGATTAAAAAAGCGTTTAGACGCTATCGCACTTTTAAAAATTTAGCCCCATAGGCCATAATGGTAAAGAATTTTTTTTTATGACCCTGTAAAAAAACGGTGAGTGCCAGATTCTCCAAACACTATACAGATTGAATAACTGTGACCTATAATATGTGTATAAATTTTTTGCTCAATTGAATAAGGCGTTTAGATGCTATCGCACTTTTAAGATTTTGGTCCCGTAGACCATAATGACAAAGAATTTTTCTTTGTGTCCCTGTAAAAAAAGTATAAGTGCTAGATTCACCAAAATCTATAGGGTTCGTACTATGGTGACTTACAATATACGCACCAACTTTCAGCTTATTCGAACAAAGCGTTTAGATGCTAGCGTGTTCACTCACACACATATACACACACATACATACATCATCGTAAAAATAGTGAAAACGGGCTCAGGGAACCTCGAAACGTATAGAAACATCAAAATCTCGAATTCGGATTTTTGACATGATTACAATACTTTCCTCACTATAGTTTTCGGAAAGTAAAAATGTATGATATTAACGCATGTTTTATAAATGAATTAAATATATATATGTGCATGAGTATAAATGAATTAAAATTGCCATAACTTAAGTTTTCTTAGATAAGAAAAATCGAAGGATGATTTTGTTAAAGTTTCTTAAATCTATTATTAAAAAATATTATTATAAAATATAGCATCTATTAGGGGGAAAAAAGATGAAAAGGAAATTTTAGGTAAAATACTGGATTTAAAAAAAAATAATTTTTATCTACAAGCAGATATTTTGAATTATAATGTATTACATCAACGGATATTTTAGAAATGAATTTAAAAATAATAAGTACAAAATTATAAAATTATAATAATAATTTAAAACTGTAATACATTATTGACTGCTATACATATATACCGAGTTATTTATTTGTTATGCACTGATGCATAAAATTCATGTTTACCATTATACGTTTCCCGTTAAAAAAAATTATATTTAATACTATTTAATAATAATACTGAAAATTTTTGATGCATACAATTCCATGTTTACCATTATACGTTTCCCGTTAAAAAAAAGTATAAATAATACTATTTATTAATAATACTGAATATTTTTGATGCAATATACTAACTAAAGGATAATTTTAACTCTTCATAATATATTACAAAATAAACTTAGGTTGTTATGTTGCAAATAACCATGTTTTCGATAGAATATGATAAAGTAAAAATGAACACAACTGTGTAGTAAAAATGAGAATGTAAAAACAACACAACTAAAAAAAGAATTATTTGGGAAAAAAATCAATTTAAAGATAACGATAGTCAACCAAGCAGTATTACAATAAAATTGACGCAACTGCCTGTCAAATAGACAATTGTTGCGATAGAAATATGACACTTTCCGTTCACGTTGGGGCACTTAAACACACTTCTCAATTACATATACGGAAAATTGCCATTTTTGGACTTGTGTTACTATTATTGCATATGTGTGATATGATTAGCATTAGTGTTTGTTTACAGTTATGATATATTTACGGAAATTGCTCAATGTGTATTTTCAAATGTATTTTTTGAAGGTATATTTTTTAAATGTATCGTAATGGTCATCAAGGTTCTACAATACGTTGAAGGTTATATGATGCGAAATAACAGTTAACAAGTTTTCTATAATATATGAATACCGTAATTTAATTTACTTACTTATATTATTTGAGGACTGCTTGTAATCTTGTATAACTGATAATTAATTATTTTATAAGATTGTAAAATACTTAATTATTTCGGTGTTTTCTTTGCGCTTTGTACAGTTATAACTGAAAAAGAAATCATTTATGATATACGGAATACTCAGAATTGGGAATGAAGGCTCCAAACGAATTTACAATCCTTTCCCATCCAGGCCGTATAATAGCATGAGTTAGACATCCACGACATCCACTTACATTTTTGCATCTGGAACAATTGCATGCAATAAAA
Source organism: Salticus scenicus (assembly GCA_963930645.1). Taxonomy (NCBI): domain Eukaryota; kingdom Metazoa; phylum Arthropoda; class Arachnida; order Araneae; family Salticidae; genus Salticus; species Salticus scenicus. The sequence goes on along the minus strand of OZ005659.1, from coordinate 62,333,117 downwards.
TCAGGAAAGGAACGAACAAGCTTATTAGCAAAAGGTGTAAAATATAGTTTTCAATCAACAAATGGCGGTTATAGTCCATATTTTTCTTTCAGTTTACAAAAACATAAGAATGTATTGTTTTAATATAAAAATGTTTCGGGTCGGAAAGGGTTAAGGATCGCCAAATATTTTGATCACCACAATATGATTTTACCACATAATCTATTATTAAACCAATTTTAGTTAAATCATATTGGTTATAATTGAACCAATCTTAATAAAACCAACCATGGTTATATTAGTAACCAAATTTTGCCGAGGAATCCAATTATGTAAATTATATATATATATATATATATATATTGTATCTTTGAATGAAATATGCGCTTCATATTTTATATCTATAAAAATATTAGATTATTTTTTATAATCTTCAAAGCCAAACTTATAGGTAAGTTATATTTAAATCTCCAGTAATTACTGCAAAGTAATGTTTAATGCAAAACTGAAACTTATCATAATATAAATAAAATTAGTATTTTTTCTAGGTAAAATTAATAATATAAATGATTAGAGACTTTATTATTTTTTTTATATAAAATATAATCTTTGAATGGTTCATAACTTTATTCTACCATACTTCAAAAACTATTATAAATAATTTTTAAATCACCATATCTGAAAAAAATATATATATATTTGAAGAAAATAAATAATTTTTTACTGATTTAAATAGCATGAGATTCTGACAAATGTCGCGTTTCTTTAATTTCAAATTCTTAATCTTATAAAATAGCTTACCTTGTCAATCATTAACTTTCGAAAAAGAGTAAAGAAAAGAAGGATAAAAATACATGGATGTATTCTTTCTTCTTATACATTCATCGCTACTAAATTGTTCGTTGTGTTGCTACCAGAAAATTTTAATATAAATTTTTAATAAATTTTTAATATATTTTCTTTAGTGAAATAAGATGAAAATTTTACTCTCAAAAGTGATGTTAAAAATCCGTGCAACTTGGCACGTATGTGTGAATACATTTTATTTCGAATAGAAAAGAAGAAAAAATCTAGTGAAAAAGCTGTTAATAAAACGCATGTACTGCATTTTAAACAAAAGTGAGAAAACAGAATCCCATATCATGTATTATGAATATAAAAAAAATCCGAAAAATTTACTGCAGGATGATGCAACATGAATTGTTAATGTTTGAAAGAGCATATATATATTTATATTATTTTAAGTAAATATAAAGATAGTAAAAACCTGTTTATAAAGATCGAACTTTTGAAAAATGCAAACGTTTGAAACCTAAATATATTATACATTCTTCCGTTATTTATGCAAACACCTTTACTATTAAATTTCACTTGTTTTTACAAATAAATAAATAAATAAATGGCAGTCATAAACTTGGAGCGAATGTTAAAAATTTTTAAATTTAAAATAGCTTTTATGTTTTCATGTTACGTTATTGTTAAGCTTATTGAAAGATTAGAATAATGTTTCTAAATATATATATATATGTATATAAATTCACTTTCTTCTACATTCAATAAAAATAAGTATTGGATTCGTAATTTTATTCTACCTCGGATTTTCGATGGATTTATACGTTTTAAGAGAGCAAGAACACAAACTGATCATTTTTAGAAAATGTTTGTTTGTCCAGTTGCCCGTGTGTGTGTGTGTGTGTGTGTGTGTGTGTATGTGCGTATGTGTATGTGCGTATGTGTATGTGACAAAATTTTGTGGCAACTATGTCTCAGGATCTATTCCACAGAAGTTTGGTATGTAGTTATACTTTATCATAAATTAGTTTTTTTCAACTGTTGGTGAAAATTGTCCAGCAGGTGTCGTTATTCTCCCGCTTTTTCTAAATTTTGAACATGGCGTTAGAGGACAAAAGTTCATATAAATGTACATGGAGAGAATTTTTTTAATAATTATCATGAAATGTTAAAGAATTATTTGTATTAGTGATAGTCAATGGGGGAATTTTTTTGTGTAAGTGGGAGCATTGCTTCCCCCCGGGGAATGTCCCCTCCCTTTGGAAGCATTTTTTCACTATGGGTATCTTTCAAATGAACTCGTCAATACCTTTAAAACGAACTACCAATCTGCGATAATTTAAAATAAACTAATCATCGATTTTTACAATATTTTAACAAAGAACTTAAAGGAAAACAAATCACAATTTTTAAAATGTGACATATATATATAACTGACATTTTTGGATATTTTGGTGTTATACTACTTCTCTAGACTGGAAATCGTCTGCATTCATAATGGAAAATAATTTAATAATAAAAATAACAACAATAATAATATAAAAAAATCTAGAAGGATTTCGCTCGACTTTCCGAACATTAGGTTATTAATGGTTATATAGATAAGAAAAAGAAGTCATTAACTAAACAAAAGTGAAAATTCTAACAGGGTATTTCAATTTTTTTCTCCATATAGTACGGCGTTGAATTTAATTATGTTGTACTTCAAATAACTTCAGCCTACAGACCATAATGATGAAGCAGTTTTCGTTGCGTCCTTGTAAAAAACTATAAGTGTTACATTCACCAAAATTCATACAGTTCGTTAGACAGCTCAATCGGATAAAGCATTTAGACACAAATGCATTTTAAATAATTTCAGACCATTGGCCATTATGATAACGGATTTTTCTTTGTGTCCCAGTGAACATTTATAAGTGCTAGAGTCACCAAAATCAATACGTTTTGTGTGACGGTCACCTATAATATGTGTATAGATTTTCAGTTTATTTGAATAAGGCGTTTAGACATTATAGTACTTTGAATAATTTGAGCCCATAGGCCATAAGGATAAGTAAATTTTTGTTGCGTCCCTGTAAAAATTCTATGACTGCTAGATTCACAAAAATCTATACAGTTCGGGAGACGGTAACCTACAACTTCTATATAAATGTTCACATTTTTTTTTTTTTTTTTTTAAGTATTGTTTTAGACATTAGTGCACTTTTAATAATTTGAGCCCATATTCCATAATAATAAAGAATTTTTTCTTCTATCCCTGTAAAAAAATAATTAAATAAATAAATAATATATATATATATATATATATATATATATATATATATATATGCTAGATTTACTAAAATCAAAAGGGTTCGTGCTACGATGACTTACAAGACGAGTACCAACTTTCAGCTCATTTGAACGAAGCGTTTAGAACCTAGCATGTTCACTCACACACATACATCACCGTAAAAGTAGCAAAAATAAACACAAGGAACCTCAAAACGTATAGATATACCAAAACCTCAAAGTCAAATTTTTATCATGATTAAAATGCTTTCTTTACATAATATGTTCGGAAAGTAATAAGTTAAAATAAATTACTTTTTAATTGAGTGAGTTTGTATAGGAAAATATAGAAGAAATTTATGCAGTGGCCACAACATGCTAATTTTTCTTTAATCTTGAATCAATAATAATAAATTATAATTTTCACAATTATATTAACTTCATTTATGGCTAAATATAAAGATGTTTACTAAAGATTTGAACATAACTTTGTACTTCTATGAAATATGTTTTATAAATTTAAAAAGCATATGCAAATATATTAAAATAATAAGCAAAATTATTATTTATTTAGAAATTAAATTAAAATTCGCAACAGTTTCATAAAATTAATTATAATAGTACTTTGTAAGGTGAGGAAAACTAGATTAAAGAATGATATTTATTTAGACTTTCAAAACGTAGTCTTCAATATTACATATTTTTAAAATAAAATAAATCATATATATGAAAACGAGGAATTAAATAAATATTTTTAATTTGCCATACACATATATAGTAGATAAAGCATTGTATTGGTTTAAAATTTTTAATGTTGTCTTTATACAGTAATTGTACATTTTTTTATGTTTCCTGAATCCGAAAATGAGGTTTTATTTTTCTGGTCTATATGAACAAAAGCCATTTCGCCCTCATTTTTATGGGGAATTTTTAATACACAATATATAAAATATTTAAATTTATTTAATCGTAGAAAAAAAATGTTGCAGATTCTTATATTAGATGAGAGGATGGGATTATGGAATACCATTTACATTTCTTAAAATAACATTACTTGTTTTTAATAAAAATCCCCAAAATCATGATGAGTACACAGTGTAATTATTTTTAATGAATTGTCAATGAAAAAAATATCCCCCCCCCCCCAAAAAAAAAAATGATTTGTTGTTATAAAAAGTTTACTTTTAAAAAAAGTTACAAATGGAGGTTAATATGAAATAATCGGGTAATATGGAATAGGTGGTTTAAATAAATTGTTTAAACCATAGAAAAACTAATAAAATCATCTTCGGAGAATTTTCTGTGACAGAAGATATATTCGGCATCTTTATTTTCTGTTTCTTTAGTTGAATACATGAAGTCAATTTCAGATGATACTATGAAATACCTAGTATTCCATAATACTCGACACGCTATCTTTAAAAATGAACTTTTAAATTCATGGACAAAATATTTTCAGCTAAAAAACGACCAAACAAAATACAATTCTTTGAGCATACATTATGCTTAACATCAATGTTTAAACCTCATGTGTACTAGTAAGTTTAAATGTTTGAAACCTTACCTGCAAAAACTTTTAAAAATCACAAAACATACTTTGTTCTGTAGAGAATGGTACGACAACAACAAGCGGTTGCTTCTTACTGTATTGCTTCATGGGAATCTTTCTTGAGTAATTATTCATAGTATTTTGAAGAAATAGCAACACTAATCAGAGCCGAAACCTCGGTATTCCATATTTCTTGACTATTCAATAATACCCTCCTCTCTTCTCTTTCTCTCTCTATATATATAATAATTTGGTTTAAATATCAAAAGTTTGGCAGATGTGTACAAAGGTATGAGTTTACGAGCACCTATTGTGCATTATTCATGATAGAATAGTCGAATATATATATGCATTACCAGAAATTGGAAAAAAAAACATCGAGAATACAGATGGTCGTGAAATTCCTTGTATAACTGGATAGAGGGCATGTGAACTTAATGTTAATTTCTAGACCAATATTTGACCTCTTACACTACAGCAGGATGTAATATGCAAATTATAGTCAATGGTATACTGATGTAAATGAAAAGTGAATGCAATTACTGTTCAGGTTATCGGTTTCGGATAGCTAAGAAGCCTAGACATAGAAGGATATTCGATATTATGAAGATATTAGAGTTTTAGTGATGATGTATAGTGGGACGTCGTAAATGCATATGAGAAGACTTTGTGTTTCTACATGGAGTTCACGTTTCTAAATTAAAATACGTAGAGATGAGATTCACAGACGGACTGATGAGCGTTCCTATCGGTGCATTACATGACCAGCGATTTCAATCAGAACATCAACACTGTTCTGAATTTGAGTATATGTTGCACTTAAGGTGACTGTTCGAACAATTCTTAACCGTTAACTCTAAACAGGACTATGTGTTCTTATTTTTGACATTAGCCAACATCACAAAGCGCCTGAACCTGTTCTGAATGAGAAGACAGCGATCATTTATCCTTCCACAACACAATTAGAGTCGGGTCCGTTAACCGAAAATAGTGCATCAATAACATCATGTAACCCGTTGCTGTATCATATTTAACACAAGTTAATAATGACATTTTCCAGCAGGAAAATAAACGACCCCATACTTGAATTTTAAACACAACATGCTCTTCCAGGTGTAAGATAATTGAAATGGCTTGCACATTCACAGTATTTCTCTCGGAAAAGGACATCACTGGGTTATAATAAGACGGCGACTTTGGTGGTCTTCACGTTTACCAACAACCATTCCAGATTTATACATCCAGATTAAGGATACTTGTAACTCACTACACCTATGGAATATTCAACACTTGATATACTATGACAGCCATGTAGAGTATGTCGAAGTTAATGGAAGTTCAACTTTAAAATACAAGTTACTAGTCAATGAAATAAAATCTAATGGTGTAAATTTCAACATTTATATGATTCTTTGAATGTTTAAACGTAACATTACACAGGTCGACATGTGAAATTTTGATTTTATAATTTTTGCTGATCTTTACGTTTTTTGGTGTGCTGAATCTGAAAATGAAGCCAGTTTTTCTCTATCACGTATAGATTTTTGTCAATACAGGGTGCCTGCCTATACAATTTCTTCCATTACTCTTCCACCAATATAATTATATAGAAAGTTTTATAGTATCATGATTAATTAATAATAGATGCCTATTGTTTTAATTGTGAAGCACTAGTGCGGACTTAAAACCATACCAACCAACCAACGAACCATGATGGTATATGTAAGAAATCGTTTCGGTAAACACCCTGTATTGGCAAAAATCTATACGTGATAGAGAAAGATGGGCTGCATTTTCGGTTTCAGCATATCAAAAAAAAAAAAAAAAGAATCAGCTGAAATCATCAAATCAAATTTTGTCAGCTTCATTTTTGTCGGTCTGTGCTATCCATACAAACATAAGTCGTTAGACCATCAGCAGATAGTAGTTTGCGCGGTTAGATATTGGTTAGTTGGAATAGTTGAAGTTGGCCTAACTTTTTCTTCGTATTATTATCCCCTGCGTTTGCATTTTGTTTGTTCGGGCAGCTATAGTTGGCTGACCGTAATGAACAATGTATGAGTCCAACAATAATTGATATGTTAAATCTGTATATAACGGATCATTTTCCTAACCATTGCGCAACTTTAAGAAAAAATAGAATTTTATTTCACACTGTAAAATATTTTCTAGGACTTTGATTATTCGAGAGAAAGTAACAATAATATTAATAATAACAACAATAATAATAATAACAATAATAATAATAAATGTCAAAATTTATTGCCAAAGTAAAATACCGCATATGGGCTAACGGTTGGCCTACTTTTGAGCCACCAATCTAGCCAATGGCCATTTATAACCGTTGATCAACAAAAAAACTCACCCTTGCTTTAATGTTGGCCCGTACAAATTTTGTTTATGGAAATATTAATCAAAAGTTTTAATACTTCACATTTCAGTAAATACTAGTGGTAATTATTTAAATGAAATTCTAAGAATTAATTTTTATAAACGTCCTAAAGTGGACAGCACCGAGCAATACCAACAACTGAAGTAATAAAGGTTTGTACTGGCAATATTAGCCACACTAAAATTTAAATTTCATAAGTAATTTTAACGGTGTCCAATATATTACGTAAAATTTTAAACATTTTTCCATTTGCAAATGTGACTATTATGGAACATAACATTTAGCTTTCGACAGAAATGGGCATGTTATATAATTAAAAATGCATTCGGTATTTCTTGATTTTATTTTGAGTTATCATCAATATACATGTTTTTTTTTTTTTTTTTTTTTTTTTTTTTTTAAAGAACCAATATTATATATAAGTATGGAAATAGTAACAACATAGTGTTTAAAAGGATAATTTATCTTAAAATCTTTCTTTTAAATTCCATTTCGATTTTTCTATAATCCTACCTATAATTTGATCTCAAATCATCAGCAATCTCGTAGACAATTTTACGACCATTAGTCTAATATAAAGGTACAATATAAAATAAAATAAAAACGTTTTCTACGCCTTTATTAACTCAATTTTTATGTTCCTGCTGTAGATTTCTAGGATAATAACAGTCTTGAAACAAGATTTGGAAATATCCATCAATATTCCTTTCAAAGGATAACAAAGTATTCTGTATTTACTTTTCCCGTTTTGTTTCAAATGAATGTTCCCTTGCGATTTATTTTTCTTTCGATAAATTTAAGAAGGTTGTTTCTTCGTAAGCTAATAAATTTGACATAATAAATTTAACGATAAGGAAAGTATTTGGTTGTGCCAAAAGTATTTAAGACTTATTTAAAAATATATTTACATTTTAAAATACTTTTTTAAACCAATGTTAAAATTGTATATATTCTGTGTTTAAAAAGGACATTCTATCATTTTCAAATACTTATTTGATAGCTTTATTCATTTTTTTATTTGCAGTAATAAGGTAATACTTAAAAGTATCTAATAGCGAAATGTAATAAGTAATAATGTTTTCTTTTCATAAATAAGTAAAGAAAGGGAATATATTCAGTTCTTATACATTTTAAATTCTTTCTAGATGTGTTACTGACTGTAACACATTTAGAAATTTACATTGTTTAATCTTCAATTTTTACTTCTATTGATTAACCATTTACTTTCGTGATGGCGTATTAAAAAAATATATTGTTCCTAATTATAGAGATATATGTCAAACAGAAACATATAGGCTGCCAGATGGCACTGCTATTCTGCATTTTAGCTGTCGAACAGAATGACTCAATAGCATATGAATGTACCAAATTTGATATATGAGATAACCATTATGAAAACGGATGCTCACTTAATTTAGGTGTATATCGTCCGACATGTGACGCTGTAATTACTCATCTCATCATGATGTTTAACTTCGCTACAAATCATTCCGTTCTCACAGATTATAACACAAATTTATCACAACAGAACACATACATCATTTCCTGGATTTCATCTGTAACCTTTAATGTAGTTTACCTCAATAGTGACCCTTTGAATAATATATTGACATTAATTCTGCGGAAAGAAATCACACAAACACTGCATTTAAAATTTTATTTTTAAAGAGAAAGAAAATAATTTGTTATTAAAACTAAACTTAAGCTACAAATAATATTTAGCATAGTAAAAAGAAGTACCCTGTGAACTGAGAAAAAAAATATTCCGCCTTTTTCTAGAATAAATAAGTGGCCATTTTCTAAATCCCTTTAATAGGAATATAGATTTCCGAGTAATGCGCATAAGGCACGCCAATAAACTGAATAGACGAAATTATCGAGAATTTCTAGTGTACACATTTCTAGATGGTGAAACAATATTCTGAATACTCTAAATATTCTGAATCATTTACACCGTGACCAATAAGTTCTCATACACATTCAAATTTTTATTACAGTAGCACAAAGTAAATCATACAAAAAAATTTTGTATAAAATTAAAGTAGTAATTATTGAGTATCTTTACAATAAATGCTTTGGAATAATTCCGCCTTTTAGTTTCTTAACGAGCTTAAGTCTCTTTTCAAATCCATCACATGCGGCACGCACGGCTTCCATTGACATTACCTGTCATATAGTTTGAATTACATTTTTGAATTTGCTCAAATCGGTAATTTTATAGTTATTCAATTGGGAAAGCATATATGACCACACAAAATAATCAAGCGGGTTCAGATAGGGGGAGTTGGAATAGAGATGAGACGGGCTCAGCCCGAGCCCGTAAGCCCGAGCCCGAGCACGGGCCCGATCGGGCTCAAACCTTACGCAAGTCTTCGGGCTCCGGGCGGGCTCGGATTCAAGCTAAAAGTTCCGTTTATTTTATTCTTCACTAACTGGAAAATGTAAAAAAAAAAAAAAAAAAAAAAAAAAAGAAATTTTATTCATTTTGAGAGCACCTTTAGTAATGTCATAATAGTCATGATAGGTTATAAATTACAAAATAATCTTGCAAACCTTAGTAGCTTTGACTTTCCTTTTTCTAAATAGAACTCTTTTTAATTTTACTATTGTGTATGCGTTGCATAGCGTACCACTTTCAATATCGGGCTCGGGCGGGCTCGGGCTTTGATCACACAAAATTTTTCGGGCTCGGGCGGGCTCAGTTCAAAAATGTTTCGGGCCCGGGCGGGCTCGGATTGCCAAAATAGAGCCCGAACTCACCTCTAAGTTGGGAGGCCATTCGTTTTTTGGCAAAAAGTCAGCTAAATTTTGACTGCACCACTACTGAACCAAACGCGCGGTATGAGAAGTGGCATCATCTTGTTGGAAGCAGAAATATTCCACCCCATACATACTCTGGACATTTGGTAGAAAAAATATTCCAAAACCTCAGTTTTATAATAGTGGGCGTGGATTTTTACCCCTTTATCAATGAAGACTAACTGGAGTTTTCAGCTTTTTCAAATAGCGGCCCAAATCATCAGAGACGAAACATTTTGATAACGCGGAACATAATGCTGTCCCTCAGGGATGTTATCAAAAGAAACTGACCATACTCTGTCATTTTGGGGGTACAGACTTTGCTGTAAAATGAATAGTTTCTCGTCTGAAAAGACAAATTCATCCCCAGCGTGCCAATCAAGAATGTCTTCCATCCTTTGCTTTCTTTTTATCTTAACAGTATAAGAAACTCTGTGAATTTTACGTTTTCTTTCTATAAACCTTGCACCCAAGGTCATTTTTCAGAATGTTTAACATTGATCCCCTCGATATTTTGAGCTCTCATGTTAGTTTTCTAGCAGATTTTTGTCCGTTTCGTCGTGTCCTTTCCCTGACCCTTTTCACAGCCTCTTTTGTCCTAACGGACCTCGGTCTGCCCGATCTTTTTCTGCCATCGACAAATGACGTCTCATTACACCTTCTGATAGTTCTGCAAATGAAATCTCTCCTCACCCCCAGGGCTTTCAAGTCTCTGAAAATTTCAATTGGCTGCACTACTTTGACGAATTTATTTATCAATTTTTTTTTTCATTTTACCTAGGTAAAGAAAAACTATAATTAGTACAGCATTTACACTTGCAATAGCTTTATACCTAACACTAAATTACCTGCAAAATAATTGGGACTACAGTAACACATATGTACAACATTTCAACGTGCTTCAAAAGTTGTATGAGAACTTATTAGTCACGGTGTATATTGCGAGAAATTCTCGCTTGATTTTCTGGAATTGGGTAATAAACCAAGATTATAGTTGCAGAAACCTGCTCTTGTAATCTCATTTATTTGCAGAGATTTTTAAATAACTTTGCCCTCGAGAATATAAGCAAACGCTCTAGAATTCTAATAGGGGCTTCTAGAACTCGCTTTCCAAGGGGACAAGAATTTATAAGGATGACATGGAACTATTTTTTAGAGCCACAATTTTGATTCTAGATGTCAGTTACAGAATTTTTTCTCAGTGTGGTTAACAGGAAAGAAAACAAAAGCTGATCGAGCAGCTCTCTTATAACGCATAATTTTTATGAATAATTTGTTGTCCCTAAAAACAATACTTTTATACTAATCATTTCCCATTTTGTTATAAAAAGCTTTAGAATAAGAGCTAAAAATAATATGTACATTTTGTGCAGTGTAAAGGTTAAAAATAGGTTTCAAATAATTATTCTTATGCACTGTAAAGTATCTAATTTATTTTATAACTCCTAGTATACAAATTAGTTGTGAATTTTGATTTCTCTTGCATATATATACATACGTCAGACCATTATTTTTTCTTTCTTTCTTTATTCTTTTTTTTTTTTTCAGTAAGACATCTTAAAGAAAATATAATAGATAGACTTGTCGTAAATTAGATATAGTAATGTAATTAGACATAGTTTACTTTAATGTAGAAAATTCCAAAATAGAAGAAAATAAATTTCCATAATACAGTTTATGTAGTGTTAAACACACCGTCATCTGTGCAGTTTCGCAAGGCAGATTACTGCTCCGAAATATAATAGGGAAGCACAATTTATCTCGTCAAAACAGCCCATAGAATTGTGGAAATTGTGGATAAATTAACAAATAGGGAATTGAGAAATACAGAGCTATGTGAATTGTTGCTGAAAAATTAATAATTTGTGGATATTATTCTATGTAATATAGTATTTTCAACGGTTAGATAGAAGGGGTGCCATGAAATCGTAATTAATGGTATTTTTATAGTTGTTATAAATATGAAAAGCTTGAAGAAATTCAACTTCATGTTGTGAGGTTTGCGTGGATGCAAACTCTATCTTAAATAATATATTAGATAACTAAATAGGTAAATTAGAGTACGAGACTTGATTAAAATAAATTAAGGCATTTATTTACTGAATTAATGGGAGGGTAAATCTGGCCTTAGAACTCAATCAGTAGAAATTTTAAATAAATAACTAAAAGAAATAACTTAGACTAGCTGGAACCCGTCGAATTCGACGGTCATTTTATTGACTGTAATGTTTCAAAAATCGTCGCATCATTATTTAAATATATTTCAAGTTAAAACATCTAATATAATTTATGATACTTCACTTAAAAAAAGAACTTCGGAAAAATCCTTATAAATAGAAATGAACCTTAAATTTGTATGATTTCATATCTTTAACTCAATTTTGTTTGAATTTCTATTTTAAATTAAAGCATAGCGAAAAAATAATCAGCAGTAACAAAAAAATTACCTTGAACCGAACTAAACTCTGCCTTGTGACCCCGGTGCCTGTGGCAGTGTATATGCGGGCCACTTATAACATGAAAAAATTCTCAAAAATTAACCTTGAACCGAACGAACCTTTCACTCGTGTTTCTGCTGCCTGTGGCTGCGGCACCGTATAACAGGCATCCTATGCAAAATTCATTTTCCTCCACCAGCGGGCGCAGTATGTTGTATACGAACATCCCCAATTGCCTTGAAGACTTTTCAAATAAGGTGTCACACAGTGGTGTCAACTGCAAAATCATTTAGTTGCACTTTCCACCGCCAGGGGGCACAGTGTGTTCTGTACGAACATCACCAACGGTCAGGAAATACTAAGACCTTTAAAATAAGGTGTAACATGATAGGGTCTACTACAAAATCACCTAGTTCCATTTTTCACCACCAGAGGGTGCACTATATTGTATACAAACATCCCCAATCTTCATGAAATTTCAAGACCTTAAAATGATGTGCTACATGTGTGGGTTTAGAACGGACTTCCCTCTCAAACTAATTTCCCCCTTTTCTCCCCCAAATCTACTTTCCCCCTTTAAAATGGAAAATTCCAAAATCGCAGAAATTGATTTTTTAGTATTTGAGTCTAGGCCCCTCATGTACAACTTCCTCACCGTGAAGTAATTTGGAGCTGAGTTAAGCTCGCAAACATGTTCTTAACTTCTACCCCCCGGGGGGGGGGAAACCGTTCGATTTTTTTTTCTGTCTTTTGATGATACATCTACAGACCAAGACCTTTTTTTAGACACCTCAACCAAATTTTTACACCTAGCCGTTCTCTCAATTTAGTGGATACAGATAAAACATATTTCATATTAATATGTAGATACAGCGCGTTCAATCAGACATTCGGAAGTAGTCAAAACTAAAATATAGGAAATAATGAGCGACAATTAAAAAATATAGGAAAAATAGGAGGTTTCATAAATATGTAGGAAGTACTGGAAATATAGGAGCGCTGCGAGGCCTGCAAATGTGATAGTCATTTTCGCTTAATATTTTCACTCAGAACTTTCATATCAGAAACATATAAAATTTTTTTTTGCTAAGCAATTAATTCAGACAAAAAGATATTTAGACAGAGGTTTATAGCAAAATTAATGAAAATCAACCTTTTTTAGATACCGATGTTGGTACTCCATACTCCATCCAATTTTATCAAAACTTTACAAACAGATCTGTGCACTGGAAATCAACTACTGTAATTTCTGGTAGATACCCCGCATGTAAGATGTGTCATTTCTCCACCAGAAATTTTATTTAATAGAGAAATCTATACTTTTTCGAAGGAAGAGCTCGTACAAATATAAATTTATTTATCAATTAAATTTCTGGTGCAAAACTGGATTATATAACCTGCGGGGTATCTACCAGAAATTACGGTAATACATATGAAAGGATATTTAAAGGGTAGATAAAATGGTGATTTTGCGAACAAACCTGTAGTACCCCTTTTTTTTTTTTTAGAAATTGAATGCAGAGTTAAAATTGGACTACAAAATCAGAACATAACAATTTTTAAGCAAGTAACCAATAAAAAGCATCTGCAAGATGGTATATACGGTGAATTTAAAGAAAATCGTTAAAATAGTTTTTGAGATACAAATAAAAATAAATTGTGACCGATTTACAACTTTCCAATTTTTTACCAAAATTTGGTAAACACAACTGTACACCTAACTTATCTTTATTATAAAGGTATATTGTTTTTACTTTTTAAGATGTGATAAACAAAAAATCACCCCCCGCACACACACACACATCTTTCCCCACATGTGAATTGTGTTAAAAGAATCACATTTTGTAAATAAATTCAGCACACAGCTTTACGAATTTTCTCTCTTAAAAGTATGAAAAAAAAGAAAAACAATAATTCATAATCTCTAATTAGAAAAATTTTGTGAAACTTTTGTCCAAGAAAAAAATCAGTGCTCCCATAAGCAGGCGACAGAAAAACTAAAATTGAGAGATGCCTATACAGCTAGCGGCAAATTTATCGTTCAAACGTGCTAGGCTGAGTGCGACAATAGCTCAACACTTTACATATAACTTGTGGATGTTAGCATTATGCCGCCACATGTACACACTTAAATAAAAGGAACTGTTGTTTGCACTGCTTGATGTCTCGAACTGATAAACCAAAACTCGTTAGGTTGTAGTTTCTACATATTGTTTAGAAGAACAATATTTCTAATTGACCATATAGGAAGATAACATAAAAAATAAGGTTTTTACACAGCGAAGATGCTGATGCTAATTTTCAATATTGGATAAAAATTTCACAATTTTCAAACAGTAAGGTGTGTATGCATTGCTTTTTTTTTTTTTTTAGTTATTAAATTATTTTTGTTTTACTTAAAGTTTATATTTGTCATGAATTCTAGAGTATTGTGATAGATATTTTATTTAGTGTTTTTGTTAACATTTGTATACGTTTATATTAAAATGTTACTGTTAGCATTTTAACCTTTTTACTGCTTTGAAAATTGCATCGAGCTTTATAGATATTTTTGTATTGCACCAAAGATAAGTATTTTTATTATTAGTTACTCCCATTATGTATTTAGTTTATTTTTGAAATTCGATTGTAAATTGTATGTTTTGGTTGTTGCAATATACAAACTGCTGAGTTTTTTTTTTCTTTGCATATTTCAAAACGCTATGCTGAGTAAATAAATTACCATCATTCTATATAGTTTGTTGATTATTTTCGGTGCCATATAGAAATAATGATAATGCACATAAGCATATATAATTTTTTGAATATACTTAATAAAATATACATATGTAGCAGAGAGAAAAAAATGTAAATGGTAACATTTTAAATAAACGTATAAAAGAGAAAAAAATAATAATTAAAAGTGTTTCCAATGCTAAAAAATATAAACAATACTCTAGAATTCAAATAACTCACAAATTGGGTAATTTGTAAAATAAATAAATAAAGATAAAACTTGTGAATATTCGTAAGTATCTATCACATTTGATTTACTTTCCATTAAATAAATTTTCAGAATTTAATATAAGTCAAAGTATTTCTATAATGTACAGATAAGCGCAGTTAATTCAAGGTTCCCATTATAGGGTGGGATTGCGAAAATTTCGCAATATTTCTAATATAAACCAGCCTCCACAAGTCAGCTTGCGTTTATAGAAGCTCTAAGCTGAAGACTCAGTGGGAAATGTGACGTCGTTAGTCTGACTCTGGTAGGCACATCACAGTTCTACATCACAGTTGTTTTCTCTTTTCTTCTAGCTCTGGCAATTTTCGTGCTACAGGTACCTTTTCAACGCTATTTATGATTTTTTGGTATAGAGATCCCATTCCAATAAAAAAAAATAAGTGTTGCCATTTGAAATTTTTGAAATTTTGTCACTGTAACCGTAACTGTTAGAGTTTAACTGCTATTTTTTATATGATTCTTGAGCGCATACCTGAAAATACCTTCCACTAAAATTTTATTCAGTTAATGTGATCGGTAATTTTTACGAAATATTTTGTTGGAAACATTTACATGTTACACTGATTAATCAGTAAGTAATTGATTAACCAAATATCTTCTTAAAAATAAAGACTATAAATCGTACAAAAAACATCAACAATTGTTTCAGGTCAAAACAACACAACGATTCATCAGGTGAAAAAAAATAGCATACTGAAAACAGCAAGATGCATTTCGTCTTACTAATATATGTAAAGTAACCAAAGAATTTAGTTTTCTTATAAATATCATTCTTTAAATTTCAGAGTAGTGTTTTTTGTACAACACAAATTGAACAAAATTTAAAAATCTAGTAAAATAAGACTGAGGTGAGTGGGTTTTACATTTGTTAGTGCTATACTACGGGAAATTGGCGACGAGTAAAACAAGCTAAAATATGAAAAATAGTAAAATATTGATTTATTGCATAAAATTGATAAATGTTTAATTTCTATATAGCAACATTAATTCTTAAAGGGTCATAATAACAGGAATGACCAAGATATTTGTGAAACTTTTTTTGAAAGAGTGCAGTTATTTTACACTGATAAAATAGATATTCAGATAAAATAATTATATTTCATTTATTATGTCTGTATTTGATGAATTGCATTTCTCTTTGCCTCGTCTAGTATATCTTATACTATTAAGTGAGCAATATGTGTATATTTCACTGATCTCGAAAACGGTAGCTCGGACAGTCACGAGATTTAACACAAAGGTGCCCTCCGAAGGGTCATTGTGCACATCGAAGTCAGATTTTTGAATTTTTGATTAGTCTTTCCTTAATTAATTAAAATGTAAAAATAATAACCTTCTAATTTCTGATAAAAAAGCCATTTAAATTTTAACATTTTATCCCTTTTATCCATAATTTAATTGTTGCCAATTTTTTTTTTTTTTTTTCCGACAAAATAATAATAATTTAAAAAAAAACCGTACATTTATTTAAAATGAGGAAAATAAATCAGAAATATTAGAAAATAAATTAGAAATATCAGTCGCATCGTTACAAATAAGATACCAAATGAAAGTGAAAATTTTTGTAAATCCGATGCATTAAACAGCTTATCAATCGGATGATTAGTTTTTTCTTAATTAATTAAAATGTGAAAATAGTAACCTTCTAATTTCTGATAAGACATTTAAATTTTAGCATTTTATCCATGATTTAATTGTTGCCATTTTTTTTTCGACAAAATAATAATAATAATAGTAATAATAATTAAAAAAAAAAAAAAAAAAAAAAAAGTACATTTATTTAAAATGAGGAAAATAAATCAGAAATATTAGAAAATAAATTAGAAATATCAGTCGCATCGTTACAAACAAGATACCAAATGAAAGGGAAAATTTTTGTAAATCCGATGCATTAAACAGCTTATCAATCGGATGATTAGTTTTTTCTTAATTAATTAAAATGTGAAAATAGTAACCTTCTAATTTCTGATAAATAAGACATTTAAATTTTAGCATTTTATCCATGATTTAATTGTTGCCAATTTTTTTTTTTCGACAAAATAATAATTTAAAAAAAAAAAAAAAAAAAAAAAAAAAAAAACCGTACATTTATTTAAAATGAGGAAAATAAATCAGAAATATTAGAAAATAAATTAGAAATATCAGTCGCATCGTTACAAATAAGATACCAAATGAAAGGGAAATTTTTTTAAAATCCGATGCATTAAACAGCTTATCAATCGGATGATTAGTTTTTTCTTAATTAATTAAAATGTGAAAATAAGAACCTTCTAATTTCTGATAAATAAGCCATTTAAATTTTAAAAACGCTCCTTCTTCCTTTATTATTATTCTATGTTTTATCCATAATTTAATTGTTGCCAATTTTTTTTTCGACGAAATAATAATAATTAAAAAAACTGAACTAAAAAAACATTTTCAACTTTACTGAGAATAAATACGAACTGAACTGAAAAAACATTTTCAACTTTACTGAGAATAAATACGAACTGAACTGAGAGGAGTCTGAGGTTAAAAAATGTGAAAACGAAAGTGTTGTTCTTTTTGATAAAAAAATCTTTTTGTTTTGTGATTGAGTTAGTATAAATTAAAAAACCTTCTGATTCTTTTAAACAGGGAGTTATTAGTAAGTCTTTAAAATCAAACTACAACATAAACATTTTATTTCAAAGGATGATATTTAAACACGTTCATTTTAAAAACTCTGAAACACTGATATGTGGCATCAAGTTATATGCAAGAAAATCAAAAACAACTTTCATTTAAAATTTCAATACGAGTTTTTAGAAATCAAAAAGTTTAAATAAATATTCTTAAGATGAAACGATCAAATGATGTGATACCAGTTAATCCAGAAGAACAAAGTACTTCAAATGCAGACCAACTAATTAATCGTACTTCCTTATATCAAGCTAGGCCTATCCGTGCATCAAAATTAAAATGTCGCCAAAATATAAGGGAAATAGGACAGATGTACAGAAAGGAACGTTCTGAGAGTATATCTAGGCAAGCTTTTCGGCATCGAGCAAGGGAGAGCACGGAAGACAGAATCCAGCGACTTGAAGATCTAAGACAGCGAGCTTCTCAGCGTAGGGGATCAATCAGAGAGTACACTAGAGAGACGACAACGCCTAGAAGAGAAAAGACGTCGACAAGCAAGATATGAAGTGGCATTGCGAAATCGGTGCCCAACATACAAAATAGCAGTTTGTAGAGATGTGAACTATAGTACTTTAGGAGAATTCAATCTGAAATGCGTTCATTGTAAAGCATCACATTTTCCAGAGGAACGTGTTTGCAATCGTAGAGAGCATAGAGACTCTTTTGGTGATTGTTGTCTTCATGAACGATTATTACTGCCAGTACCATATTTTGCGAACGAGTTAGCAAGACTGTTTTTGCACTGCCATCCACTTGCTGAAGAATTTCATAAAAGAATCAGAAACTTGAATTCCTGTTTTGCTTTTTTTTCTTTCAATGTGTCAGAAGACAGAACCATCAACAGTCATGGCATATACAGTTTTATTGCATGTGGACAAGTATACCACAAAATGAACTTGGCTGCTCAACCGACTCAAGACATACATGGAGAATTTGAAAAACCTCAATACGGTCAGATGTATTTTTTGGATCCTGATAATGCTGATGACGAAGGATTACATCATTCTTTGAATTATGGAATAAGTCGTGAACTCATGGAATTATCAGAGCACGTAATAAGGGCACAGAATGGTTATGCACAGGGTTATATGATGATGCGAGAAGTTCAGTATGAAGTTGAACAGCAAGCTACTGCACAAGGATTATCTGCACCTGAAGTTCAACTTTTGTTCAGAATTTCTCAGGAAAGCGATTACAGAAGATTTAATACACCATCCATTAATGAAGTTTGCGCTGTCTTCACACTTAATGCCGATCAGAGTTTCCCAGAAAATGAAATGATTGTACATCGGCGAAACAAGGAAATTGTTATTCTAAAAAATATTGATAAACGTATTGAGCCATTCACTTATCCACTGTTTTACCCACAGGGTACGGATGGTTTTTCTCTTGATATACCATTGACTACACCTTATTCTTCGCGGCATCATGCAACGCGCCTTGAGTTGGCTCAGAACAGACTTGCTTTTCGACCTGAAGTAAATAAATTATTTGTCCACAAGAATGGATTCTACAAGTCATGACTTGCGACAAATACAATTTAATGCATTGCATTTTGGTGGCAGACTTTTTCAACAGTATGTTGTCGACACTTTTATTAGGGTCGAAAGAGATCGTATTCAGTGGATTAAAGCAAATCAAAAGAAGATTCTTGCTGATAATTATACAGAAGTCACACGTTTGATAAACGACTTAGTAGAAAAAAACAAAGCTACAGTTGGAGAGAAAGTCATTCTCCCATCATCTTTCCCAGGGTCAACACGCTATTATACTGAACAATTTGAAGATGCTATGGCAATTGTTCGCCGTCTTGGTTCTCCAGATTTCTTCATAACAATGACATGTAATGCAAACTGGCCTGAAATAAAAAACGCTTTGCACATTCAGTTACAAAATGGATCTTTTATACAACAACTTCCTCAAGACCGACCAGATGTTGTAACTCGAGTTGCAAAATTGAAATTTGAGGAAATAATTGAAGATTTTGATAAGAAGCAGATATTTGGAAAAGTTGCTGCTTATGTATATTCAATTGAATTTCAAAAGCGAGGTCTTCCTCACATTCACCTTCTTTTAATTATGTGTTCTCAAGACAAGATTCATAATCCTGAAGAACTGGATGATCTCATTTCTGCAGAGATTCCCGACTTTGAAGATACAGATCTGAGAGAACTTGTAATAAAGTGGATGATTCATAACCCTTGTGACGAACAGAACCCAAACGCTGCATGCATGGTAAATGAAAGTGGACGTATGAAGTGCCGCTTTCAATTTCCAAAATCATTTGAGGATGTATCTTCATTGGCAGACAATGCAAAACCAAATTATCGAAGGCGTTATGATCCCAAATTGGACCCTCACAGTCGAGATTTCTCTCATAAAAGTGCAGTGTATCGTAAGAGTGTTGATGGCAGCCGCATAACAAGAGATAATCGTCATGTTGTTCCTTATAATGCATATTTACTGAAAAAGTACAATTGTCATATAAACGTTGAATATGTTGGAAGCATTATGGCTGTGAAGTATCTATACAAGTACATATATAAAGGGTTTGATTGTGCTTCACTTAACGTTGTTGAAGGAGGAAGACAAATCATGTACAATGAAGCAAATACTTATGTTGAGGGTCGATGCATCTCTCCACCAGAGGCATGTTGGCGTTTATTTGGAAATGAAATTCAGAAGAAGAGTCATAGTGTGCTACGATTATCAATTCACCTTCCTGGCCAGTACAGAATTGTAAATTTAGATCAGGCTCAGGAAAATTTAGCTGATACAGGACAAAAAGGTTCGACTCTGGAAGCATATTTCAAGCACAATAAAAAGGCTAAGGAAGAACATGAAATTAGACAATCAAATGGAAACACTGACTTTGTATTACCTTCTGCGAGGAGGGAACTTTAATGTGCAGTGTATGGCTTTTACAGGCATTGCTTCGATTCTACTTCCTGGAGGACGCAAATCACACAAAACATTTGGATTGAAGGTGGCGCTTTCACCAGAGTCAAGTTCCACAATCAAACCGGGCTCCTGTAAAGCTCAAAAACTTTCTAAATTTCAAGTATTTCTCATGGATGGAGCACCTATGCTTCCTAAATATGCATTGCATGCAATGGACGAAATTCTGCGTAAAACTGGAAATGCAACTTTGCCATTCGGTGGAAGAATTATGGTTTTAGGAGGAGATTTCAGACAGTGTCTTCCAGTTCAACCGCGAGCGAATAAACAAGAACTTATTGACTTATCAATTAAAAAGAGTGTGCTTTGGTGTAAATTTAGGAATTATTCACTGGATGAGAATATGCGGGTTGATCCAGAACAAAGAGACTTTGCAAACTATATTTTAAAAGTTGGTAATGGAGAATTACCGATTAGGTCTTTAGATGAGATAGAGCTACCCGAAGACATAATTTCAAATGGAAATCTCATTGATGAGGTTTTTGGTTTTTGCTTTGTCAATGAAAATTATGAAGAGATGAAAAATAGAGCTATACTTGCTCCTCTTAACAAAGATGTTGACAGGTTAAATACTGAAATTATTTCGAAATTACCCGGAGAGTACAAAACTTATCACAGTTACGATACTGTAAATAACCAACCCGAAGGAGGACTTCAATTTACTGTTGACTTTTTAAATTCTGTTGAAAATTCCGATTTACCACCTCATGAACTTAAACTGAAAAAAAATGCTATTATTATGTTGATGCGTAATATAGATGTATCAGAAGGCCTTTGCAATGGTACAAGATTAATTGTTACTGAGCTGTGCAATCATATTATTAAAGCAAAAATAATAACTGGTGAACACTGTGGCCGAGATGTACATATACCAAGAATCACACTTCAATCATCAAAAGGTCAACTTGGTTGCGCAATATCTAGACATCAGTTTCCTGTAAAAGCAGCATTTGCTATGACAGTGCATAAATCACAGGGCCAAACTATTGACTTTGTAGGTGTTGATCTGAGAGTACCAGTTTTTATGCATGGAATGCTTTATGTAGCTTTTTCAAGAGTTAAAAGAAAAACATCATTAAAAGTACTTTTGCCGATAGAAAATCAACGCCATACTCGTAATATCGTCTGGAAAGATATCTTAAACCATTCAAGAACTACAGAAATGGATTACTGTTTTAATGAAAATGCAGAAGATTTAAATTTCAGCTTCGATTTGGACTAATGCAATTCAGGCACTGTTCTTATGCGTTTAATGTGTTAATAAATTTTTCTTATGCGTTTATAAAATGGTAGCACATTTTTTGTTTGTTTGCTGCAATATATTTTAATATTAACAGTTAAAATTCTTTAATTTACAGCATTGCAGTAGAAAGTTATTTAAATGTGATGATTTATTAAAATGTCTGATGATTTATAAAATATATGTATAGTTATAAATTTGTAAAAATAACATAATTATTCAGCCTTAAACTTTTATATCCCACAGTGTACTCACCCAACAACAAATTTATTATCATCTCTAAGTGTTTTTGTTCTTATATATTTTCTTTTACGTGTTTTATTTCTTAAAAAATAAAAGAGCGATACAAATGTTCTAAGAATAGGGAAAGAAGTTACGATTGGCGCCACAGGCACCCAAGAGTTAATTTAAAATCGTTATATTTTTAATATTTTAGTATTAAGCCACTTTTACAGAGAACAAGTTATGATTGGCGCCGCAGGCGCCTAAGATTTTATTTAAAAATATTTGAATTTTCAATATTTTTATATTATGCGACTTTTAGAGAGAACAAATTACGATTGGCGTCGCAGGCGCCCGAGAGCTTGTTTTTTGGTAAAAATTTTCTTGGGTCTCTGGCCAGCTAGCTGGTAAAGCCAGCTAGTATATACATAATTGTCTATTGAAAAATTCAGAAAATGCGTCAAAGTTCCTCAAATGTACGTGACGTTAAAAATAATATTTTAAAAGGATAAAGTATGTTTGACGTGGTTTGAATAACAATTTGTAATATTTAATAGTCATCTAAAAAATTACTTCTTTCTCGTTTCCTTATTTTTCTCACTGTTATATATTATTAAATTACTTATTGTTTTTCAATTCATTGTATTTTAATAAGAAAGTTCAATTAAGAGTTATATCATACACTTTCTTAATTAAAATCTATATATATATATATATATATATATATATATATAAATTATACAGACACGACATTATTTCATTATTTAAAACATGAAAATCTGACACTGACAGATTTTAATTTAGTGCCAGAGGCCTACTGCTAAACTTGTTAATATCGACAAATTCTTCTTTAGTTAATTCGTGACGATCTAAATTCCATGATAAAGTTTTCATTAAATCAAACCAATGTGTTTCAGCTGCAGATACTGTAACAAATAACGTTGGAAGTCCAAACTGTCTTATAGCCGCAAAACAACGTATTTCTCTTTTTCCCAATGAGGGGGAGGTGTGCCTTGGGGGGGACTCATGTCAAAGGTGTGCCTTGGGGGGGGACTCATGTCAAAGTTGTACCTTGAGGGGGACTCATGTCAAAGTTGGGCCTTGGGGGGACTCATGTCAAAGTTGGGCCTGGGGGGGACTCATGTCAAAGTTGTACCTTGGGGGGAGGGACTCATGTCAAAGTTGGGCCTGGGGGGGGACTCATGTCAAAGTTGTGCCTTGGGGGGACTTCATTCAATAAATCCCTATTCAATAAACCGACTGAAATAGGCCCTTAGCACTATTAAGAGTGTATTATAAAAATTCGACAACGCTGTACCGACTGAAATAGGGGTACCTTGGGGGGGACTCATGTCAAAGTTGGGCCTGGGGGGGAGACTCATGTCAAAGTTGTGCCTTGGGGGAACTTCATTCAATAAATCCCCATTCAATAAACCGACTGAAATAGGCCCTTAGCACTAGTAATAGTGTATTATAAAAATTCGACAACTGTACCGACTGAAATAGGCCTCTAGCACTAAAAAAAGAAAAGAAAAAAAAAACTTTTTTTCTTTTTTTCTTTTTTTTTTTTGTATGTTAATAGATTACGAAATAATTTCCATAATAAGATTAAGAATTTGAGGGTAAAAGAACTTAACACTTTCCAGAGTCTCATGCTACTTAAAAAGATAAGAAGTTTTTTTTCGAAGATTATTTCATGTATGGTGAATTATAATTGTATTAAAATATTTTTTGTGGTATCAGAGAAGAAAAAATTACAAATCACCTGGTATTTATACTATATAAAAAAATTAAAGTCCGTGATAGTTTATACTGTAAACAGAAATAAGATATTATATGGGTCACAAACGTACCTAAAAAAATATACTTAGATACGTTTTCAATTTCTTAATACTACGACTACTTTTAATTTGCAACTAATGTCATTTTGCAGCAATTATTTAAGATTTAAATTTAAATTACCTAGTATTAATGTTGTTGTTTTTTTTTGGTTTTTTGTTTTTATATAAATTTTAATAATTTTATAGATACAAAATTAAAAATGCACTTTTAATCAAACATTATAAAATTATTCTTTCTATAAATTTACAAAATTGGCTTCCATTTTAATAATTTGTTACTAATATTACAAATGTTTGTTTAAATTAGATCGATTCAATAATAACTGATGTTTATTTAAGTGAAATTGGTTTAGTTATAATTCGATGTTGCTGCGCTTTACTTAAAATTCATTTGACAACAACGGATGAAAAATTGCTAAATCGTATTCTGAGAATCAAAACATTTGACGATCTTTATAACTATATTCGGAGCCATTACAGCATGATTTTGAGTCTTTCATATGTCAGGGAACGTTTATTCAGTACTCAGTATTCAAATAGCAAAATGAAACGTGAGTTATACAACATTATTCAGTATTCAGTTATTAGTTGTATAAAAATCCAAGAAAACCTGAAAGAAGATATATATATATATATATATATATATATATACATTCCCCGTTACACCAAGAAACCTTCAGTTTATTTTATCTCCATGACATTTAAAATACGTTTCTAAAATGAATAAAATTAAATAATACATTTAAAAATACACATCTAATAATTTCAACGAACATCCCATAAAATGTTTGAATAACTTTGTATGACCCTGTAAACAAACCACTATAACTAGTCATATGATATTCTATGGTAAACATACTTATTTGCACATGGAAACATATATCTATTTCGTGATGGATTACGAAATACTAAAATGTTTAAATAGACTTTAAAGAGCCTCAGTGCGTATAATGTACCACAAATATTTTGCAAGTCCTATATATTTAGATATATAGGACTAACAGGACTAATTTAGATATATATGTCATAATATATATATATATATATATATATATATATATATAGAAAACTATTGATATGAATTTATAAATATATAAGTTTTACAGATTAGAAAAACGAAAAGGAGAATTACAAACCAATGCGCAAAATTACAGCGAAAGGAAATGCAAAACTTAGATGTAGGAATATATAAATGTAGAAATATATAAACAAATGAATGAAATTAAACCACAAAAAACACGGAGATCTCCATCAGGGAGGCCCCTCAGTGTAGGGGTGAACGAGAAGTTTCTGAAAGGACAGTAGCTATAAGCTAAGATAGTTATTAGCTTATAGCTAGTATCCTTTCAGAAACTTCTCGTTCACCCCTACACTGAGGGACCTCCCTGATAAAGATCTCACTGTTTTTTGGGGTTTAATTTCCTTCATTTGTTTATATATTTCTACATTTATATATATATATAGAAAGCAAGAAATACAAGTATATACAAAGAAAGCAAGCTCGTTGGATTGAAAATGAATCTCAGCAAGACAAAAGTTATGCCAAATTCCTTTGCTTCTGCAATGAAGAACACTATTGATATGGATGAAATAGAAACGGTATACAGTTATACTTATCTAGGACAAGTCCTTACGCTGAACGAAAACATCATGGAAGAAATTAACAACCGAGTTAAACTTGCATGGAAAGCATTCGGAAGAAATAGCATTATATCCCAAAGTGACCTCCCAATTTTTTTGAAAAGAAAAGGTTTTGATAGCGTATTTTGCCTGGTTTAACTAATGCTTCAGTAACTCAGACATTAACATGTAACGGTATACAAAAACTTCAAACAATCCAGAGAATCATGCAGAGATGCACGTTAGGATTCCCCTGAAGAGACAGAAAGCGAAACACATATATTAGGAAAGAAACCAAAGTTACCGAAGCTATTTTTGGAATCAAGATGTTAAAATGGAGCTCGTTTGGGCACCTTGCGAGAAGAAATTATGATACATGAACAACCAAAGTTTTATTTTGGAGAGAGATAAAAAGAAATAAAAGACCGAGGAAGAGATCTGTGTCGCTGGAGAGATGGAATTGTGAAATTTGGAAGAGCTGGAAAGAGACGAATTGCATAAAACAAGGAAATTTGGAATCCTCTAGGAGAGGCCTTCATCCTGCAGTGGAATTATAAAAGCTGATGATGATATGTATATATATATATATTTATATGTTAGCACTTTTTTCATAGATTTTTCAGTATTAACCTATGATGGTAAAGAGGAAAACATGCATTAGTTTATAACAGATAAATAATATCAGTATAGAGCGAAAAATAATAAATTAGAGTTTTAAATAACAGTTTTAATGATTTTATACTAAATAAGTACGTGTATTTTGTAAAATACATTTATATTTTCTAATATCATATGTTTTTCATACAGAATTTTTTGTTGTTAATAAAAATATATATATATATAAATAAACTTTTTTTATTCAGCATTAAAAAATTAGAATTTTATTTTCACCTTTTTGTGCCCTAATAGATAAAAAAATTCTAATATTTATTTTTTAATAATATATTAAGTTAAACACTTAGTAAATTCTTTTTCAGGATTTTATTATCTAAGAAAAATTAAGTATGTCAATTATTCCTTTATTTATTTATTTATTTATTTTCAGAAAAAAAAAAAAAAAAAAAAAAAAAAAAATATCAGAACAGATCTTTTACTGAGATTATTTTATGGGAGTCAATTAGGCTTTTCCGTTAATGAAAAAAAAAAAAAAATATATTATGACAGTTTTTTTTTTTTTTCTTTTTACCTGCTTAAAAAACTATTACTGCTAAATATTTATCTTTTTTTCAATTTGTAAACAATTAATAAAAACTTAATTATAAGATAATACGTTGAGTGGAGTGCAAATAAAATTCCTACTTGATAAAATGTTTTGATATAAAAAAAAAAAAAAAAAAAAAAACGAGATAAGTGATATACATTTAAATTTATCACACAGAAAAAAAGATGTTTAAAGTACTAATATTCGTTATAAAAAGTATATTTATATTTGCATTGAAAACATAAGTATAGTTAAAAAACTTGAACAAATATAAAATAGTACTTTTTACGTTGTTTATTTATAATTACAAAAAAAAAAAAATAATAATAATAATAATAATAATAATAATCTAATTAAAAATTTAGTCATTAAAATTAATAGTCCTTTTTTTTTTTATTATTATCATTCATGCCGGCGTAAGTAATTTAAATTGTTTTTGTCACTTATTGGTTCTTAATCTGTATCGCAACATTTTTGAGTCTGTCTTACTTATAAGTTAAAATCAGTTCTATTTTTGTTGTTTTGGAATTGTTTTGAATCTATTAATTGCTAAATTTTAAGGTTAAATTTTATTACGATATATCATTTATATATATATTCATTTTAAAGTTACAATGAGGTTTATATATAAAAATTTTAATACCAATTATCCGGTTGAACTAAAATAATATATATATATATATATATATATATATATTTAATTAAAGATAAATGATGACATGAAAGTAAAAAGTAACAAACAACAAGAAAACTTATCAAACAATGTTAATAAACAAGAAAATTAGTTAAAGTTAAACACTATTTAAGCTAGAAATTAAATTATGCTGGGCCAATCTCTTCAGCAGGTGGGAACACAGCTGTAAAAGACTATGTAGTACTAGCAGGTTTCAAAAGATATGTAGGCTAGCATACTCCAAATGTAATTCAAACTGAATAGTAATGAAAAACTTAAAATTGTAAAACAGTATTTCTATTTATTTCTTGAAAATTAAATATTGAATTTTGAAAACCAAAAAGATTTCTATTTATTAAAATTAAATATTGAAAGTCATAAGTTACAGCCAACAAAAAACGAAAAAGCTGTAAAGAATAAAGTTTATATATATAGATTTTTATATGAAAATGATATATACCAGACATACAGACCGCACATACCAGAAAAAGATGAAAAACTCACCACCTGCAAGAAACAACAACTGCAAAATCCATCCTAGCTCAAAAACGTTTTTAAACATTGAAATTTTCGCTCCATATCCATAGATTTCCACAAAACTTTCCAGGTCTGGCGAAACAAAATAACTCCAAACATCAGCAAATGGTCTTCCAAAAAGGCTTTAAACCATATGCATCAAACTGGACACCTATATGGATCACCAATCGTAAAAAGCGCGCTGATACTAAATATTCATATTACTTGTATAATGAAAAACAAAACTTAAAGGATACAAATTTTTATAATATAATAAAGCTTGAAAATTATATACTTGTTTATCAAAATTGAATTTCAAATTGCATAACCTCTTGATTCTTAAAATATGGTTGATAACAATATTTATGTAAATTCTATGGCTCAGATTAGAATACCAATGCGGCATACAGTTAGTAATGAAGTTAAAGTTTTTTCTTTTGTCAAATAAATCGGTATGTAAATTATTACTTTTTAAAACAAATGAAATATCCAAAAAATCAGCTTCAAAATCATTATTGTTGGCTTTATTTAATTTTAAACTATCTGGATAAATTAACTTTGAAAAATTATCAAAATCAATATTAAAAAAAATTAAATCATCAATATAACGATAAGCATGTAAACAGATATTATGAGTTACAATGAACTTATATTCAAAGAAAAATAACAAAAGATTAGCCGCACTAGAAGAGTAATTAGTTCCCATGCCAATACCATGAGATTGTTTGAAAATTTTATCATGAAAAAAGATGTTATTATTATTTAAACAAAAATGACACAGACTAAGAAAAAAATCTCGAGGGATATTCAATTCATCTTCAATATAAAAAATGTCAAAAATACTTTTAATGATATTATAGAGGTCATTTATAGGAATATTACTGAACAAGTTTTCAAAATCATAAGTTTGAATAGATGAAGGTTTAAAAGTAATTCTATTAATTAAATCAAGACTATTATCAATAGACCAAAAATAACTAGAGTTCTTATATTTAAATCTTAAAAAATCATAAATTTTCTTTAAAAAAAATTGCAATTTAATATTAAAAATTTTACCAATACTATTAGTTGTACAACAAATGAATCTAAATTTAACAGGATTTTTATGAAACTTAGGTGTCAAAAATAAAAAGGGAATATTACTTTCATTAAAGACCTTTATATTATATGAAAAAAGCGATTTAGTCTGTTTAGAATAAGCTATAAAGCATTTTTTAACAATCTTAGATTTCAAATTTAATTTTGTGAAGTAAAAATCATTATTATAATTATAAAAATCATTATTAAAAATCATTATTATAATTATTAAGTATAATTATTTATTTATAATATACTTTAACTAATTTTCTTGTTTATTAGCATTGTTTGATAAGTTTTCTTGTTGTTTGTTACTTTTCACTTTCATGTCATCATTTACCTTTATTTAAATATATTGTTCTTTTTGTATACAATTTTGTGCTGCTTTGAGCGCCTTTTCTATACAAATTAATTCTTGTCATTTATATTGAATTTAATATATATATATATAATCCTTTTATAGTAAAAGAAAAGAATGAGAACAAAGAATTGTCAGTCAAATAAATCACCAAAGAAGCATACTCAGGCCAAACAAAGTAACCTTACAAAGGCAATGGTGTGAAACTATGGCAAAACACTAACAATCTACTCCGCGTTGCACATTCAATAATATAAAAATATATAAAACGGCGTTAGCTAGATTTTGTCCTGATTAGAAAGTGTGCCAATTTTTCATAAAATGTTATAATACGGACTAAAAATAAGGGCAGATAAAGTGACAAACTTGCAACTTTATATATTTAGATAAAAACAAAACTGTTTTTACGTTCATTCAAGGTGACAGATAAAACTTGGTAACGACAACGAAATCGCCATCTGGAAGAAATATTATGATCTGTCGTAGTAATAATAATTAACAAAACGATATAATAAGGCCCTGAAAAAAAAATATAATCTCAATTAAATAGCCTGATAACTAGTACGTATGAAAATTTGTCGGATAAAAAGGCAAGAAAAATATAAAGTATGCGAATTGTTTGTTAATTATAATACACTTTAATTTAAATCTAATTTAAATCGACCGACTAATTTAAAACGATCTAATTGCCATATTAGGTATTACTTTTATTTGCTGATGGAAAAAAGTATAAGGTCGTCGAAGCTTTCGGAGGGATATGCAAATTTTCAGCGGTCTGAGAAAGCACGAAGTATAAAAGGCAACACAACAACTCATTATAGTTCACTTTAATATTACTCTATGCTATTGATGTTGCTGAGCCAGAAACAATTGTCCTATGATGTAGAATGCGGGAAAATCCTTGGAATAAAAGCAAGTATAATGAGTGGTGTAAATATTTTCAGGTCTCTGGATAGGCCGAATACGGTAGTCAATATATTTTTTTTTTAAACATCGTTCAATGTATGGTAAATTCAAGCGCCCAAGAAGACCAGATTCAAGCGTCCAGGAAGACCAAATGCACTTTCAACGCGCCAAAAATCGACCGTTTTTCAATGGCCTTGCGACTGAAAAATGCCTTCTTTTGAAATACTTCCCGCTTTAAGCCTACTATGTACCAGCCGAACTATCTGAAATGTTTCACGTTCCAACCCAAAGGTACATTTCTTAAAATTACAACGTCGACAACACTTGACATAGAAGCATAAATTAGATCGCTTAGAATTTGTTAAAATGGTATGTTTCACTTACAGATAAATGGAGAGATATAGTCTTTTCGGATGAGAAAAATGCAATTTTGATGGGCCAGACGGCTTTAAAATATACTCACAGGATATTAGAAAAAAATAAAAATACCTTATTTTTTTAAGCGGCAATATGGAAAAGGATGAGTAGTCGTATGGGGAGCGTTTGCTGCTAATAGCACTTTACCATTTGAGGTAATTTATACCAAAATAAATGCAAAATTGTATCAAGATATGATGCACGTTAATTTGCTTTCCAATATCACTCTAGCTAGATCCGGAGACTGAACATTTCAGCCAGGATAATGCCAGCATCCATGCTGTTCATTCAAAAAAAGCTTGGTTGGTTTGAAACAAATAAGTTCCGTCTGCTTGATTGGTCATTCTGCAGTCCAGATTTAAAACCATTGGAAAATACTTGGGGCATACTTACGCAATTTGTTTATAAGGACCTGTGACGATATCGAGGGAAAGGCGAATTCATCAGTGCGATCAGGAATGCATGGAAAAATATCAAAAAATAAACTTTATTTCGACTTGGTTCAACGTTGAATGGTCGACTGATAAAATCATTCCAAAAAAAGTGAATTCGTACGACATTGACTTTATATTTTTATTCAAAACTCCTCGACCTTATATTTATTTCCAAGATGAAGTGCCATATGATTTTTAAATTGTCATGTAATGCTTTGGTTATATTTTACATATGTTCATAACCTATGTTTATGTTTTTTAATTTCATGTCAAATAGTGATATTAAATTTTTCGTATTTAACTATGTTTTATAACTTTTTTGTCAATATATTTTGTGATCTTGTATTTTTTTTCCACGACCTTATTAAAATAGGTGTTTATCCCTCAGTATAAAGATTTTAAAACTTCTTAACACACCAAAAATTTTAAGCCAGCACAACCGGTTTCGAAAGGACGTAGCCTTCCTTCATCAGGTGAAAAAAACACGTGCTACTGCCTTGGAGACAAAAGCAAGCGTGTTAAGAAGTTTTAAAATTTTTATATTGATTGTACACCAGTTTTGAATTAAGTTTTCGTATCCCTCAGTGTATATGAATGATTATCAAACAAAATTGCATTGATATAAACTCTTCGGGTTTAACACTACTACTACAGAAAACATTATAAAATATTTAAAGAATGAAAGTGCATAATTAAGAAAGACGAAGATAATTATTTTCAAATATAGACATGTCAAAATAGTAAAAGAATTGGTACCTATAAAACTATTCTTATTTTTTTTACAGCTTTTTTATATCAATCCGCAAAGATTATTGACTTTAATCTGCTATAAAAACTCTGTTATCTAAAATAAATCAATCAAAACTGCATTGATATAAACTCTTCGGGTTTACTGCTACTTCTACAGAAAATATTGTGATATATTTAAAGAATCAAAGTGTATAATTAAGAAAGACAAAGATAATTATTTTCAAATATAGAAATGTCAAAATATTGACAGAATTGGCACCTACAACACTATTATTTTGTTTTTCATTTTTTTATACCAATCCGCAAAGATTAGTGCCTTCAATCTGCCATAAAATCTGTGTTATCTAAAATAAAGCCCTGTGGGCCATTTTGATTACTGTAGAATGAAATATTTTCCCTTATTATTAATTTAGTTACAAACGCAATAGGTGAAAATAAAGAATTCCATTTAATTATATATGTTTATATGTGTTTTAAACAAATTCTTATTACTGTGAAACAGGAAAGGAAAATCATGTATAAATCATAAATTCAGAAATAATCTGACATATCACGGAATATAGTTATAGATAGAGGGACAGTCAGTCACTTTATGTTACTTGAAAAAAAAATGCATTAATATAACAAAGAGTTAAAATTAAGTACAGTGAATAATAAAACAAATAAGTAATCTGTAAAAAAAGAATTAGTACCACTTGCGCGATTCCCGTTTGCGCGACGGGGTGAAAAATTCCCAATTACACGACTAAAAATTGCAGAACCGGGCGTGCAGGTGATTTCTTCCTTTTTTGACTTAAGAATCTAAGAACGCCCGTAATTCGATTCCGCGGCAAATACTACCACGCACGTTAAAAAAAAAAAAAAAAAAAAAAAAAATCACTGGACACCCCTACCACGCTGTGCATGAGTCTGAGAACGCCCTTAACTCTGTTCCGTGGCAATCACTACCACGCACGTAAAAACCAAAAACATATCACTGGACACCCTTACCTCACTGTGCATGAATCTTATAATGCCCGTAACTTGGTTCCGCGGCAATCACTACCACGCACATACCGCCCCCCCCCAAAAAAAAAATCACTGGACACCCTTATATAGCTGTGCACGAATCTGATAATGCCCGTAACTCGGTTCCGTGGCAGTCACTAACGCGCACGTAACAGAATGCCCGTAACTTGGTTCCGTGGCAATCACTACCACGCACGTAAAAAAAAAAAAAAAAAAATCACTGGACATCCCTACCATGCTGTGCATGAATCTGAAATCTCTGGTAACTCGTTTTCGCAGCAATCAGTATCACGCACGTATATGCGCTTCGCGCACATGAAAACAAACAAACGAAATAAAAAAAAATCACTGGGCACCCCTACCTTGCTGTGTATGAATTTGAGAACGCATGTAACTTGTACTATTCTTGAAGTTTTACTTTGTTTGCGCAAATGGGAAGAAAAATCGCGCAAATAGGAATTTTTCACCACTTCGCGCATATGGGAAGGCACCATAAAAGAATATGAACCAGAACAATTTTGATTTTTTTTCTTATTAATAATAATACTAAAAGTAATAGAAAATGGTAAAATCATGCATCATTCAAGATTCTGACAGTTTCCACTGCACATATTGAAAAAGTAACCACTGTGGACAAAATTACTGAAAACTGTGGGGCCAGATTACGATTTACTTTCAAATTTTATTCATGATTTCTCTTTTATCAATCAAATATCTCAATAGTGCAAATAATTTTCTATCTAAACACGTATTCACTTTTACCTTTTACTTTTAACAATACAACGGCTTTTGTACAAATTTGTGCAATCATTATTACGTTATTTTCAATGCAAATAACTTCTCAAATCAATGGAAATAAATTGATTCATTAAAGGGCTTCTCTGTGGATATAGACATTTAGAGAGATTTTATGCAGACATCTCTACACACTTTTCTGCATATAAAATTTTTTATAATTTTAAGATATACAGTTTTTTAAAAGCTATGCAGAAATATACAGATCTTTTAAGTAGCTGTTAAAGTTTAAATGAGGATATACATAACTAGAGAGACTATATCGAAACATCTCTAGATTATTATTTATTTATTTATTTATTATTATTATTATTTGCATGCATGACTTCTGAAAAGCTTAGTACACACAGGATGCTTTCAAAATATGTGACAAAAATATAAAGTCAGGTAAAGCAGATCGGGTAAAACAGATATAGTATAGGAATTTCTTTGCAGAAACATTACTTTGAATAGGCAGATAAATACTGATGCATAAATGCCAACATTACAGGTTTTTAACTTCGATATATTAACCCAATTTTTTAATAGGAATCTGCCACATTTATTTCCTACCATTAAATAAATTGGAGAAAATTATAGAAAAATTCTGGTCTTCTGTTTCAGATTTTGTTACTGAAAATTTCGAGAGTTTCATTTATTAAAAACACATATTACAAATATATGAATATAACAACAAAAAAAAAAAATATATATATATATTAATCTAAGCATAAAAAAATTTAAGTGTTTCCTAAAAATATTTCTAAATCTTAAGAATATCAAAAAAATTATGAGGAAAATGTTGTCTTGTATCCGAAAACTTTTGATGTCTCCATAAAGCTTTTGCTTCATTAAACTAAAGTGTCTTAAATGTGTTATTCCTAAGATCTTCTTTTTGAGGTGATTAATTACATTTAGTATAATGAAAAAAGACCTTGTTTACTTCATGAAAAAAAGCCAATATTTCCAAAAGCCAATTTTGTCATTGTCCCGGGACTAAAGCTTAATTTAGTTAAGTAATGTTATCACATGCTCTTTTTAGCGGAATAAATTTTAATAAGCATTTAACTCAATATGCTGTCTTATAAATAGATCATTAGAGACCATGTTGGAGAGAGAAATGTTAAGCATTTCGTAAAGAGACATTTTAAACTATCACTGTCTTATATTTCATTTGATTTCTTAAGGACAAATATAACAAAAAAAGTTCAAAATAAAGGAAAATTAAGATTATTATGTTTAAATTCAGCTAATCAGTTTGGATATGAGCCGAGGTTACCCTGTATACTTATATACGGCGTAATTCCAAGGTCATGGGACAAACGTGGAGGGGAGGTCGTGAACATCACAAGGATTCAGAATTGTATAGAAAACCACGTTCCCAAAAATCATGTTAACCCTTAAAGAATGTTTCGGACAACTGTGCACTAGTAACTCCGTCTACTGTCTAAAATTTAAAATTTTGCATGCTTCACTACTTTGCAAAATCATACAAAAGGTTTGTATTTTTGTAATCACTGCGATAAAATACATCGATAAAACATAATTTATTTATTTGTGTAATCCTTATCATGTAAAAATTATTTTTCAAAAAATCAACATTGGAATGCCACGCCCATATCCATGATCTGAATCCTTGTGATGATCTTTACCTCCTCTAAGTTTGTCCCGTGACCCCCGGAATCACCCCGCACAAACACACACACACATATATAGATAGATAGATAGATCTAATTTTAACATAAAATTTTTAAAGCTGAAAAACGAATATAGAATTCCTACTAAACCAAAAAAAAAAAAAAAAAAAAAAAAAGAACAATGACAACAATTGTTCTCCAGTAAACAAGTAAATTAATTTCCTTCTATAGGTAAGTTACTTGAAGTATATTTTTAGGCATTATTTGAAAAAACAATCTCACTTAAAAAAGCTATTTCTCGTTTATTTACTTGTATCAGTTTTTAATTACATGTTTAATATTTAGAAAAATAAATGTATATGCATATTTCAATCATTAAAGAGTTCCTTCAGAATAAAATAAAATTTCTTCCTATGGAAAATTAAGAACTATATGAAATTCAATATATTTTTTTTCTTAACATGTAATATATGACATTTCAACGGAAATTCAGCAATTCAACTGCTATACATTTCTTGCAAAATACTTTAAAATAACTTAAGAATTAAAAAAAAAAATACCTTGCACTTGTCAGATTCGCACGTCTTTTTATGTTAACCATTTAATGCTCAGCGTTTTTATTTGAGGGCAGTTAATAAAATAACGCGTATATATTTTGTGGTTTATTGGACTGATTTCTGCTTTTTAGAGATAGTTTATAGCATCCTTATAAATAATTCCACAGAGTAATAATATAAATTATCATATATCCGATATAAATTATCATTTCATAATTTAAAAAGTTATTTTATGAGTTTTCATTCATCGCATATATATTTGCTTTTGCGGAAAAATGCAAACTTAGGTAAAGTTGAATAATAATATATATTGTAATACTTTACTCTTTCGAGGTCTTTCGAAAATAATCTGTTATCTCGAAGTTGTCCTATCTCGAAGTGTTTTCACTGGAACATCAAACATCATGAAACGAGGATAGACTAACAGAAAAACTAACAGAAGAGTTCTTTGAACTTAATATATTTTATTCTCAGTAATCCACATTTGTTTAGATTCGAAAAATTTAACAAAATATATTTAGCAAAATTTATTGGGGCGTTAACGGGTTAATAATGCTGATTTGCGTTATTAAACAAACTATTATTATTATTATTATTACTAGCCGCCTTCGGCGAATAGCTGATTCGTGATCCTTGAAAAATCCGACTTTTCGAAACTCGCGCTCGGTGGAGCCTGCGGCGCCTTTTTTCCGTTTCAGGTCTTACAACATCTTCTTCACATATAGTGAAAAAAAGCTTTATTGAAATATTTAATCGCAGTAAATTCCAGCTCGGTAGCACCTGCAGCACACTCTTCCAGTTTCAATATCTGAAACAGCCTGTTCACTCACCATCATGTTTTTATCTTTCAAATTTCTAACTTTAGCAAAGTCCCGCTCGGTGGCGCATGCGGTGCCTTATTCCCGTTTTAAAACTTACAACACCTTCCTTGCTCATTAGAATTTAAAATATTGAAATTTTAAAATATTACGGCTCCATCTGGTGGTAGAAATTTCTGTAATCTACTGTTCAATTCCAAATCAACAAATTTTTCAAATGATGTATTACTTATGAAATTATTTCAATTACTATCTGAGATACAAAAGAAAACCTAATCAGGACACTATAAAACTCATAATTAGAATTTAAAATAATAAAATTTTAAAATATTACAGCGCCATCTGGCGTTAGAAATATCTGTAATCTACTGTTCAATTCCAAATCAACAAAGTTTTCAAATGATGTATTACGTATGAAATTATTTTAATTAGTAGCTGAGATAGAAAAGAAAACCTCAGGACACCTTAAAACGTGTAAATCGGGCGAAATCTCGAATTCCACTTTGGATGATATAAAAAAACTTTAATATATCTTTCAAATGATGTATTAAAAATAATTTAATCATAATTATAATTTAAAATCTTGAAATTTTGAAATATTACAGCACCATCTGGCGGTAGAAATTTCTGTAATCTACTGTTCAATTCCAAATCAACAAAGCTTTCAAATGATGTATTACTTATGAAATTATTTTAATTAGTAGCTGAGATACAAAAGAAAACCTAATCAGGACACCTTAAAACTTGTAAATCAGGTAAAATATCCAATTTCACTTTCGATAATACAAAAGTACTTTAAAATATTTTTCGAATGCTGTATTAAAAATAATTTAATCATAATTAGAATTTGAAGTACGCGTATTAGAATAAAATTTAATTTGCAATTAAAATGTAAATTAAAATGCAAATTTTTTATCTATTCTCCGAAATCGATGAAATTTGAACTCCAACTTTGTCTTGTGATGAAAACTCTGTATAGTAAGTTTTGTGTGTGATAAAGGAAAACTGAAGAATTTGAAAATTTGCAAATTTTAATCACAGTCAAAGAACACGTGACTGAATCAGTAAAGTAGGAAGTAAAAACTCTTTCGCCCCGCTTTCGAGATATCGGGAGTTGTCATGGTAATCCAACCACCGGCAAGCGGAATGCTTGCATCGAGAATTTCACTAAAGTCTATGGCCTAATGCGTAAAATTAAAAAAATTATAACTGATTCAGTTTTTGAAATAATCCCTCAATCTTTTGAGATCTGATTTGTCTAATCGAGGTCTATAAACAAAAAAAAAAAAAAAAAAAAAAAAAATGAAATGATTTATATCTAAAAGATTTTGAGTTATAAAATGTTTTGTGAAAAAATCGATGTTTCGTAAAATCTAAAAATATGGATCGCTAATCCGTATTTTGTTAAAATGTTTATATGGTTTGAAAGAGGATTAAATGACCTTTTAAAATATACCAGTTTTTAAGAAATGGGACTATTACTCTTTCGTACAGGCCGTTTCAAAAAAGACGATCGAAAAAAAGAGAAATTTTGGACCCCTTTTAATTTTTTTTTTTTTTTTTTTTTAATATAAAAAATCCGTATTAAAAAAAAAAAAAAGAAAGAAAGAAAAAGAAAGAAAATCATCGTAAGAATCTGTAATAAATGCTCTTTCTCGTAGTAAATACGTATTTTCTATATCTCTAATCGTTGAACAGGGATCGGTTTACAAAAACGCAGAAAAGTTTCCCTCTGCGCTTCTTCTTTTGAGGAATGCGCTGGAGAATGCGCTTAAAAATACGATCCGCTGGCTTTTTAATTAGACATAGGTTGACGTTTTAATTAATATCTCCGGATCTAATTAAATTTTTAAAATTATTTTTGCACTATGCACTCGGGAAGGCTTCTGAGCACCCTTATGTCAAATTTTGTACTTCTACGTTCAGTAGGGGCTAAACGTATAGACGCACAGACAAAGAGACAGGCTGACTGACAGACAAACAGACATCTTCTTTTATTATTATGGATTTTTATTATTATTATTTTATTTTATTTTATTTTTATTTATTTTTTTATTTTTTTAAAGAAAAGAAATCATGATTGGTTTCTTAAAATTTAATTGCCACATATATTTAAGAGAATAATTAACGTGAAATTTGTTTGTTTTTTCATTTTATCAAAATTTTTCAATTTAACTATTTACTTATTTTATTTTTATGTATAACAAAACTATTATTTTATTTCAAAAGGACACATTCATATTAAAATATTTTAAGAAAATAATACATTGTTTGATATTTCACGTTATTAAATCTCACTTATTGAAGAAAAAAACAAAATACACATTTATTTATGTATTCATTTTCTCAAATTATGTGTATAGAATGCATATGAATACTTGCATTTTTAAAAGTGGTTAAATAAAATTAAAAGCAAAGGTGAAATTTTAGTTAAGTAAAAAATGAAATAAATAAATAAATAAAAATTCTAATATATTTTACTTCTATATAACTACGAGTGGAAAACAGAAAAAAGAGGCAGAAATATAAAGGTTTTTCTTTGTTATATATATGTTGTTATTGTACTAAATTACAAGTAGTACGTTGTCTTTCAACATTTAAGTTTTGTGATTTTTTTTTCTTACTTTGTACATACTAAATATTAAAAAAATAGTACATACGGTTTTTGGATTACATTTAATACGGAGAAAAACAAAGCTTAATATTCCTTACTGATTTCATGAGAAATGTTATTATTCTGTTATTCAGTAACAAATCTATCCTTGGTATAACACCTAAACTCACAATTTTATACAATATGTAAATTGTATTTGTAATATTAGTCAGGTCCTCTAGCATATTATAATATTTTCAAAATTCCATGCCGTGTTATCCTGTTTAAACTGTAAATGAGCATCAAACTCATGACCAGAAAATTTCGGATTTAAGATTCAACACTGATAAATATAACCGTATGAGCTGCTATTTTATATTAAACCTACAGCATATGAAAAGTCCACCGAATTATTTAGTGCCATATCCTACAATTTTAATCAGACAAGAGTTCATAAATATAAACAAGGGTTATATTTACTAGGCCGCTACCTCTAATCATTGCCGCACCAAATAATTTTTTCACTTACATTGGATGTACACACCTTTCAACCATAACTTATGGATTATAGTCTATTCTTCAAATAATATTGAGACAACAAAAAATAATTTGACACTCACATGATTTTTTCTTACCATGCAAATCTTGCTAAATATTTTGAGCAGGAGTATACATATGTGTGTGTGTATTATGAATGAAAAAAATTAAAAAATAAATTGTAGAAAAATAAAAATATAACTAAAAAACGTAAACCGCGTTAGTTTTAAAACCTTTCTCTTTCATAAAAATGACTTTATCTAGCGTTCAGTAGAGAGAAATTTAACTCAATTCAATCTCAATTCTTTGAAGTACCTTCCACATCCCTTGCATAAATTTTATTTCATACGCTCTCTAATCTAATGGTACTTTAAACTAGTATGTTGTGGCCACCACAAGACTTTCTTCTATATTTACCTATACATATTCAATCAGTAACAATATTTAAAAAAAAAAAAAAAAAAAAAAAAAGTACGATTTTTTTTTTCTAAGTTTTTTTTTTTTTTTTTTTTTTTTTTTTTGTTAAAAGTGAAAAAAATCGATAACTTTGTTTTAAATTATCACAGATTTATAGTTCAACCATTCGTTTTAAAGGTATTGACGAGACCTTTCGAAAGATACCCATCTTGAAAATTTATCCCCCCCGGGGGGGTACTTGCAGAAATTTTTTTTCCTAGTTACATACTACTATTATCAATAATTCATATTAATTTTACAATCACAAGTTTAAAACAACTCTAATTATGCACATTTATACGAATTTTTGTCCTATGCTGCCATGTTAAAAATTTAGATAAAATGCTATCACAGCGCCACCTGTTGAGCTATTGATCCCCAAACATAATCAGCACCAGTTTATGTCGGGGACCAACTAAATACCAAGTTTGGTTAAATTTCGTTAAAAAAAAAAAAAAAAAAAATGCGATATTTTTCTAAGTTTTTTTTTTGTTAAAAGTAAAAAAAATCGATAACTTTGGTTTAAATTATCACAGATTTATCGTTCAACCATTCGTTTTAAAGGTATTGACGAGATCTTTCGAAAGATACCCATCTTGAAATTTTGCCCCCCCCGGGTGGGAACTTCCCCCCCCGGTGGGGGGGCAACCGATGCCCCCACATGCACAAAAATTTTTTCCAAGTTAACTATTACTATTATCAACGAGACCTTTCGAAAGATACCCATCTTGAAAATTTACTTCCCCGAGGGGGGGTTTTCCCCCCCAGGGGGG
Organism: Salticus scenicus; assembly: GCA_963930645.1. Taxonomy (NCBI): domain Eukaryota; kingdom Metazoa; phylum Arthropoda; class Arachnida; order Araneae; family Salticidae; genus Salticus; species Salticus scenicus. The sequence continues at coordinate 62,291,866 of OZ005659.1, read as the reverse complement.
GAACCGATGCCCCCCCATGCACAAAATTTTTTTCCTAGCTAACTACTACTATTATCAATAATTCCTATTAATTTTACAATCACAAGTGTAAAATAACTCTCTTTATGCCCATTTATACGGAATTTTGTCCTATGCTGCCATGTTAAAAATTTGCATAAAATGCGATCACAACGCCACCTATTGAGCGAGTGATCCCAAAATCTAATCAGCACCAGTTTATGTCAGGGTGCAACTAAATACCAAGTTCGGTTAATATTCATTCATTGGTTCGTGAGATACAGCGTCCACAAAAAAATGATACAGACAGACAGACAGACAGACAGACAGACATTTTCTAAAAACTATTAATTCGTGTTCTCCATATCCCAAAACATGTAAATCCATCAAAAAGTGGACTTCGAAAATTTTCGCGAATCCAATACTTTCTCTATATTACATATAGAAGAAAGTAAAAAAAGTCGTTGCATAAACATTTATAGTAAGATGTTATGTAAAGAAGTGTTGAGTTTTGACAAATGAACATGTTTAATCTGGGTTATATATATATATATATCCATTTAAGCTTAATTAAAATAAAAATATCCCTTTTAAGGAAAAATAATTATTAAAAACGGAACATAAATAAGTAAAAGCAATCTGGTGTGTTACTCACACGACTTTCTCTTACCCTGAAATTTAATACTATGAATAAAGATTGGAAATTAAGGGATAAGATAACGAGTACTGTTATTTAAACCTATGTTAAAATAATTCAAATTGGACTTTGGAACAGCTTTATATGGCAAATAATTCTATATGAAGCGTCTAACGCCTCCTCAACCCCAGTTTCAATATTGTACCAACATTTATATAGAATTCAAATCTGTTTTTAAATTCAAATTTCATTTAAAATCATCCAAACAACTTTCAAACGCCACATTCCATGACATTTATCAATCTTGATCAAACTTTTCTAGTAACAAACGTATTGACTTCAAAATACAACATTTGGTTCGCCTGAAATTATTTGTTCTTAACTTACTCTTAAAGACACAGAAACAGATCAAACGTTAAAAGTTTAACTTCGGTATTCAGAAAGCTTCAAAACGCTTAAGTATACAAAAAACAAAGCGATGAATATTTAGCTTTAAAAAGCACATTATTTACTATATGGCTATGAGAAATTAATTTCCATTTATGTGCGGCTTTCCTGGACGTCGACAAGTATTATAGCATAGCCTCCTAAACTAGATTCCTGTCGCGTGGCTCGAAAATTTGGCAACAGTTGAAGGGTTAGACAGCGCCAACTGGTACAGTTTGCGGGATATTTTTATTCAACAGCCACCATAAAGTTTTAAAAGTGGGGATATGATATACATAAAAGGCGAATAGAATCGAAGAAACGTCGATTACGTACATCATATATCACTTCTTAAAATTATTGGTGGCAGTTCAATAAAAAAGTCTCGCAAACTGGACCAGGTGGTGCTGTCAACAACTTCAGCTGTTGCCAAGTTTTCGAGCCACGCGACATTCATCTAGTTTAGGAGGCGATAATTATAGTAAAGCACTTTCCCTAACAATAAAAAAGAATGTTATGGCTTAAACATTGGCAGTATTGTATATCTTTTGAAGATTATGTACACACCACATAGTACACATAAATATAAGTCTATATTAATAACACAGGGCACAACCTGAAATACACTTATCAATTTTCAAGCACTGTCGCACTATAATCTAGTTCTTTTCTGTAGCCGTGTAAATGAACAGTGATAGATTTCCATTGCATATTCCACAGGAAACATGTTTTTACGTATATAAAAAATATATATTCGTTTCATTTTGCTTAGTGTATTCTATAGATGATAAACTCTACTTACCTGCAATTTCTCCCATACACGACGTAATGTATTTGAATTTTCTTTGATGTCCCAGTATACAAACCATTTGCTTCATCTCAACGAAAAGTTTAGTGTAGCATACCTGTGTGATACAAATTTAGATTACCAAGTTTAGACTTTCTGCTATTATTTGTTCTTGAGATATGCTGATAACAGACAGACAGACAGACACACACACACACACAGAGACCAACCGTTAATACCATGATTTTTGCATTCAGCTCGAAGCGTGAAAATATAAAAAAATTCAATTTCGAAAATTTGACCCAAAAACAATACTTTTTCTACCATACATATGGGTAAGCGAAAGTAAAAGGTATTTAAAATATTCATTATAAACTTATAATAAAACATACACATTATAATAAATCGATTAATTAAAGTTACTAATGTTGTTTTATAAAGAAATTTTGTACGACTGAATGAACTTAAATAATTAGACATCTTTCTCAAGCAGTTAAACTAAGAGTGTAAAGTATTTTATCACATAAGCTTAATACAAAATTTTTGTTATTTTTCAAAACCCCATTTATTATTATTATTATTATTATTATTTGTTGTTGTTGCATATGTACAATATGAATATACTATATTTACAATACACATCTTTCATCTAATATTGAGTTGTTTATTTATGTATATAAGACACTTTCATTAAATTGATTTATTTTATACACACTTAGCTATCAACGTGTATGTAGTTTTGCTACCAGAAATTATTTATATGAATTCTTAATAATTTTTACTGTGTTTTCTTTGTTTAAATAATACAAAAAAAAAAAAAAAAAAAAAAAAAATCTCGCAAACGTGTGTTAAAAATCCATGCACGTTAACACATATAAATGTGTATTTTTTACTCCTAAAAAAAAGAAAAACAATCCAGTGAAAAAGTTGTTAATAAATCACACGTACTGTGTTTTAAACAAAATAAAATGTGAGAAAACAGAATCACATATCATGTATTATGAATATAAATAAATCCTAAGTATTTACTGCAGGACGATACAACATGAATTTTTAATGCTTGAAAGAATACCATATTTTTTTTAAGTTAAAAAAATAAATAAAAACGTGTTTATAACGATTGACTTTTTGAAAAATGCAAACGTGTCAAAAATAAATATATTTCCCACTCGCTCCGTTATATATGCAAACGTCTTTACTGTTAAATTTCACTTGTTTTTGCAAAATAGTGGCAGATATTAATCGAAGTTACGCTTAACTTACAGCAAATGTTTAAAAAAGTTAAATTTAAAATTGTTTTTACGTATTCCTGTTTCGTTTTTGTTTCGCTCAACGAAAGATTAGAACAATGTTTTTAAAAATACGTTGTTATTATTGTTATTATTATTATGAATACGTATTCGATAGAATTTATATGCATTTAATTGACGGCGGAATATAAAAATATTCTCTAAGAAGCAAGTAGAAGATACATAAAAACTTTTGATTTCCGGTTTTCGATGAATTTACACGTTTTGAGATTTCCTTGCATTTTAATTAAGTGAAATTAGTGAAATTGACTACTTATTTTTATTACTTTCTTCTATATGTAATATAGAGAAAGTATTGGATTCGTAAAAATTTTCGACCTCGGGTTTTTGATGGATTTACACGTTTTGAGAGCTGTAGAACACGATTTGACCATTTTTAGAAAATGTCTGTCTGTCTGTCTGTCTGTCTGTCTGTGTGTGTGTGTGTGACAAAATTTTGTGGCAACTGTATCTCAGGAACTACTATACAGAATTTCATACAAATTGGTGTGTAGTTGCACCTTGACATAAATTAGTGCCTATCAACTTTTGGTAAAAATTGTCTTACAGGTTGCGTTGCCATCCCGCTTTTTCTAAATTTTTAACATGGTGATATAGGACAAAATTTTGTATAAATGTGCATAAAGAGAATTATATTTTAGTAATCATTATGAAATTTACAAGAATTATTTATAATAGAGATAGTCAACTGGGAAAAATTTTTTGTATGCGTAGGAGCCTCGCGACCCCCCTGGGGGGGAAGTCACCCCTCGAGGGGAGTAAATTTTCAAGATGGGTATCTTTCGAAAGGTCTCGTCAATACCTTTAAAACGAATGGTTGAACTATAAATCTGTGATAATTTAAAACAAAGTTATCGATTTTTTTTACTTTTAACGAAAAAAAAAACTTAGAAAAAAAAATCGTTATTTTTTTTTTTTTTTAAACGAAATTTAACCAGACTTGTATTTAGTTGGCCCCTGACATAAACTGTGGCTGATTAGATTTGGGGATCAATCGCTCAACAGGTGGCGCTGTGATCGTATTTTTTCTAAATTTTTAACATGGACAAAAGTAGTACAAAATTTCGTATAAATATACATAATGAGAGTTATTCTTAACCTGTGATTGTGAAATTAATATGAATTATTGATAATAGTAGTAGTTAATTAGGAAAAAAATTTGGGGCATCGCTTCCCCCCCCCCTAGGGGGAAGTACCCCCGGGGGGGGGGTAAATTTTCAAGATCGGTATCTTTCGAAAGGTCTCGTCAATACCTTTAAAACGAATGGTTGAACTATAAATATGTGATAATTTAAAACAAAGTTATCGATTTTTTTTTACTTTTAACGAAAAAAAACTTTGGAAAAAAATCATATACGTATATATATTTTTTAAATATTGTTACTGCGGGAATTTGTATAAGAAAATATAGAAGAAAGTCTTGTGGTGGCCACAACATACTAGTTTTTTTAAAAGTGGATTTATTATTATTTCCTCTGCATATATAAGTAGAAAATATAAGATTCAGAAATGTTTTAGATTTTCGGTTTTCGATAAAGTTACACGTTTTGAAATTTCCCGAACTCAATTCGACCATTTTTGAAAAATATCTTTTTTTTTTTTTTTTTTTTTTTTGGTTCAAACACTGTACTTTATGAACCAATCGAATTAATTTAACAGAATTTGATACGTGGTTGGACCTTGGTCTGACATGGTACCTATTAGCTTTTGGGCTGTATCACACAACAAGGGGCGTTTTCACGTTGCGATTTTCTCTCATTTCAGGAAAGGCTAACATCTACAGAGAGAAATAGTTATATTAAGTAAAACTCTGCTGATTCAGTTAGAGTGAATATCGGCAAACAATTGCCGCAGCTGTGTTGCAATTGCATTCCGTTTAGGACAAGGCAATAACTTTGCTTTGCCTCGCTTTGCAAAAAAAAAATGGTCGAGTTTCGACCACTGGGCGATACTAGTTTTAAATAATAGTCTTAAAACAGACTTATTTTGAAATTTAAGAAAAATTATTTATAAATAATTATTTTTACAATTTTTATTAAAATTACACAATCAACTGTGGAAGAAAATCATATTTATTGAAAATTTATTTTTCCGACTGAGTGAAAATAATGCCTGGACCGGGAGTCGAACCCTGGATCTTTGACTTACAAGGTCAAGGCTCTACCAATTGAGCTATCCACGCCGACACCCCGGTCAGCATTACTCACTCAGACAACCTTTAGGCAGAAACATCTCTGGTCTATCATGTAGATAGCTCGACAGAAATAAGCCGCAGGAAATGGAAAACACCATTAGATAATGGGAGAAAGTAGACCAGAGATGTTTCTGCCTAAAGGTTGTCTGAGTGAGTAATGCTGACCGGGGTGTCGGCCTAGATAGCTCAATTGGTAGAGCCTTGACCTTGTAAGTCAAAGATCCGGGGTTCGACTCCCGGTCCAGGCATTATTTTCACTCAGTCGGAAAAATAAAATTTCAATAAATATAATTATTTTTAGTTTGCCAGACACGCATATGGTAGATAAATTATTATTTTTGTGTCAAAATTTCGAAGTTGTATTTTTACTGTAAATATATATTTTTATATTTCATCAATCCCAAAACCAGGTTTTATTGTTTTGTCTATGTTAATATCTACCATATATTTCCTTTTTCACGAGAAAATTTATAACACAAAATTTATATAAAATACTAGCAGACCCGGCCACGCGTTGCTGTGACTAAGTTATACGTTGAATTATACGGCTGTAAACTATTTAGTACAGTCAAATTATTATTTACGAACAAAGACGAAAACGTTGTAGCTGATGTAAAAACCCACAGGGTTGAGATTTGAAACTTAGGTCAGTGTTGCCAGATTTGGGGACTTTTTTATTCAACCCCCGCCGCTAAATTTTAATTGTAACGGTTGCCTAAGCACTTCGAAAGATAAACGTCTATTATGTATAGCAAATATCACTTCTCAAAATTATTGGTGAGAGTTGAATAAAAAAGTCCCCAAATCTGGCAACACTGACTTAGGTCAAAATTTGGAAGCGATTGATAAAAATTTTCGTAGTGTTGATATTAAGCACAAATTAATTTTATTGTAGGGTCCTATAAATTTTAATGGAGAAGTGATATATATTATTTCTAATGCTACTTTGGATAAAACTGCTAAAATGACTAATATATAAATTAAATTCTATTAAAATAAAAGTATAAAAGAAACAGACGATTTTAAAATCAATTTTTATGGAGGAGTGAAATATAATATATGCTATAATGGATAATTTTACTATAAAATGACCTCATCATTTTAAATATTTTAAAGAGGGCAACAGCTGTAGTTATAAAAAGGAAAACAATAAGGCTAAACCAGAAAAATAAGTAAATTTGATAAATATTTTAAAACTTTAAAATTGGAAATCTTATGAAATATTGGACATTTAAAGTAAATACATGTATCATTTTAAATAGAAAAAGATTTTCGAAAAGTTTAGTGTATTTTAACGAAGTGATGAGAAGTTTTTGAGTATGTTAAAATTTTAATAGTAAATTCAAGTTAATAAAGATGGGAAACATTAAGGATTAAGATAAGAATAATTATAAGATAAAAAAAAAAAAAAAAAAAAAAAAAAACTTTTTATATACCATGCTTTTAAATTTTAATATACTAATAATATACTAATTAAAAGGAAAATGATAAATATTCTATCATAGTTTGAAGTCAAATTTGTTTTCAAATGTCTAAATAAAATATCTGATGTAAGATACTATTTTGCAGCGGAATAGATTTCATTTCTGTCATCCTTGGCGAAAAAAAAAAGAATATCGCCAAATTATCTGGCTAAAATATTTAATTCCTTTCAAAAATCATGGTTATTTTAACAACTTATATTAAAAGAGCAATGAATAATATGAAACAATATTTCGTACAATACATATTACATGTCATACATACGTACAATGAATAATACATATTACATTTCGTACAATGCATACATCTGGCATGTATATTTTCGTGTTACGCTTTTGATCGCCAAATAATAATAATAATAATAATAAAAGCCAAGGGCGACAAAGTTTTGAAATTTAAAATTAAAATTTTGTCAATTTGACAGCAAAATAATTCAATCTAACACCCGCGATAACTAATACATATCTATACCCAAATATAAGGATTAAAATCGGGAAATAAATTCCCTCGATTTTTAATAATTTCTTACAAAAAATCCAGTGGGCAATTAACATAGGAAATCTTTTTCTTGGCTGCACAGACGGTCAGTGAGTCACACTTCGCTTGCGCATAGAACTCATAGATATAGTATAGCATATATAGAATAGAGTGATCATTGGGGAGAAAAAAGTTATTCCTTTTCATTTGGGAAAAGACGACGTTTTTAGCAAAATATGGCCGTCTTTCCCCGAGTGAATACACACGGGAATACATACTAATATTTTAGCAAATAAAATTTATGAATAATTTATTTGCTAAAGGGGAATGGAAGACTCCAGATACAGTTTCAAATTCATATTTCTTTCTTTCTTTTCTTTTTTTTTTTTTTTTTTCAATACCACTTAATGGCTGTTTCCAAAGCTTTTATTTTTTTTTTTTTTCGGCATCAAAAAATCTTTGTACGATAACATGGGGATGAGAGATCTATATATATTACTATATCTATGATAGAACTACATTAGCACTTTATCAATGTGTATAAAATCTTTAAATTGATTATGACGTCAATTTTCGTGAGATGCATAATTTAACTTTTTATAATTTTTTAACGTTCACGTTTGATTAAATGTATTTATTTTTATGTCGAAAGAAAATGAACTCGTATTTTTTTTTTTTTTTTTTTTGGCAACAATTAAATTAATGGAACTTACAGATATTTTGGAGCAACTTTAATAAAGGTCTATAATTAACAGATAATTGCAATAAAACAATATTGTGACAATAAATTGAGATAAAAACTATCCTATCTCTCAAGTTGGACCAAACTGCACACAGTGTGCAAAATTTCATTAAAATCGGTTCCTTAGTTTAGGAGTTTACCCCAGACAAACATCGTGACACGTAATTTATATATATATACAGATTTCAATTTATTTTGTCATAGAAGACATGTGTGTTAGATTTATATTAAAGAAAAATACATAGTGGTAAATCTAATTTTAAAATTAAAAATTTTGGCTGCTATTTGCGTGTACATTAATGTATGAGCATCTAATGTGTATCATTTCTGTCAGATTAGTTGAATATATATGCACTACAAGAAATTAGAAAAAGAACACCAAGAAGGAATTTGCAGATGAGCATTAAAGTTAATTGAATTCGTTAAGATAATTGAACGGTGGCATGTTAATTTCTAGACCAATGTTTGATATCTGACACTACATCAAGGTGTAATAGGCAAAGTACAGTCAATGGATTATTGATATGAGTGAAGAGTGAATGCAATCATCGGTCAGATTACAGATTTTGAAGTAATTATGGAGAATGGGAGTAGAAAGCAAGTGTAATCTATGTAATTATTCTATTTTCAGTAAATATTGTGAGAAATTTGTAAATAATTCGTAGTAATTTTTATGTAACTTCATTCAAAGAGGCTTAGTCATGTTTTAAATTGTTAATTTTCAGCATTTCTAGCTTCCTTTCGCATTAAAATAGGTCATTTCCCCGTTACAAACACGTTAAAAAGCCTCATTAAGACAGGTAATGGCTTTGACGTCAAATTTGGCGATTTTTTCGCTCCTTGGCGACTTTTTTGGCAACCTTGGCGAGAATTTTTTTTTTATCGATATACCAAATATGGAAGCTCTAACTTAACTATCCCCGAAGTTTCTGGTATTTTCTTCATTTTCTACGCGGGTATTTATGGAATTGCTTCGCGCCAAATCAGCCAGTCTCAGTTTAGTTTCGCCAGTGCTTTCATTACTGCTGAAAGAGCTCTGAACCTTTTTGGATTGCAGTCGATTACTGTATGTTAATGCTCTGATACATTTCGTACTGTGATTTTACTGTTGACAGCTGTTATTTAAGTTGTGTTTACTGGTGAAAATGAAGTTCATACTTGTTTTATAGACCTGTAATTTTCTCGAATTTTCTGTAAAAAAAATTTCCAATCTTTGAAAGATTCGCCTTTCACTCTCGGACAACTTATGAAACCCCCAAGTACGCAACAATATGCTTAGTGAGCTTCGCTAAGCCGGTTGTTATTTTTCTCGTATTGTGGAGCAAATTAATATGCATTATCAGTAGTAAAAAAAATCTAAACAACATTTTCACACGGGAGAATGTGGAACAAAGGCTCACAGACTTACTGATGAACGTATCTATCGGCGCTTTAGATGACTATTGATTTCAATCACAGCTTCGACATTTTTCTGAATTAGGACTTTTAATGCATCTTAGGTGACTGTGCGAACATTTTGTAACCTTTGAATCAAAAGAGCACTACGTGCTCATGTGCTTTTGGAATGCCTATCTCTGAATACACCCTTCCCAACCCTTCCTTCATATACGGTTTCAGTTGTGTTGCCAAAGCAGTAATATTAGGTAATGGCAGGGCCTGATTAAGCTTTTAAGCAAAGGGAAGCTTAGTAGCATTTTGGGGCCCCCTTTCATTTCGAGAAATTTCGTTCTTGCTATATATTGTTATATAAAAATCCTACAGACCAAAACTCGGTGTGTGCTTATAGTTATTTTGCATTTATTTGTCTAGGAGATTTCTACTCACAACATTAAATTCATATAGCTTATTGATTAAGAACATTCAGATTTTGCTGATTAAATAACAGAATTTTTCCAAAATAGTGTGTATTTTATCTAACTTTATACGAAATTTCTGAGAAGAAAATTCAATCTCAGTGTGAAAATCCAAAACTGAAAATTCAAGATTCTAAATTTTGTCATTTTGGGGGCCCTTTTAAATTTTAGAGGGGAAGCTTGTGTTTCCTGAGCCTTTTCGGTAATCAGGCCCTGGGTAGTAGTGAGTAGTCATACGAATATTTAAATTCCATTGTTAATTTTAATGGGGTCCAATATATCATTGCCGAAACGTCAGTGGAGGCCCTCTGTTGAGACTCAAAACGGTTTTGGGCTGTGTCTGTGTGTCTTTCTGTCTTTCTGTCTGTCTGTCTGTCTGTCTGTCGCGCGATAGCGGCCGCAAAAATAGTGCTATTGACTTGAAATTTGGTACACATGTTCATGAGACACACGAAATCAGCTGTATAGTTTTTGGTATGTATTCCATTTGTAGTTCGTATACAGGGACACGCCAATTTTTTTTTTATCATTACGGCCTATGGGACAAATTTGTATGTATCGCGATAGCGGCCACAAAAATCACGCTATTGACTTGCAATTTGGTACACATGTTCATGTGCCCCACGAAATCAGATGTATATTTTTTGGTTTGTATTCCATTTGTAGTTCGTATACAGGGAAACGCCAAAGTTTTTTTTATCATTACGGCCTATGGGAGAAATTTGTATGTATCGCGATAGCGGCCACAAAAATTATGCTATTGACTTGCAATTTGGTACACATGTTCATGTGCCCCACGAAATCTGCTGTATAGTTTTAGATGTGTATTCCATTTGTAGTTCGTGTACAGGGACACGCTAAAGATTTTCTATCATTACGGCCTACGGGAAGAGTCTGTATGTACCGCGATAGCCACCGCAAAAATCAAGCTATTGACTTCCAACTTTTGCCGAAACGTGGAGTCCCTCTGTTGAGGCTCAAAAGGATTTTGGGTTCCGTCTGTCCGTCTGTCTGTCTGCCGTGCGATAGCTGCGGCAAAAATCACGCTATTGACTTGAAATTTTGTACACATGTTCATGATCCCCACGAAATTAGCTGTATAGTTTTGGGTGTGCATTCCATTTGTAGTTCGTGTACAGGGACACGCCAAAGTTTTTCTTATCATTACGGCCTATGGGAAGATATTGTATGTACCGCGATAGCGGCCCCCAAAATAACGCTATTGACATGCAATTTGGTACACTTATTCATGAGCCCAACGGAATTAGCAGTATAGTGTTAGGTGTGTATTCCATTTGTCGTTCGTGTACAGGGACACGCCAAAGTTTTTCTTATCTTTACGGCCTATGGGAAGAATTTGTATGTACCGCAATAGCGGCCGCAAAAATTCTTCGATTGTCTTGCAAATTGGCGCACACGTTCCAGATTTGCATATAAGCAGCTGTATAATTTTTATTGCTATATTTTTTATAAACTGTGTACAGGGACACGCCAAAATTCTTAACATTACGGCGTATGGGGTGAATTTCGTTTAAACGCATTTTAATATTATTATTTTGCAATGATGAAAATGAAACAAGCGTACGTGAGTAATATGCTTAAACTTATGTTGTTTGAAGAAAATATGTGCTCTTAAGCTTTCTAATTAATGTACAGGATCTTACAAAAGTGTTCTGACAATGTCACGTAGTCATCCAAACGATGTTACATTTGGAACAATTATTAATTTTAAACGCAAAATAAGATGAATAGTTTTTACTGGTGTATACAATGTTTTTGGTTCGTTTACAAAGAGACACGAAAGAATTTCGTAACATTAGAGCCTATGGACAAATTTTTAATTTATGAGCGCACTTTAATGCGTTTATGCTGAATTGAATTTAATAAAGTTAACATACATTATAAAGATGCTTAAAATTCATGTTTACTCTTTAAAAAGTTTATGTATAGACTAAATAATTTATGGGACCACACAAAATAATTCCGAGTATGTACTGTAATTAACCAAATGATGTCAAATTAGTTTGAAAAATTAATGAGTTATAATTAATTAGGTTTATTCTTATTATTGGCGTTTATAATTACTGTGGCTACTTTTCCGGGATACATAAAGGAATTTCTTACTATTACGGTCTATAGTCGGTATTTCTTAAAAGTGTATTTTAACATGGTTACATCCCCATCAAATATAATGAAATTTTATTAGATTTAGATAAGATATTTTATTAGCTTGTTTTCCTGTTGAAAATTGTGGGCAGAGAATTGATAATTAGTTTAAAGGTTACGCAAAATATTTCCGATGTGCTATGTAATTTTTTTGTATGAAATTTGATAGTTATAAAATTTGGTATTTATGAATTTCAGGGAAATAATACAAGATCGTTGTTTATTAAGAATACAAATTGTTTCGTACTTGGGGGTTCGTAAGTTGCCCGAGAATGATAGGCGAAACTTGCAAAAATTCAGTGATTTATTCACAGAAAGTTCCAGAAAAATATAGGTCTATAAACCAAGTATCAGCTTCAATTCAACCAGTAAACATAGCTTAAGCAACAGCCGTTAACAGGAGAACAACAATACAAACTGTTTATCAATAACACATAAAGCAAGTCTCATTCAAAGAGGCTCAAAGCAAAGCAAGCACTTTACGAAACTGACACAGATCTGAGATTGGCCACCTTGGCTAAAAAAATGCTCCTTTTATACTATTCTATCGAACACAGACTGTTCAGGAAAATTCTCGTATCTCATCAGCCAATGAGATTAGAGCTTCCATATTTGGTATATCCCTAATAAGGGTTTTCTCGCCAAGGTCGCCAAAAAAATCGACAAGGAGGGAAACAGTCGCCAAATTTGATGCCAAATCCATTTTTTCCTTATTGGAGCTTTTTAATGCGTTTTTAAAGGAAATTTAGGCTATTTTAACGCTAAAACGACTAGAAATGCACAAAATTAGCACTTTATCGACCTTCTAAGCCTCTTTGAAAGAATTTATACAAAAATAAATGCAATTATTTACAATTCCGTAACATTTTATATAATATAGAAATAGGTATAGAAAGAGAGATACAGCAGGGGTTGAGGGGAGCGGCAGCCCCCCTCAGGAATGTATCTGATTATGGTAATAAGTCGATCGAATCAATATATACTCTTATAAAATAAGGAATAAATAAAAATGACCTATTGAATAATGTCTGATGCAAATAAGACGTTGAGGCTCCTGATCTGCAGATCCACTAGTGTAAAATGTGACTGTTAGAAAACATAATGATTAACTTTCGATAGTAATGGACATTAAGGTCATTGTGCCTAAATGCGACGTGATTTTTGGTAAGTTTATCGCATTTAGGAAACTTATGACATTTTAGTAAACAAATAATTATAAAAAGAAAGAAAAAATGGTTGAATATTATACTCATAGTTCTAAACTAGTGTTTTGTGTCATTTTTTTTTCAAGAAATTAAAAAAATATCAGTAATTTATGAAAATATATACCAGCATCGCATTTAGGAAATTTTTGTCGCATTTAAGGTACTATGTCCTAAATGCGATGTTCAAACTCCCTAAATGCGATAATGCATTTAATGCATGGGAGTTACTTTAATGTTATTAACATTTTCCAAAGAAGGTTGAAAACTGTTATTAACACTTTCCAACAAGGTTGAAAAGTGTTTATGACTTCGGTTTGTCTGTCTGTCTGTCCGTCTGTCTGTCTGTCCGTCCTTCTGTCTGTCCGCGCTCTAACTCCCGTAAATATTTATGGAATTTCTTGAAACTGATATATGTTATTCAAGATCACTATTGGACGTTCCCTATTGAAAATGGAGTTTATAACTCTACTAGTTTGTGTACAGGGACACTCGAAAGTATTTCAAAGCATTTGTGTTCTATGAGAGGTATTTCTACAAACCATATTTTCCTACCTTTACTGTAGACATATCTTAATGAAATTGAAATATGTTATTTAAGTTTACTATAGGATGTTTTCTGTGTAAAATGGAGGAAATATCACCATCGGTTTATGTACAGGGACACTCAAAAGTATTCCAAAGCATCGCGTTCTATGAGAGATATTTCTATAAATCAAATTTTAATAACTTTACTTTCCACGAAGTTTTTGGAAATTTAAATATGGTATTTATATGCACAAAAGAATGCTTTGCACAGAATATAGCATGATTAGCATTAGATTTACAGGGTGGCACAAAAATATCCAGTTACATTAACAGCTATTAAAAAAACGGCTATTAAAAAAAATGGCTGTTTACAATTAAAAAATTGTACTTTCGTTTACGTTAAGCGTTTTTAACACATTCTAACATTTTTTAAGGGTGAATATGATACCTCTACTGGTTTGTGTACAGGGACACCCGAAAGTATTTCAAAGCATTGTGTTCTATGAGAGGTATTTCTATAAACCATATTTTCATACCTTTACTGCAGACATATTTTAATGAAATTGAAATATGTTATTCAAGATCACTATCGGGCGTTCCCTATTGAAAATGGAGTTTATACCTATACTGGTTTGTGTACACGGACACCCGGAAGCATTTCAAAGCATTGTGTTCTATGAGAGGCATTTCTATTGGTTTTACTGTAGACATATCTCAATTAAATTGAAATATGTTATTCAAGTTCACTACTGGATGTTTCTTGTATAAAATGGCGGAAATACCACCGCCGATTTATGTACAGGGACAGTTAAAAGTATTCCAAAGCATTGCGTTCTATGAGAGATATTTCTATAAATGAAATTTTAATAACTTTACTTTCCACGAAGTTTTAGGAAATTGAAATATGTTATTTATATGCAGAAAAAATGCTTTGCATAGAATATAGCATGATTAGCATTAGAATTACAGGGTGACACAAAAATATCCATTTATATTAAGAGCTACTGATAAAACAATTCTAGAATTGCACTTTCGTTTACATTAAGCGTTTTTAACACTTTCTAACATTTTTAAGTGTGAATATGATTTCAGTTTGTGTATCTGTCCATCTGTCTGTCCGTCTGTCTGCCCGCGCTCTAACACCTGTAAATATTTATGGAATTTCTCGAAACTGATATATTTTATTAATGTTCACTATCGGATGTTCCATATTGAAAATGGAGTGAATATCTCTTCTGGTTTGTGTACAGGGATACCCAAAAGCATTCGAAAGCATTGTGTTTTATGAGTGTTATTTTTATAAACATTATCCCTATAGAATGTTCCCCATTCAAAACGACATTAATAGGTCCTGTACAACTAGTTTGTTCACAGGGACAAAAAAAAAATATGCCAATGCATTACGGTTTAGGACAGAATTTTTTGAAAGTTATGTCTTTCTACTGCAAAAATCATAAAAATATTGAAATGTATTGTTAATATTCTAAAATAATATTTTGTATAGAATATGGTATGATTAACTTTCTGATTTAAAGGGCTAGACTAAAATATTCAGAGAGATCAAAAGCTGTAATTATAATTTAATGGCTGCATTTTATTTTGCGTTAAGCATTTTTAACTCTTTCCAAAATGCCTAAAAGTAATTTTAAAATCAGTTTGTCTATCTGTATATTTTTCAGTCCTTCTGTCTGTTGTGTGATAACGTTGTAAAGTTTGCGTTGACGCAAACTCCATCTTAACTTAATTAGATCACTAAATGGATAAGTAAGAGAACACAAGACTTGAATTAACAATAACTAAAGTTTATTTGAGCAGATTAATGGGGAGGGTGGCCTGACAATTAAACTAGCTCAGTCAGTGTATTACTCAATCAAAATATATATATCAACAATTAAATTAGATTATCTTAAATATCTCACCCCAGCAAGCAATTGAAGGTGTAGCGACGGTTGCACTCGTAACTCCACTGCTGCGACTTCACTTTCGATCAGAGGATTCCCTACAGATCGAAATTCACTTTCACGAGCGCTAGCAAGTACTCGTACTAACACTCATCATGACTTATTCCTCACTCATCTAAATTTCTACTACTCAATATTCGCCAAAGTAAGACTTTCAACAATCCACTATAATACTCCAATATCCACACTATAATATGCTCCGACATCCACTATAATATCCTCCAACATCCACTATAATATCCTCCAACATCCACTCCCATCTACTAAAACCATCGCCATTTTATACTTCTTCCTACATCCTCCTCTCTCTTCATTTCAATTCGTCCTTTTAAAATCACTTCTAATTTATCTAACATTCAAAATCTAAGTCTTTCATTGCAGCACCCTGCCGACGCAAAGCTAACTCGACCTCAACTTTCGCTGAGTCACTGGCGACGAAGCGATTTTAACCGTCCCCACTTTCTACTTTGCTGGATCCAGCTTAATTAAAACAACTGTGGTGACGTTCTGACGTCTCAACCTCACAACGTAGGCAAAGAATATTAAAAGTTATTCAATACAACAATTACGTACAGTTGGAAGGCGTTACTAATCAATAGGTACTGCATGATTTTTCTTTCTTGTTTAAGTCTTAACGTGTTTTCAATTTCTGTATCTATGTGCCCGAATCTCCATTTGTCTATCTGTCCGTGTACCGCACTTAGCGTCCGGAAATATTTTCTGAATTTTTAAAAATATATATATGATGTTCATATTCACTATTGAATGTTCCCAAATAAAAAGGGCATTAATAGGTACTGTACAACATGTTTGTGTACAGGAACGCGCAAAAAATGCCAATGCGTTGCATTTTAGGACATACATTTTTATAATTTACATTTAAAGAACTTTCATACTGTACTTTCAACTGTAAAATCATAAAGAAATTGGCATTTATTGTTAATTTGCTAAAATAATGTTTTGTATAAAATATGATTTTGTTAACCTTCAAATTTACAGGGCTACACTGAAATTTTCAGATAGATTAAGGGCCGGAATTACAATCGAAGGGCGACGGTTTCTTTTGTGTTAAGCATTTTTAACACTTTCAAACTGTGTTTAAGAATGATTAGGAATTCAATTAGTCTGTCTGTATGCCTTTCAGAACTACTGTTTGTTTGTTGTGTGATAACTTAGGCACAGAACTTTCAAAGTTATAAGATACAACAATTACGTGCAATTGGAAAGTGTTAATAATCATTGCGTAATGCATGATTTTTTGTTCTTTTTTTATAGTTTATAAAATACTTAATACCACATAACTATTTCAAGATAAAATGTTGTGTAACTCTCTGCCTTTAACAGTGTGTGTAACTCTTCCTTTTTATTAACAGTGTGTGGAACTTTGTGTCTAAATCTGCTGTTTGTTAACAGTGTGTAACTCTTCTTTTTTTTTAACAGTGTGTGTGTAATTCTGTGTGTATTGCTGAACTTTTCTAACAGTGTACGTAACGCTATGTGAAACTGTCACTGTGTGTGCAACCCTGTATGCAATTAACAGTGTGTGTGTAGCTCTTCTTTCTTATTAACAGTGTGTGTTACTCCATGTGTAATTTTGTTTTTTATTAACAGTTTTTTTTTAACATTGTGTGTGTAACACTGTGTGTATCGCTGATTTTTAGCAAACAACGTGTGTAATCTTACTTATGTGTAACAAACAGTGTGTGTAACCCTGTACGTAATTAAAAGTGTGTGTGCAACTCTGCCTTCTTATTAACTCTGTGTGTGTAACTCTGTGTGTAACTCTTTATTAACAGCGCCTTTTTATTAACAGTGCATGTAACTCTGTGTATAATCCTGCCTTTTTATTAGCAGTGTGTGTAATTCAATGTTCAATTATTATTATTATTTTTTTTTTTTGAACAATGTGTGTAACTTTGCGTGTATCACTGATTTTTTGCTGTGCATAATTCCGCCTTTTTATTAACAGTGTGTGTAACTCCGTATGTAAATCACTTTTTTTTTTTTGACAATGTGTGTAACGCTGTGTGTACCGCTAATTTTTTGCTAACAGTGTGTGTGTAACTCTGCATTTTTATTAACAGTTTGTGTGTAATTGTGTGTGTAACTCAGCATTTTTATTAACAGTTTGTGTGTAATTGTGTGTGTAACTTTGCCTTTTTATAACAGAGTGTGTAACTCCGTGTTTAACTCTTCTTTTCTGAGTAGTGTATGTGTAACTCTGATTCCATGACTATTTACGGGAGATAGAGCACGGACAGACAGACAGACAAACCTAAGTCATTTACACTTTTCAACTTTATTGGAAAGTGTTAAAAACATTTAGAAAGTGATAAAAACGCTTATTGTAAACGAAAATGCAATTCAAGGAATTTTCCAATAATACCTCTTAATGTATCTGAATATTTTTGTGTGGCCCTGTAAATATAATGCTAATAATATTGTATTTTATGGAAGGCATTCTTTTGTGCACATGAATAATATATATATATATATATATATATATATATTTACCACTTGTGCAAAGTAAAATCATTAAAATTTGGTGCTTAGATATACCTTCCATAGAACGCAATGCTTTTAAATACTTTCGGATGTCCCTGTATACAAACCAGTGATGGTATTTACTTCAGTTTACATGGGGAATATCCGGAAGTGGACTTAAATGATGTATTTCAATTTCATTAAAATTTCTTTAAAGTAAACGTATCAAAATACGGTTTATAGAAATATCTATCATGGAACACAGTGCTTTGGAAAATTTTGGGTGTCCCTGTAGACAAATCAGAAGAGGAATTCCCTCCATTTTCAATAGGGAACATGCGATAGTGAACTTCAATACGATATATCAGCTTCAAGAAATTCCATGAAAATTTACAGGAGTTCGACTGCGGACAGACAGACAAACCGAAGTCATTGACACTTTTCAACCTTGCTGGAAAGTGCTAAAAAAAGAACGAAAAATCATGCAGTTCGCACTGGTTATTAATACTCTCCAATTGTACGTGCTTGTTGTATCGTATAACTTTCAATATTCTTTGCCTGCATTATCAAACAAAGGAGAGAAGTATAGAAAAATATACAGATTGACTAATTCAATTTAAAACCGCTCACAGACATCGTTGAAGAACGTTAAAAAGGCTTAAATCAAAAGAAAATCCAGCCGTTAGATTATAATTGCTTCCCTTAATGTATTTGAATATTTTAGTGTAGTCCTGTAAATCTGAAGGTTGATCATATCATATTCTATACAAAACATTATTTTAGAATATTAAAATACATTTCAATTTATTTATAATTTTTACAGTAGAAAGTTATTTAGATGTGATTTATAAAAATGTCTGTCCTAAAACGCAAAGCATTGGAAGTTCCCTGTACACAAACACGTTGTGTAAGACATATTAATGGTATTTTAAATAGGAAACATTCCATAGTGAACTTTAATAACATATATCAATTTTTCAAAATTCTGAAAATATTTAAGAACTCTCGGGACGAGAGCCAGATAGAAAGACAGACAATCGGACAGAAAGATAACCAAATTAAAATCATATTCGCGCTTAAAAATTGTTAGAAAGTGTTAAAAATGCTTATTGTAAAAGAAAATGCAATTACAGCAAATTTTTATTAATAGCTCATAATGTAACTTAATATTTTTATGTGGCCCTGTAAGATTAATACTAATCATACTGTATTTATAAAAAGCATTCTTTTTTGCGTATGAATAACATTTTTCAATTTCATTAAGATTTATGCAAAGTAAAGTTATTAAAATTTGGTTTGCAGAAATACCTCTCATACACGCAATACTTGTAAGTCTCCCTGTACACAAAACAGTGGTAGTATTTTCTCCATTTCACATAGAAAACATCCGATAGCGAACTTAAATAACATATTTCAATTTCATTAAGATTTGTGTAAAGTAACGGTATTAAAATATGGTTTATAGAAATGCCTCTCATAGAAAAAAAAATAGTTTGCAGTACTTTCCGATGCCCCTGTACACAAATCAGTAGAGGTATTCACTCCATTTTTAATAGGGGACATCCGATAGTGAACTTGAAAAACATATATTAGTTTCAAGATATTCCATAAATATTTACCGGAGTTAGAGCGCCGAAAGACAGACAGATGGGCAGACAAACAGATACACAGATACACAAATTGAAATTATATTCACACTTAAAAATTGTTAGACAATGTTAAAAACGCTTAATGTAAACGAAAGTGCAATTCCAGCAAACTTTTCTTAACAGCTCTTTATGTATCTGAATATTTTTTTGTTGCTCTGTAAAACTAATACTAAACATACTATATTCTATAGAAAGCAGTCTTTTGTGCATATGAATAACACATTTCAGTTTCATTAAGCTTTGTGGAAAGTAAAGTTATCAAAATTTGGTTTATAGAAATACTTCTCATATAACGCAATGCTTTGGTATGCTTTCAAGTGTCTCTGTGCCCAAACCAGTGGTGGTATTTACTCCATTTAATATATAAAACATCCGATAGTGAACTTGAATGACATTTCTCAATTTCATTAAGGTTTGTGTACAGTAAAGGTATTAAAATATGGTTTATAGAAATATCTCTCGTAGAACACAATGCTTTGTAAAAGGTTTGGGTGCCTCTGTACACAAACCAGTAGAGATATTAACTCCTTTTTCAGTAGGGAACATCCGATAGTGAACTTAAATAACATATATCAGTTTCAAGAAATTACATAAATATTTACTGGAGCCAGAGCGCGGACAGACGAACAGACAGATACTTAAATTGAAATTATATTCACAGATGAAAATTGTTAGACAATGTGAAAAACGCTTAATGTAAACGAAATTGAAATTATAGCAAATTTTTATGAACAGCTCTTAATGTAACTGAATATTTTTGTGTGGCGCTGTAAATGTAATGCTAATCATGCTATATTCTATGCAAAACATTCTTTTGTGCATATGAATAACATATTTCAATTTCATTAAACTTTGTGGAAATAAAGTTATTAAAATTTGGTTTATAGAAATACCTCTCATAGAACGCAATGCTTTGGAGTACTTTCGAGTGTCCCTGTGTACAAACTAGTGGTGGTATTTATTCCATTTTATATATGAAACATCCGATAGTGAACTTGAATAACATGATTCAATTTCACTAAGATTTGTATACAGTTAAGGTATTAAATATGGCTTACAGCAATACCTCTCATAGAACACAGTGCTTTGGAATACTTTCGGATGTCCCTACAGGAATTAGAGCGCGGACAGACAGACAGACAGACGGACGGAGGGACAGACAAGCCTAAGTCACTTTTAAACCTTGTTGGAAAGTGTTAAAAAGGAAAAAATGCTTAAACTTCCCTTAATATATCAACTGTAAAAATTGCCGCATTTAAGGGATAAAATGTGTCGCATTTAGGAAAATGGTGTAAACAGACCCTTAAATGCGATAAAAATTTTTAACCCCTCTTTTTAAAAAAATGTAGTATTTTTTTTTTATTTTCTTCTGGTAGGTATAAAGGGTATTCAAGCACATGACGTAACAGTGGTTATTTGACCTTGAAAGATTAAAGGATAAAATTACAGTTACTATAAGTTTGTGATTTAAGCATTTAGATTTTCAGTAGAAGAACTTTGTCGCATTTATGGGTTATCGCATTTAGGCACAATGACCTTATATGTAACTAAACAATGTATTCAATATTTCTTTAATTTATTTTGAGAAATCATCAAGATGCATATTTATATTTTTAACGAACCTATATTACATGTAAGTATAGAAATAGTAAACACATAGATAAAAAAGAAAATTTATCTTAAAATCGTTCTTCTAAATTCCATTTCGTTTTTCCTATAATCCTGCCAATAATTTGATCTCAAAATCATCAGTAATCTCGTAGACAATTTTTCGACCATTACTCTAATATAAAAGTAGAAAATAAAATAAAAATCGTTTTCTACCCCTTTATTAACTCAATTTTTATGTTCCTGCTGTAGATTTCAAGGATAATAATAGTCTTTAAACAAGATTTCGAGATATCCATCAATATCCCTTTCAAGGGAAAACAAAATATTCTGTATTTACTTTTTCCCCTTTTGTTTCAAATGAATGTTCTTTTGCGATTTATTTAAGTAAAGTTAAGAAGGTTGTTCTTAGTAAGCTAATAAATTTCATATAATAAATTCAATGATACATAAAAATATTTCGTTGTCCCAAAAGTATTAATACTTATTTAAAAATATATTTAATTTTTTTAATATTTTTGTTAAAATCTATTAAAATTGTATATCTTACGTGTTTAAAAAGAGAAAAATGTATCATTCTCAAGTATTCATTTGATTGCTTTTTTCATTTTTACTTTCCTAATATACATGTGTAAGGAAAGTATTGTAATCATAACAGAAATTCAACTTTAATATTTTTGTGTATCTATAAGTTTTGAAGTCATTGAGTTCATATTTCCTATTATCACGGTATGTATGTATGTGTTTTTGTACGTATGTATGTATGTGAATAAACACGATGGCCTCTAATGCATGACCCCTATTGATTTTTGTGAATCTAGAACTTTTTTTTTCTTTTTTTACCAGGACAAAAAAAAAATTTCTTTATCATAATGACCTACGGACTCAAATTATTTAAAGTGTGATATTGTTTAAATGTGTTATTCAGTTGAGTTGCAAATTTATATACATGTTATAGGTCGCAGTCACAAAACCTGTATAGATTTTGGTGAATCTACACTTACGTTTTTTTTACAGGGACACAAAGACGCATTCTTTATAATTATGACCTACAAGCTCAAATTATTTAAAGTAGGATAGCATCTATATGCCTTATTTGAATAAAATGAAAATTTATATGTATGTTATAAATGACAATCACATAAACTGTATGGATTTTGATAAATCCAACTTTTATGGATTTTTATAGTGACGCAACAAAAATTTTTTTATCGTGTTATAGCGTCTAAATGCCTTAATCGCTTAAGATGAAATTTTATATACATGTTATAGGTTACCGTCACATGAATATTATTCATTTTAAGGAATATAACACTTATAGTTTTTTTACAGATACACAAAAAAATTTTTTTTATCATTATCACCTATGTGCTTAAAATATTTGAAGTGCAATAACGTCAAATTAAACAGCATATTATATGGGAGAAAATACTGAAACACGTTATTGAAATTTTCTCTTTTGTTTATTTAACAACTTTTTTTTTTTTTGAGTAATTAACGGTAATTTAAATAAACTAATGTTCAGAAAGTCAAGGTGAGACACTCAAGATATTTTTTTTTTCTGGGAATGAAATTAGTTTTAAAATAATCTAATAAGGAAATGCATTACGTAGCACTGTTTTGTTTTCATAATTAAAAAAAGAAAGGAAATTCATTCAGTTTTCATGGATTTTAACGCTTTTTAGATTCTATGTCACTGACTAATAATAAACCTAGACAGTCATGCCAGTTACATTGTTTAATCTTCAATTTTTAACCTTCATTGAATAACCTTTTATACTCATGTTTGTGAAAAATTCAACACCATGAAGGGATTATACAAATTACACCAAACTTACAGGAAATGTAAAGTGGGGTAGGGCGTGCAAATGATTAGAATTACAAAGCGATTGCGCATGCGTGGAACGAGAACCGAATCCTTAGCAGTCGCTTGTTCCACTTACATAAAGGACTGTAGAGGCGTGTTGAAATTTGTTTACTCTGTCTGCGATAAACGTTTAATTGGTGGTCAATATGCCTCGTGAAAAGCAGCGGGTGCCAAACCAATAACTAACGGAGTTCGTACAAGGCCACATCGTTGGTATGCGAGAGGGTGGATTTTCGTATCGAGAAATCGCAGCCTGCACGCAGTGTAATGCCACACAAGTGATGCGCGTTTGGAAGCAAAGAAAAGAGGAGAATGAAACAAACCGAAAACCTGGCAGTAGGGCACGCAATAGAACAACGGCACGAGATGACAGAAACCTCATCCACATGGCTGTGACAACCGTACAGCATCCTCTGCTGTGTCAGAACAACGTTGGTGCACGGCTACAGGTATTTTGCTGTCTAGCTCCACGGGTCGTCACCGTTAGCTGCAGAATGAACTGCGTGCAAGTGTTTCTCTACGAAGGATTTCCTTCTCGCTGCACCACAGACGCCTCCGACTTCAATGGGCTTAGCAACACAGCACGTGGCGTGCCCTGTGGTAACAAATTATTTTCTCCGATGAATTTCACTACAATATGGAGTGCAATGATGGAAGAGTATGCGTCAGACGTTACAGGGGGGAACGTCTGCTCCCACAATGTGTTATGCAGCGTCATACTTCAGAAACGCCTAACATCATGGTGAGGAGCTATTAGGTATAATTGTCAATCCCAGCTAGTGCACATTGCCTGCAACCTCAACAGTGATCGCTACTTAAGGGAAATTTTGGAGCCAGAGGTCCTTCCCTTCTTTGACGCACTCCGGGTGCTGTATTTCAGAAGGATAATGCATGTGCACATGTTTCTTAGACTGCACAAACCTTCTTCAGTGCACAGCAGGTTTCGCTTCCATGGCCTGCATATTCTCTGGATATGTCGCCCATCGAGAATGCCTGGGATTTCATTGGTCGGCGACTCGCATATACAACTGGTGGGGCGCACAGTAAGATTGAACTTTGGCATCAAGTCGAAGCCATCTGGAATATGCCATTCCCCAGGATTACATTCAAGACCTGTTTGATTCAATGCCACGACGTATAGACTCTCATCGCTCAGCGTCGTGGACACATGAAGTACTGATTTCAGACGTTCTTTTTGTTTTTTTGTCTTGTACATTAGATCGTTTATTTGTATTACTATCAGAAATATGTGGAATAAATTGCATTAATTTCTGACAATTCTTTCATAGTGTTGGAATTATCACAATCATGAATGTATCTATGCGGTGGGGCAGTAAAGAATATATATTGTTCCTAATTCTGGATATGTATGTCTAACAGCTGCCAATTGGCGCTACTGTGCTGAAATTTACCTCTTGAATAGGATAAGTTAAATTATATAGCATGTGTATGCAGCAAATTTGTTATGTGAAATAACCATTATGTAAATGAATACTGATTTAATTTAGGCGTGTATCAGCCGTTAAATGACGCTGCTATTAGTCAACATGGAAACTCAACATACACTGTTAAAAATTTATGTACATTTAATGTAAATATTTATCTAGAGTCTATGTAAATTTACAGCTAATTTTTTGTTAAAAGTGATTAATCGAGATTCTCAATCTTTATTCTGTACTTTTACCTAATTTTATAAATTAATTTTTTAATTAAAATTAAAAATGACTGTTTCTACATCAGAAAAATCATTCTAAGTCCGAAATATATTCTCAACAATAATTAACTAAATTAATATTGGTTATTAAAATGGATGTATAAAATAAGTTTTTTAACGTCTCCGTTTATTTTTCTCTGTAATTTTACGTAAGACTTAAGATAATAGATTACACGGAGTTTTCTGTTGAAATTTTTAATAGTGTGGCCACAAATCACTTCGTTCTTACAGATTATAGCACAGATTTATCAGATTATAAACATATATATTATCTCACGTATTTCATAGTTTAACATTTAATGAAGGTACCCTCTGTAGTGACTTTTTAAAAAATATATTGTGTTTAATTCTAAGAAAAAAGTCACACAAAAACTGTCTTTAAAACTTTATTTTTGAAAAGAAAGAACAAGGCTTAGTTTTATTTGATTGATATATCAAAACGAAAAATTAGCAGACGTTGAAGTAATTATTGAATACAATGATATGCAGGATATTTTTTTTTCACGTAAACTTATATAGATTTTATTGCGGTACACATACGTGATCTCCTATTACCTTGTTGAACCATTAAATTTCACAAAGGTTCAATAACCTTTAACGTTCACGCATATTTTCTTTTGAAAACTGCCAAACAAATTTCGAGAATGAGTATCAAACACCTTGCTGATCCTAAGTAGGTTACTGTTGTTGTTTAAAATTTCTGTAAATTTAATGTAAATATTTATCTAGAGTCTCTGTAAATTTACAGTAATTCTTAGTTAAAAGTGAAAAATCGAGATTTTCAATCTTTATTCTGTATTTTTACCTAATTTTATAAAATAATTTTTTATATAAAATTATAAATGACTGTTTCTACATCAGAAAAATCATTTTAAGTCCGAAATATATTCTCAACAATAATTAATTAAATTAATATTGGTTATTAAAATGAATGTATAAAATAAGTTTTTTAACGCCTCCGTTTATTTTTCTCTGTAATTTTACGTAAGACTTAAGATAATAGATTAGACAGAGTTTTCTGTTGACATTTTGAACAGTGTGGCCACAAATCATTTCGTTCTTACAGATTATAGCACAGATTTTTCAGCTTATATACACATATTATGTCACAGATTTCATTGTTTAACATTTAATGAAGTTACCCTCTTAATGACTTTTTAAAAAATGTATTGTGTTTAATTCTGAGAAAAAAGTCACACGAAAACTGTCTTTAAAACTTTATTTTTGAAAAGAAAGAACAAAGCTTAGTTTTATTTCATTGATATATCAAAACGAAAAATTAGCAGACGTTAAAGTAATTATTGTATACAATGATATCAGGATTTTTTTTTCATGTAAATTTATATAGATTTTATTGCGGTACACAAAGTTCACAAAGGTTCACTAACCGTTAACGTTCACGCATACTTTCTTTTGAAAACTGCTAAAAAAATTTCGAGAATGAGTATCAAACACCTTGCTGATCCTAAGTAGGTTATTATTGTTGTTTTGTAGCTTAAGACTGACTGTCTACACTAGGAGCCTACCAATGTGGGTGAAATGCTCTCCTTGGGGTTCTTTCTAAAGGTTTCTAGTACGTATTTTCGATAGATTTGAAGAAAACATGAAAAACCCCAAACGGCTAGGTCAATGAGCGCAACCTGTGATCAAACCCAGCACTTTCCATCTATCAGCTTTAAGCGCAGAACCGCGACCTATGTATGAAAAATTAATATATATAACATTTTGAATTTTCGCGAGATATTTTGTTGGAAACCTTTATATGTTACACTGACTGAGCAATGAGTAATTAATTTAATAAATAACATTTTAAATAAATACTATGGACTTAAAAAAATCTCTCAACATTTGTTTCAGGTGAAAATAACACAACATTTCACCAGGTGATAAAAAGGAAAATTGTTTGAGTGCATCCTGAAAAGAGCAAGATGCAATCCTACTTACTAATATATGTATAGTGAGTATTGAATACGATTTCCTCTGAATTATATCATTCTTTAAATTTCAGGTTTGTGTTATTTTCTACCAAACACAAATAAAACAAAAATTTAAAAATCTATTAAAACATGATTGAGGATGAGAGGGTTTTATGTCACATTTCTGCTACACTGTGGGCAATTGGAAACGATTAAAACAAGGTAAAATATTAGAAATGATAACATATTGAATTTTTTGCATAAACAATGTTAAATGTTTAAGTATAGTGTGAGACCAATGAACGTTAAAAGCTTAATATGGTAAGAATGACTACGAAATTTGCACAATTTCTTTTTGAAAGAGTACGCTTATTTTACACAAATAAGATAAATAGTCTGAACTAATCATATTTTATTATGGTTGTATTTGATACATCTCCCTCTCTCTCTCTCTCCACTTCTCTACGCTTCTCTATATTATTTCTTGTAATTATCTATCAATAATTTCAGGAAATTTCTCAAAGTTCCGAAAGGGAATATGATGATTAAAATAATATTTCAAAAGTATAAAGTCTGTGTTATTAGTTTTGAATAGTAATTTTTAATATCTAATAGTAATCTAAAAATTTCTTTTCCTTTTATCCAACAGTTACATATTATGGAATTACTTAATAAACAATTTCATTTTAGTATTAGCTCATACATTTTCTTTATTACAATCTGTATGAAAAAAGTATATCCATGTTTTTTTTAACATTTTTTTTATTTATTTAATGGCACACATTGTAAATTCCTTAATAAGATTAAGAATTTGATTTTTAAAGAACGTAACATTTGCCAGTTTCTCACGATACTTAGAAGGGTAACAAAATAATCCTGTTTTAAAATTGCTTTCATACATGATTAATTATAATTTTATTATAAAAACTTTTGTAGTATAGGAGAAAAAATTACAAATTGTCTACGATGACGTGAAAAATTAAAGATTGTGATAATGTATACTGCACACCCCCCCCCCCCTCCTTGAAAAACAGAAATAATACTTTTTATAACTCACAAACTTACAAACGTACCTTACGAAATGCACTTAAATTCGTTTTTTAGTTTCTTGATACTGTAATTAGCTTTGGTTTTGCCTCTAATTTCATTTTAGATCAATTAATGGAGGTTTAACAATAAATTGCCCATTATTATTATTATTATTTTTTTTTTTCATTTTTGGAATTTTAGAAATAATTTCAAACAATATCACATATATAAAATTAAAAATGCGTAACAAACGTAATAAATTTATTTTTTATATTATTTTACAAAATTGGTTTCCGTGGCAACGTTTGGTTACTAATATAACCAATGTAGGTCTAAATTAGATTGGTTCAAAAATAACTGATGTTGGTTTAAGTAAAATTGATTAAGCTATAATGCGATGTTGATTTAATTAAAATTCGTTAGACTATAACGAATGGAAAATTACTAAATCGTATTCTAGGAATCAAAACATTTGACGATCCTTATAACTATATTCGGAGCCCGTACAGAGGGATTTTGAGTGTTTCATACATCGGAGAGCGTGTATTCAGTATTCAAATAGCAAAGTGAAACATGTGTTATACAATATTATTCAGTTATTACTTATATAACAATCCAAGAAAGAATTAAAAAAGATACATGTATACAGGGTGACCAGTTTAAAAGAATACTCGTTGGTTTTTCTTATTACCCTTAATTATGACGGATGTGGCAACTATTCTAACGCTAAACTATAATTTATTGTTTAAGTGTGGGAGACAATTTCCAACACTGTTGGACTGTTACAACTTTATTTGTAAGGTAAAACATAAATGGAGACGCACAATTATTTTTAATCCTGTAATAATTTTATTTATGAAAAACAAAATTTAATTATTTTTTTTTTACATTATCATTCCTACATTAGACTTATCATTATCATTATCATTTTTACATTATCATTTCATAGGCTTTTACAGAGAAGTCCTGCAGACATCAATGAATTAAAACAGATCATAGCTGGAGAAATCTCGTCAATAACACCAACAATGCTGCAAAGTGTGTAAAAAACTTGGTTCGACGTGTTCATGTTTGCATTCAAAATGGTGGCGAACATTTTAAACATTTTCTGTGAGGAATGATAATGTAAAAAAATTTAATTAAATTATGTTTTTCAAAAATAAAATTATTACAGGATTAAAACAATTGTGCGTATCCATTTCTGTTTTACCCCACGAATAAAGTTGTAACAGTCCAACAGTGTTAGAAATTGTCTCACAAACTTAAACAAGGTTCAAACAATCATGCTTCAATGTTAGAATAGTCGCCACATCCGTCAGATTTAAGGGTTATAAGAAAAATCCACGGGTACTCTTTTAAACTGATCATCTTGTATATACAACAAATCGTGTGGTTTGCATAGGTTATAGAAAACTTTTTAAACTGTACTTCCCCATTACACCATCAAACCTTCAACTTATTTAATATCCTTCGTAAACATTAAAATATATTTTTAAAAATAAATAAAATTAAATAACATGAAATACACATTGAATAATTTTCACAAAAATTCCATAAAATGTTCAAATAATTTTGTATGATCCTGTCAATCAGCAATTAATGCTAATCATATTATATTCTATAGAAAACATGCTTATTTTCATATAAAAACATATGTCTATTTTGTGATGCATTATGAAGTATTAATATGTTTAAATAGGCTTTAAAGAGATATACCTCAGTGCATATAATGTACCACAAATATTCTGCAAGTTCTTATATATATACATAAATATTACCACTGTTCTTTGTAAGTTATTCAGTATGAAACAGGGTATAGTAAACAAGAAAAAAATACATTAGTTTATAACAGATAAAAACCATCAGTACATAGCGGTTAATAATATATCAGAGTTTTAAATAATAATTCTAATTTAATAATTTTCATTTAATAAATAAATATATTTTATAAAAGAAATTTTAATATCATATGTGTTTTTTAGACAGAATTTTTTGTTGTTAATAAAAAAAATCAACTTTTTTTTTTTATTCAGCGTTAAAATTAAACTTTTATTTTCACTTTTAATAATTCCAATAGATAAAAAATTCTAATTTGTATTTTTTAATAATAGATTAAGTTAAACACTTAGTAAATTTATTTTCAGGATTTTTTTATCAAATAAAAATTAAGTTATGTCAATTATTCCTTTTTTTTCCAGAAAAAAAAAAAAAAATTTATCAGAACAAATCTTTTACTAAGATTATTTCATGGAAGTCAATTAGGTTTTTCTGTTACACAAAAAAAAGAAAAAGCTTTATTATGACAGAGTTATTTTTTTTTTTTTTTTTTTACCTGTTTAAAAAACTATTTCTGCTAAATATTTATCTTTTTTTCAATTTGTAAACAGTTAATTAAAACTTAATAAGATAATACGTTGAATGAAGTGCAAATAAAATTACCACTTGATAAAATGTTTCGATGTAAAAAAAAGTACTA
Organism: Salticus scenicus; assembly: GCA_963930645.1. Lineage (NCBI taxonomy): Eukaryota > Metazoa > Arthropoda > Arachnida > Araneae > Salticidae > Salticus > Salticus scenicus. The sequence goes on along the minus strand of OZ005659.1, from coordinate 62,261,361 downwards.
TGTATTTTATTTTATTACACAAATACAATGTTTAAAGTACTAATATGCGAGTCATAAAAAATATATTTACATTTGTATAGAAAAAATTGTATTTAAAAACTTAAACAAATATAAAATAATATGTCTAACGTTGTTTATTTATCATTACAATAAAAAACTTTCAATTAAAAATATCTGGAGTGACTCCACTCGGCTTTCCAAACATAAAAAAATCAACGGTTTATAGATAATTTAAAATAAGAGCAGTCGTTAACTAAACAAAATAGAATATTTTGATAGGGCGTTTGAGTACATTTCACTTTATAGCATGTTGTTCAATTTAAGGTTATTGTCGTTCAAATATTTTAAGTACATAGATTATAATGATAAAGAAATTTTCGTTGTGTCTCTGTAAAATTCTATAAGTGACTCATCAAAATCTATGCAGTTCGTGTGATTGTGACCCATAGCATGGATAGAAATTTTCAGAACAACTGAACTAGATGTTTAGGTGATATTGCATTTTAAATAATTTGTGCCCATAAGCTACAATAATAAAGAAATTTTCTGTATGGCACTGTAAAAGTCTATGAGTGCTAGATTCTCCAAAATTCATATAGTTTGTGTGAAGATGATCTATACCATATGTGTAAATTTTCAGCTCAATCGGATAACCCTTTAGACGCTATCGCATTTTAAGGAATTTGATTTTTTTTTCTTTGAACTATATTTGTTAGATTTATCAAAAACTATGGAGCCTGTGGAACTGTGGCTTATAACATGTGTATAAATTTTCATCAGAATCGAATAAAGTATTTAGACGCTTTAAAGAACGCTTTAAAGAAGAGCACTTTAAAGAATTTGAGCATACATATTGATAAAGAATTTTTCTTTGTGTCCTTCTAAAAAGACTATAAGTGCTATACTCACCAAAATCATCAGAGTTTGTGCTACGGTGACTTATAACATAGCAACTTTCAGTTTATTCGAACAAAGCGTTTAGACGCTATCGTTTTCACTCTCATACTTATACACACACACGCGCATATACACGCATACATCATCGTAAAAAAGCAAAAATTAACTCAGGGAACCTCAAAACGTATAGAAGCGCCAAATCTCATAGCCAGATTTTTGATGTGATTACAATACATTTCTTACATATGTATGTGCAGAAAGTAAAAATTATTTGAATAAGAATTTGACAAATCTCTTGAGAAAATTATGTTTCTTTCTTTAACATTGCATTTCTATACACATATTATTAGAATTTAATGTGGAAGACTTAAAGTATTGTGTTTGAGCTCGTTCAGTGTATTTTAAAACAAGCATTTATATGACACTGACAAGCTTTTATTTCACAAGCGTTCCTGTGATAGGAGTTACAAATTAAAATAGCGTTGTTTTACATAATATTAATATTATATATCATGTTTTTTGCCTTTGTACACTACATATGTTAAGATAGAAGCCATGATATGTTAAGATATAGCCATGAACTAAATGGGAATAAATCACAACATAGCAGCACCACCTATTGGGTGATATAGTTAATCAGCAGTTAACCAGTTAATCAGCAACAATTTAAATCAAGTCTAACCAGTTATCAATCGTAGTTCAATTCCGCCCATCGGTTCATAAAATACTTCAAAATTTCCGTAACACATCATACACACACGGACAAATGGTCATTTTCTAAAGATGAGTGAATCATGTTTATGTCATTTCAAAACGTGTAAATTTATCCAAAATCGCTGAACAAGTGGCGCTGTGATCGCATTTTTTCTAAATTTTTATCATGGTAGTATAGGACAAAATTTCGTATAAATGTACATAATGAGAGTTATTTTTAACTTGTTATTGTAAAATTAATATGAATTATTGATAATAGTAGTAGTTAACTAGGAAACAAATTCTCTGCATGTGTGTGTGTGTGGGGGGGGGGGGGGGGGTAAATTTTCAAGATGGGTATCTTTCGAAAGGTCTCGTCAATACCTTTAAAACGATTGGTTTAACTATAAATCTGTGATAATTTAAAACAAAGTTATCGATTTTTGTTTTTACTTTTAACAAAAAAAAAACCTTTTTTAAAAAAAAATATTGTTACTGAGGGAATTTGTATAGGAAAATATAGAAGAAAGTTTTATGGTGGCTGCAACACACTAGCTTAATTTGTTGAATGTATAAAACTTTGATCTACTACTCATTCACTTGTAATCATTTTTACCACTCTAATGGCAGTTGCCTTTTAGAAAGAAAGATCTGTAGTCGAGAGTTTAAAAATGTTACAGCTATACAAATTACTGTGTTCATGGTTTCATTTGAATTTTAAATGATAGCCTGATTTAACAACTTTCTTCTCTATTAATTTTTAAAAACAAAATAATATATCTATAAAAGGGAAAAGTGCATAAAAAATAAAAGTATTTTAAATTACTTTCTTGACATCGTAAGAAAATAATTTTTTTATTCTGCAAATCTGGGTAATCACACCTTTCGAATGATACCACTTTCACCCATCATATGTCATAATTAATATGTTAAAAGTGTACCACAAATTTCACGTTTGCCTATTAATATATATATAAGTGTTTAATTCAGAATACTGTCTTATAGAAATATCTTCAGAGACCATACAGGAGATGAAAATGTTAAGTACTTTTTTAAGCGACTTTTAAAACTCATTATTTTACATTTCATTTTATTTCCTAAATGCAAATATAAGAAAAAAATTCAGATTAAATAGAAATGAAGATTATTATGTTGAGATCAGCTAATCAATTTGGATATGAGACGAGGCTTCTTTTCTCTAAATTCACCCTATATACGGGATACAGGGTATCCCGTAAATCTGTAGTTATTTTAAAAATTCATGAAAACTAAAGGAGTTCATAGAACTGAATGCGGTTTGCGAAAAAATTATTCTCCTGAAAGTTTTTTTTTTTTTTAAGGAAAAAAATATATAGCTAAATGTTTCGTCGATAGAGGGCGCTGCACTGACGCATAACGAGAAATATGCCAGTGAGAATACTATAAATTGTAGAGTTTTACGATTAACACAGCTTCTTTCTCTTTTTTTTTTTTTTTCCTTACTGTGTGCACGATACTGACTTGATGGATAAAGCGTTTTTGGTGAAGATGGTTTCCTTGAGCTAAGAATCGCCGCCTGAAGGCAACGAGATATATAAATTAGAGTGCTTATTCAATGGATAAAGGATTAGCTTTCCGTGGTTCAACATGAATCACGTGATATGTCCCAAAAGGTTGCTATAATTGGCCCTTTATTTCCATTTTGGCATTTAAAATTTCAGTTCGGATAATTATCATTATTATCATGTAACACGATCCTATAACCGAAATAAATTGTTTTTAAAATAATTTAAATATTTCACATTATAATAAATTATATATATATATATATATATTCATTATTTTCCAACAAAGTTTAAAAGTGTTTATAAAGGAATGTTAAACTTTTAAAAGAGCTAAATTTAGCAGCAAATAATAATTTATCGACAATTTTTAAATATTTTGTCGGTTAAATTTCAACTACACGAAATAAAAAAGAAGTAAAATAAAAACTAAAATTATTTAGAATAAAAAAAAAAAATATATTAAACATAAGTAAACAAAAACATTGGCGGTTATGACTTACGCCAAATCCAATCTCCAAACTGTTGCCATAGAAATTCATTGAAAATAAGCTGTTACCAAGGAAACCATCGCATAGATGGCTCATGTCACATGACTCATGTTGGATCATGCCAGGGTTACCGTTTATCACTCTACATTATTTATCTCGTTGTCTGAAGCTGTAATTAGCGATGTTGTAACTTGTTTACAAAGTGCAATTTGTGGTGATAGCGAAAGCACAAAATAAAATTTATATGTCTGCTAAGATTTTCATGGCAATAAATATAATATTTCATGAAAATTAGTGATTTTTTCTCGTACAGTACCCTCTACCGACGAAATTTTTAACTATTATTTTTTTCTTCACCAAAAAGTATCCCCCCCTCCTTTCATGAGAATAAATTTTTCGTAAACTGCGTTCAAATCTATCATTTCCTTCATTTTTTTTTTTTTTTTTTTTTTTTTAATGAATTTTTTAAATGTCTACAGGTTTATGGTACATCCAATATATATATATATATAAAATACTTAATTTTACTACTAAACTATGACAACAACTGTTCTTCAATAAATAAATAATGTATTTTTTTTTTTCCCTATAGATAAGACAATTTAAGTATATTTTTAGGCAATATTTAGAAACAATCTCTCTAAAAAAGTTATTTCTCGTTTACTGACTTGCATCAGATTTTAATTTTGTGTTTAATATTTTGAAAAGAAAAGTTGTATTTTCATCTTTAAAAAGTTCCTTCAGAATAAAATAAAATTTCATCCTATGCAAAATTAAGAACTATCTGAAATTTAATACTTTTTTTCTTAACATTTAATGAAAGATATTTCAACGGAAATTCAACAATTCAGCTGCAATAAATTTCTTGGAAAACACTTTAAAATAAATTAAGAATAAAAAAAAAAATACCTTGCACTTGTCAGATTCTCACGTTTTTTATGTAAATCAAGCTGATTTGCGTTACTAAGCATTTTTCTTTTTTTTTTTTTTTTTTTTTTTTTTTAAGAAAATCATGATTGGTTTGTTAAAATTTAATTACAACATTTTTTAAGAGAATAATTAACGTGATAAATGTTTGCACTTAATTAACAGATTATGTCAAGTGAAAAATCTCAGGCTTAAAATATTTTTTTTTTTAATTCTTTTTTTATATATAACAAAACGATTACTTCATTTAAAAATAAGACCTTAAAATTAAAATGCTTTTAGAAAATAAAACATTGTTTTATATTTGAAATTATTAAATCTGACTTGCTGAAGAAAAAACAATATGTATATTTATTTATAAATTTATTTACTTCAATTATGCATATAGAATGTAGATGTGTACTTGCATTTTTTTTTAAAACAGCTTAATTAAATGAAATTAAAATCAAAGATGAAAGTTTCAGTTAAGTAAAAAATGAAATAAACAACAACAAAAAAATATTCTAGACTTTTCTAGTTCTTAATTTATGTGTAACTAGCTGACCCGTCCGGCTTCGCACTGATGAACAAATTTTAGTTAAAGATGGATTGATATGTAAAAAATCAAGAAATATATCAGTTTATATGTTATAGTCAGGCAATATTATTAACTGGAAAGTCAAAATATAATTTTACAATTATTTTTTTTAATTAGTTGTTAAATGTTGGCAATTTTTACTTAATGCTATTTATTTATTTATTTATTTATTTCATATAAAGAAACATTTCTTTACTCATGAATAAAAAATATTGAAAAATAAACCTATGACATGAAAATGTTTTTGATAAAATTGACGTCATAATAGCTTTAATTATTATTTATTTTTTCATTTCGCAAATATATTTAATTTTTCCATAATTGATTATTATTTTAATAATGTATATTAAAGGAGAAATCAATAATATGAAACAATATTCGTACAATATATACTATTACAGAATCTGGTGTGAAACAACCACACGACTTCCATTACCCACTATTACACGTAATATATACAATTTTTTGGAGATATTACTTGCATTTTTTGAGATTTTCGAGTAAGAGAAACTTGATACACGTATAAAGACACATACAACAGAGTTTGCATAGCGAGTTAAAAAATAAGGGGAAAAAAATAGATAGTTATTTTTTTAAACACGAATTTCCGAGATCTAAAACTGAACTACCTAATCAAGATGACCGTTAATATTCCTGTAACTAGTATATAACCCCGTCAAAAATGACGGAATGTGAACGATAAATCTTGAAAACAATGTTTAGATCATGGTGGTTACCACGTGATCATTTAAATGTATTTTCAATTTTTGTTTATAAATCAAATGTGTTTCGACATTTTATAATTTGCGTTCTTTGTGAGGTCTAACTGTAATAGAGACAGTGTCCGGAGATGAGAGAAGTCGTGTAGAGCCACACCAGATTGTAAAAACGTGAGAAAAATTGCAACTTTGTCCTTTATCATGGTTTTGTGAGGTCTAACTGGAACGTTTCCGGCTGCAATCTTTAAGAGACAGTGTCCGGAGATGAGAGAAGTCGTGTAGAGCCGCACCAGATTGTAAAAACGTGAGAAAAATGGAGGCTTTGGCCTTTATCACGGTTCTGTGAGGTCTAATTGCAACGTTTCCGGCTGCAATCTTTAAGAGACAGTGTCTGGAGATGAGAGAAGCAGAGCTGCCAACCTAATCCGGCAAATTGTTAGTACCGCCTCTTTTTCTACACCACGTAATTTTTAGAGAAATTCTCTTCAAATGTATCTACGATGAAATAAGAAGAAAAATACTCTAAAAATAAAGTGGTGTAGAAAAAGGGGCGGTACTAACAATTTGCCGGATTAGGTTGGAAGCTCTGGAGAAGAACCGCACCAGATTTTAAAAACGTGAGAAAAATGGCGGCTTTGGTCTTTCTCATGGTTCTGTGAAGTCTAACTGCAACGATTCCGGATGCAATCGTTAAGAGACAGTGTCCGGAGTTAAGTGAAGTCGTGTTGAGCCGCACCAGATTGTAAAAACGTGAGAAAAATGGCGGCTTTGGCCTTTCTCACGGTTTTGTGAGGTCTAACTGCAATAGAGACAGTGTCCGGAGATGAGAGAAGTCGTGTAGAGCCGCACCAGATTGTAAAAACGTGAGAAAAATGGAGGCTTTGGTCTTTCTCACGGTTCTGTGAGGCCTAACTGCAACGTTTCCGGCTGCAATCTTTAAGAGACAGTGTCCGGAGATGAGAGAAGTCGTGTAGAGCCGCCCCAGATTGTAAAAACGTGAGAAAAATTGCAGCTTTGGGCTTTCTCACGGTTTTGTGAGGTCTAACTGCAATAGAGACAGTGCCTGAGATGAGAGAAGTCGTGTAACGCCGCACCAGATTTTAAAACAATATACAGTATATAATTATTAACACATCACATTAGCAAGTTAATTGTGTGATACATTATTTGTATCATACAAGGATGGAAAGCATTTGCTGACGATGACGCGAATTCAATGATTTTTCTTCACCCAAAAGTTTTCACTTCAAATGGAAAGCGTTCGCTGACGATGACGGGAGTTCAATGATTTTTGTTCACCCAAAAGTGCTCAACGCGCCTAAAGAAGTTTTCACTTCAAAAATTTTACCCGATCAATAAATATGAATGACAATAAAAAAACTGCTGGTTGACAAAAAATATAGGCCCGACAACACAACAGCAACAACACATCCCAGTGTTCCATTAAGTGATCTATACGCAAGCGAAGTGTGACGTCACTGACCGTCCGTGTATGTAAGAAAATGATATCCTATGTTAAGCGCCCATTGGATTTTTTGTAAAAAATTATTAAAAATCGAGGAAAATTATTTCCCGATTTTAATCCCCATATTTGGGTATATATATGTATTAGTTATCATGTGCATATGTTAGATTGAGTTATTTTGCTGTCAAATTGACAAAATTTTAATTTTAAATTTCAAAACTCTGTTGTCCTTGGCGTTTTTGTATTTGGCGATCAAAAACGTACTACGAAAATATACATGCCAGATGTATACTTTCGTAATATGTGTTGTGCGAAATATTGTTTCATATTATTCCTTACTCTCTTAATATAAATTTTTAAAATAACCATGATTTTTGAAAGGAATTAAATTATATTCGCCAGATAATTTGGCGATATATATGTATATATATTTTTTTTCTGCCAAGGATGACAGATATCAAATCTATTCCGCTTCAACATATTAGTATCTTATATCAGATACTTTATTTAGACATTTGAAAACAAATTTCACTTCAAATTATGATAGAATATTTATCATTTTCCTTTTAATTAGTATATTAGTTGGATATTTATTGTGTAATATCATCCTTTGAAATGAAATGTTTATGTTTTCAATGGAATATGGAAGTTTTTTTTTTTTTTTTTTTTTTTTTTTTTTTTTTATCTAGAGTTTTGAAATTTAAAATTCAAATTTTATCAATTTTAGAACAAAAACAACTTAATCTAACGCATGCACATGATAACTATTACATATCTAAACCTAAATATGGGGATTAAAATCGAGAAATAATTTCCCTCGATTTTTAATAATTTTTTACGAAAAATCCATTGGGCGTTTAACATAGGAAATATTTTTCTTGTATCCACGAACGGCCAGTGACGTCATCACTTCGCTTGCGTATTTAAAGTCCTCATAATAAGAAAAAACGATTCCCTTCATTTTACCAAAATACTTTTTTTTTAAGACTATCGTAGATCCTGTTTTCAAATTTTCTAACTAACTATCCAATAACTACAGACACTCCATGCTAACCCAAATTCACCTCTACTCGATACCTCCAACCAGCTATCTCACCCTCAACATCGCCAAAATATCCAGGATCCAGCTAGGGACTTTCTCATTCTCAACCGAACATTTTACCTTGACTCGACATTATCACCTTAGACTACTCTAATTTCAATACTCATTTCAACTGGTGACTTTTACTTGCCCAAACAAGCATTCTATCCCAACTATCATTTTACACTAATTTCAAAACTAAAATCAACTGGCGGCATTTACGTACTAAACTCGGCGCCAATCATACCTTACAATGTAAACAAACAATGAAGTTTGATAACAATATTTAAAGGCTTTAATGCGTTTTTACAAATATTTTAAGATTTTTAAGGCTTTAATATGTTAAGTTGTCCATTTGGAATTTATATTTTCTGAATGGCAACAAATTTGGTTTGTTTTTATTTGGTCTTGCTTTGTTTATAATCATGAAGTTACATAATTCTACTTATAGGTTCATGTTTATAATAGCCAGTGATCCGTCATACTTAATTTAGATATTTAAACATTACAATTGAATAGTTTTTCAAGGTTTTATAGGAAATAAGAATATGTGCGATACAAAACATGTATGAAAATGTTATGTATGTTTCCTAAGTTGAATTAAACAAACGAAAAAAAAAATGGCTGCCAAAAGTCTCTGTTTTGAAGCGGTACTAACCGGATTCATTCATGACAGATGAGGATCATTATATATATATTAATAATAAGCACGTAATACTTGAGAAAGGTTATCTAAATTGGATTAAAGAAAAAATTTTCAAGAATACGTTAGAGCCGTTTCTGAGATACCAACTTTTACCAAAACTTAACATACTCAATTATTGACCTAAAAACAATAATTACATACAAAAGGATATTTAATAGGAAGTTAACATGGCGAGTTTGAAAAAAATCCGTACAGGCGTTTTAAAGGAACGCACTTGCGAAGTCTGAAATTGAGCTGTTTATAGAGGACGCCTATCAATTTTCCTGAACTAAGCAACTTTTCAATCGAAAGGGCATCTAATATATTACTTATATAGCAACTTTGAAGAAAATCATTAGAGGTGTTTTTGAATATGGGCTTAGGGTCCCATTTCTGGTTTTCGATGACCCAATTCCGGTTTTTCAATTTTCACGAAAATTTGGAAAATTTATTTGTACACCAGACCTGAATCACTTGTGAAGTTTAGTAGTTCTATTTTTATTAGTTTTGGAGATATGACAGCCAGAAGATTACACACACACGTGCACATATACACACACACTGACCAATTGCCAAAACCTATACAATACTTCACTAGACGGTGGCGGGTCTCCAAACTCTCATCCAGGGTCCAACCCAGTATCCAATCGTGTACGACTTTACATATCTGATGAGTGAACCAATCAGACGAAGCGTTAGACTAGTGATTGTCCTGAGATGAAAGTAAACAAAACAAGAATGTATTTGCAAGAGAATTATTTACTGTCGATCTGAACGCAACGGAATATAAAAAGATAATAATCCTTAATATAAGATAATTCATCCCAAAGTCCCGTACTCCCTTCAACATTAAAGAATTTAATAATAATAAAATGATAAAAAAAATTAAAGTAGGTATTAATGGCTTAAAATTTTAATTCTTTTTAAAGTAAAAAATCATTTAATAAACATTAAAACTAAAAATTTTGCAAGAAAATTTTGTTAACAAGAAAAATAAATGCCCTCCTAGCTATATTTTGAGTACAAAATGTAATAGCAATTTTTTTTCTTTGAGTTAAAAAATAGTCCATTCTCTCTCTCTAGTAATTAATAATGTATTTCTCTGCATATATTTTTAAAATCACGTTTCTATTTATACTATTCGCAGCATTTCTTTAAATATAAAAGAATTTATGACATTTTTTTATTTGTAAAGGCTATTTTTAAAGCATTTACCTATCTTCTAAATTAATGTATATACATATGTATTAAAAAAAAAAAAAAAATTAAAAATATTTACCTTATTCTCCCTGAACACAAGATTGAGTAGTGCATTTTTTTTTTATCTACTTTATGTAAAAGCATTAAAAAAAAAGTGTTATGTGATTATTAGTCGTTCTTTGTACATGCATACTCAGATAATTTATTTCAGAATGTACCACAGCTAACTGAGCTTCAGAAAATGCCCAATTTGTCTGTATAAAATCTGCTTCTTATTATGATATTAACATAGGCATCGACTTTCCAAAACTTTAATAGGGGAGAGAGAGGACAATTGATCTTTTGTTGTTTTTGAGCAGTAATGCCCCCCCCCCTACCTTTTGCAGCCAGGTATTTCTCTATTCTAATTTTTTTTTTTTTTTTTTTTTTTTTTTTTTTTTATGAAAATTTATATCAGAGATAAAAAGCAAGTTTTTTATTCAGTTCCAGCACCATGCTGTATTCCCATTGTGAAAGGATTTCATTAATGCTGGAAAACAATAATTTCCCTTCAGTTTTTTACTGAATAATAGTGATGATGTATTTAGATTGTTTCTGTGTGAGAGGTAGAAAATGTAGCATGAAGATGATTTTGGGCTATATAAGAATTATTGTTTATTATATTATACTCAGATTAAAAAAATATTTTCTATATTACACCAAAATTTCACACAAATTTAATGTTTCTTGCTTTCCAAAGACAGTAACGTTGAATAGAGAGAATCTTTACACAACTAAATTTTATATTATTGCATTCTGTTAAACATAGTACCTTTGAATTTAACACACTTTTTATTTTGAAGCGTAATTTTTTCTTCCACAGTAGCGACAAATGTTTTTTATTGCGTCGAGAAATATTGTAGTCAACCCCTCCCCCCCCCTTTTTTTTAAAAATACAAACATACAGCAAGCTTTTTACACTTTTCCACAATAAAGTTGAAAATTTACTTTATTTCATTCACCTATGTGTCTGATCGATAATTATGCTTATCAAGATAAGAAATTTATATCCACTATTGCGATACACTGTGGTAGGTACCCGATTGAAAATAAAGATTGTAGCAGGTACAATTTGTTTATAGGGTTATAGGGGTACACAAAAAATTTCTTCTACATTATTCTATATGGGAAGGGGGAAAATATAGTAGTGTTATTGTGCTTTAGGTGTTGGTCTAGAGATTAATGTCAACTGACAAAGCTTGGATAGCTAAATCTGGGTAAAATGGCCCGTGCAGGGGGGGGGGGAGTTAGGGAGTTTAAAGGTCCAAAATTTACACAAGTTTCAGAGAAAACTCAGACAGCTTGGCCGACAACTCCAACCTGGGATTGAACCTGGCACTTCTCATTTAACAGCTTCGAGAACAGAACCTTTCAGTCACTGTTAGTATTTAGACATTGCAAAACTAATATACATTGAAACATGCACTAACATAATTCATTTAGAAATTGATGTGCTCAGCATGTAAACTAATACATTATATATATTCTTTTTACTATAAAGAATTTTTTTTTAATGCATTTACTTCTTTCACATGGGTGCACTATGCACAAAAAAAATGCCAAATGCATTGTTGGTGAAGTATATTTTTAGTCATACATTTATAGCTTTTTTACAAGTCATTGCAAAAGGTATTCAATACATTGCTGACTATATACAATAAATATTTGTAATTTTTTTAAAATTATGATATGATCTGTATGAAACTTTAGCAATGTATCGAAAGTTGTAATGTGTGTAATGTTAACATTTTCAATAAAGGACCACCCAAAATTTTGTACTGTTGGAAATCAAAATCTCAATAATGTGCTTGACTTTACATTATTGTTAATTTTTTCAATTAAAATTTTAAACAGTACATTATAGATAATATTTAATAGGAATTAACAGGCTTTGCCTGTTTCACAGGTCATTATATTTACATGAATTAAAAAAATATATACATATTCACTATTTTTTATCACTTTTAAATATAACCGAAAAAAAAAATTAAATAAATAAATATATATAATAATCTTTTGAAGTTCTTTAAAACATTTTTTGGGGGGGATTACATATAATTTTGGTTTTTAGGTTTTTGTAATTTATCCTGCTGCTTCTAGATATATTTTGTCGCCCAAATTGGCAGCTGTAAGCAGGTACATTTTTTAGCAGTATGTTGTGATGTTTATTTTGTACTGTCTTTGGATTTTATCTGATAATTTTTTTAAACTATATTAGAAGTGATTATGAATTCATGACAAGATATCTGAAATTTTAGTGAGAAACAGTTTTGGCATAATGGAGACATATGATTTATTTTAAATCCTTTCATTATGAAAATTATTATTGTAATTAGGTTTAGCAGTTATATGAAATTAACAGTCTAGTCTTATTTTGTGAATTAAATTATCAGAAAAACTGAAATTATGGAATTGGAAAAAAAAAAAAAAAAAAAAAAAAAAAAAAAAAAACTTGAATTTAGGTAAATTACCTAAATGCAACCACCTACCTCTGTTAATTAGAATAATTTTAAACTCTGAGTCCTTGTTTATTTCTCTTTTTGGTACAGTACTTAGAAGTATGTAGTATTTTTATTCCACTATAACAGTACAAAAAAAAGTCTAAAAAGAGGAAATTTATGAGAGAGCGTCGAGTTCTCATTGTCGCTTATTTACGTTTCAAATTGCATTTAAACTGCTTGATTGTCTATTTCTAAACTATTATTTTGAGGCTGATAAAAACACAACCTACTTTTAGGCACTATAATATTGGATAAATACTTCATTCTATAATAAATTCTAAAATCATATATATGTAAGGATCCGACTTATGTGGGCTTTCAAAACAGAAACTACTAATTCAATTAATTACTAATCATTTAAAATTTAATAGAAAATTAAGGTACTATATAATACAAATATACAAAACGTTAATATGGATTGAAGTTGTACTGCTCAAATGTTCGTTTAACATTTTGTCTAACATAGTTCGTGGTACAAATAAATCACTCATAAGTCCACTTTTCAGTTACTTCAAAACGAAAGTACGCGGTCTCAGGTCTCATACTAAATTCCGGCACTGCTAAACGTCGTCTAAACAAGCGATGCACTCGTCAAATGTGCATGACGTCATCCATTCGTCGACTGCCTCTTTTTCAGCCAGAGCACTTCGCTCCACGATGAAAACGGGTGTTCCGGAAATGGCGTCGTCTCTCGTCACAGGTATGAACTTCCGCTCAGATTCTGCACTCTTCCTCACATCGCTATGGGAAACCCAGCTGTTTTGGAGTTATAAGCTACGGCAAAGAGGGAAACTGGACAGCTTTGGATTCCAATGTTAAGGGAAGTAAGGGCTCGTCACCACATATATATATATATATATTTTTAAGTACAGTTAATATATTTTATACTCATTTCAAACAATTATTTATTTACTTATTTTTGCCTTTTTAGTACCCTTTTCAAACTATTATTTCAAAATAAATATTTGATTTTTCTTTTTTAATTGCACAATATGAATTTCAAGTATGTAATTCATAAAGTTTCAGAAAATTATTTGCTCATAAATTTTAAAAGCCTCCAGATTTTATAGATTTTACAAAAATTAATTATTGGTATAAAAATATACAATACAGCATGATCAGCATAAATATTTTATAATATACCAAGAAAATTAGTAGAGTTTAAAATATAATTAAAAAATAAAACCTTTTGCTTGCTTTGTGCAGTAGCTGAGATATTTTCGCTGGGATTCACCGGCGTGGTCAACGGTGCTGGAAGTGGGACAGAGCAAGTAAAAGGTTTTATTTTTTAGTTATATTTAATTTAAAAGCTTTGTGTTCTTCTGCGATTATTCATAGTACAGTTTTATCAAATATGTTTTTCACTAAATAAATAATTGAAATATTTTTGCCACAAATACCATAAATCACTACTAACATTATGATTAAGTAGTTAAAATGTGATTTCAAACGTAAATAACGACTGTAAGAACTGTATGCCCTCGTGAATTTCCTCCTTTCAAAGATATTTTATTAGTGTGCTAAATACATTATATACTTATAGGCACTGTACTTTAGGTATATTCCAACAGGCAAAGTCTGTGTTATTTTATAGGGAAATTTGTTTCTACAATTACTCATTACTTTTTTTTTTTTTAAATTCCATTACCACATTCAGAAAATTCCTAACCGTTAAATTATTACTTGTTTTTACTGAATTAAAAAAAATAAATAAATAAAGAGTTATGAGAAATCAGTGGCGGATCCAGAACTTGACTTTTTTTTTTTTTTTTTTGGGGGGGGGGGGGGCTAAGATTTTTCAAAGTGTTATTCTAGACCAATAAAAAATTTACAATTGCAATATTCAATTGTGATTGTCAGTGTTTTGGGGGGGGGCTTCAGCCCCCTCCTTAAATCCGCCACTGTGAGAAATTGAGAAAACAAATTACCCCATACGTATGGGCATTGACTGTCAACGAACCCTTCATCAGATGAAAAACGTAAGCAATTGTGCAGAATGAAAACTGTAATGCACTAGTGAATACCAGGGTTGGTTTTTTGACGTCAAAACTGGTTTTTGACGTGACAGGTGTCAAAAACTGGTTTAAACCGTCAAAAACCATATGGGAAAATTGGAAACTGTAAAAATATTTTTTGTTAATTGCAATAGCACTACGAAAAATTGCATATGCAGATGGTAAATTATAGTAATAAACTAAGCATATTAAAAACTCTATAAAACTAACTAAATTTTACAAAAAATAAATAAAAATTTTACTCTTTTTTTTTTTTTTTTCCCCTCCTCACTTTAACATTATGACTTAAAAATATAAACTAAAAATATTAAGAGTTATTAAATATTAAGTTTGTGAATTCAATGACAGGTTAATTTTTAAAATTATGTTGAATGCTGAAATTTCAATGAAAACTTTTAGCATTCAAATATATATATATATATATATATTTTAACAATTAAGTAATTAAATCATATCAATGAATTCATAAAGTAATATCCAGATATTTTAGAATATATTGTTACATGATAATAATGTAAAATCAAGATATGAAATTATAAATTAATTAGATGCGAGCATTTAAAAAAAATGATGGAATTTTTTTTATTTAAATACAGTTTGAGAAATTTTAATGTATTATTTTATTTTGCATTTTAATGTATTTAATATTACATTTCAATGCATATAAATCCAAATTTTCATTCCTTTAAGACATTAATTCATAAAAGAGAGATGTACTGTCTTCTTAATTTAAAATTGAATTATGTGATGCATATTAAAAATATAGTTTAACTAATCATGCAATACCTCAAAAAATTTTTAATTGTACAACATTAAAACATGTTATTAATATTGAATTGATTATAACCGAAAATGAAAAGATATGATGCAATATTGCACAGTAATTTTATTCATTGGGATAGAATACTTATGGCACCATTTAATTACATTTAATAGAGTATTTTGTAAAATTTTTGATAACTTAGTGCAATAAGTAGTTCACCTTAGAACATACAAATTTCTACATTCGAAATTTTGTATTTTGTAAAGGTAATAAATATCAATTTTTTGTAGTTAAACAGAAATCATTGACATTCATAGTAAACAGATAATACTAGTGAGGTAATTTTAAACGGTTTTAAATGTTTTTAATATATTTTATACTTTACCTTTTATTGATTTTAAATAAATAAAAGATAATACTCTTCTAAAAATTATTTTTAACCATGGGAAACTTGTAAACTAACCACTCTTTTTAAGACTAAATTATTTCGTTTCTCTAAATAGGAATACTTCATTGTTAAAATATACTAAAAAGTGTAAAATTTGAGGTTTTTGATGTGACAGTTTAAACCGTCATAAACTGTCATGCGTCAAAAACCTGCCAAACCTGGTGAATACTTTAACATTTTAAAACAGGGTTGGTAGGTTTTTGACAGTTTAAACTTTCTTGTCAAAACCACATATGTTTTTACTTATAAATAGATAAGTTTAGTTATTAATCAATTTATTATTTGAAATAAGCGATTTTGAGTTTTTAAAGAAAAACTGTTATATAATATCTTGATTAATGCATAAGAAAGAAAACCTTACACTTTTAAACATTAATATTTCACTTTATGAAGATTGTTACAAGCATTCAAAATATACGACACTTACTCAATACTCAATTATTTAAAGATTTTTTTTTTAAATTCATAATTAACATAATAAAAATATAAATGCTTTCTAGTTAATTAAATTTTTCTTTATAGTATCCAATTTGATTTTTAAGCTTAATATTTCGTTTAATAGCGTATTTCAATAATATGTCCAGATGAATATATTTACTCAGACAAATATTTATGCATTATTTATTATGAAATAAAGTCTAACCTCGTTAACGTGAATATCAAGGGGATAAAATATTTGTTCATGTTATCAGTAGTTCATGCTATCAGTAAGTAATCTTCATATAACTAACCTTCATTTGTACGAGAATCGTGGAAATAGTTCATGTTAAAAGGAATTAACCGTTAACAGAATAGCTAAATATTCAGAGATAGTGTAATTATTCTCTTTATTTTCACAGGAAACGTTTTTTTTTTAAAGTTTATTTCTTCAAAATGTAAATAAACATAAATATTTATAATTACTTGTATCATTTAATAATAGTTTTTTTTTTTTTTTTTTTTTTTTTTTTTTTTTTTTTGTATTAAAAGAAGACAAAAATTATTGGTTTTTGATAAAAGTGGTTATATGCACAGTTACATTTGTACTCAAAATTATTTTTAAATTTTAATTAACCTAGTTCCAAAATAAGCACTAGGACTAAAATAAAATAAACAATCGACGTCATTGCGAAATCTACTTCAGAAAAACCACTTGTCTATCTAACGCTTCGTCTGATTGGTTCCCTCAGCAGGTATATAAGATCACACGCGATTGGATACTGGGTTGGACCCTGGATAAGAGTTTGGAGGCCCGCCACCGTCTAGTCAATACTTCCACTACCTACGGTAGTAGGGTAATTGAAGTAAACACATACATCTCGTATTTACTACGATAATATACAGATTTTCGTATTACGTTTTCGATCGCCAAATACAAAAATCGCCAATGACGATAGATATCAAATCTATGCTTTGTTTTCAATTAAAATATTGAAAATTTTAATTAAAAATTTATTTTACCAAAATTTATTATAGCTTCTAGCACTTAGAGAGAGACAGTGTAACTTTTGATTATTGAAAAAAAAAAAGCAATCGGCTTTTTAGTTCTAGCGATCGTTCTCTACATATACATATAAACCTTTCTTTTTTTTATATTAGTATAGCTATAGAGCATAGGTATATTAAATAGGTTTCCAGTCAACATAATGTAACTCAAATAATTAAATGCTATTTACATTTCAGTAATGGCTGTATGCGCTATGTATATTGAGCTACTTGCCATAACTGTTAGTTGCTAAAAATAGTCGCCAAATAAATTTAAACATCTCAATACGCAAGCGAAGTATGACATCTCTGACCGCCCGTGGATAGAGCCCCTTAAATAAATAATAGGCCGGCGCATCACCGCCATTTTTTTGCCTCGTAAGAGGACAGCATTTCCGCTTGGCGATTTTATCGCTTCACTGGTGGTTTTAAGAAATTTTCATCTAAAAATAAAATCGACCAAAAATGATAAGCAACACAAGTAATCTGTTTCTGTTTCTTAAATAATTCATAACATTTGAAAGGGAAAAAAAAAAAAGAGCGTACCAATTAAAATTGGAAAGTTTTTTCAACGACCTAATACTATCAGGACACGGAAACAAGACAACTTTGGCGAACCAAAAAAACGTCGCCAAGACTCTACAAACACACAGTAAAAAAGCGTTTCTTAAAATAATTTATGGTTATTAAAATACATATTTTGATTTAAATAATACTTTTTTTTTTAATTTTTTACTTTATAAATGTCAGAAATGCAAAGAAAAGTATAAGTGAATAACAATAAAACTTACTATGCAAAGCTGTGCATTAGGTCCCGGGATCCAAGAATCTGGACGACAATTCGCAGCCCATTTTCTCCTTCTTGCATTATCCGAAGGAAACCTAAACATTTTGTATCCTTTTCTGGAGTGTTTACAGCAGTTTATTGCTGAACAACCTCCCATATTGCCGTTTATTTCACTAAAATTACGAGCAAGACGGTAGAAACAATGGATGCCGTTTGTTTATCACGCTGGGTACATGCGGCAACCCTAAGGCAAAAAAATGTCGGATGCGCCAGCTCGTATATATAGGAGCCTTACCCGTGGATGCAAGAAAAAGATTTTCCATGTTAATCGCTCATTGGATTTTTTTTTTTTTTTTTTTTAATTAAAATTCTAGAAGAATTATTTCCCGATTTTAATCCTCATATTTGGGTATAGATATGTATTAGTTATTGTATGCATGCGTTAGATTGAGTTATTTTGCTGTCAAATTGACAAAATTTTAATTTTAAATTTCAAAACTGTCACCCTTGGCGTTTTTTGTATTTGGCGCTCAAAAACGTAATACGAAAATATACATGCCAGATGTATATTTTCGTAATATGCATTGTACGAAATATTGTTTCATATTATTCGTTACACTCTTAATGTAAGTTTTTAAAATAACCATGATTTTGAAAAGGAATTAAATTATATTCGCCAGATAATTTGGCGATATTTTTTTTTTCTGCCAAGGATGACGGATATTAAATCTATTCCGCTGCAACATATTAGTATATTATATCAGATACTTTATTTAGACATTTGAAAACAAATTTGACTTCAAATTATGATAGAATATTTATCCTTTCCCTTTTAATTAGTTTATTAGTTGGATGTTTATTGTGTAAATATCATCCTTTGAAATGAAATGTTTATGTTTTCAATCGAATATGGAAATTTGCCATTTTTTTTCTAGAGTTTTGAAATTTAAAATTCCAATTTTATCAATTTTACAACAAAAACAATTTAATCTAACGGATGCACATGATAACTAATACATATCTATATCCAAATATGGGGATTAAAATGGGGAAATAATTTTCCTCGATCTTTATTATTTTTTTACAAAAAATCCAGTTCACTTTTTATATTATTATTCGCGTGAAAATATATTTTATTATATGTCTAAAAATAAATTAATTCGTAAATCTTTTTGGCAACAATTATAAATTAAAATAAATAATATTATAAAATAGAATTTCTTATTTTATTTTATTTTATTTATTTATTTATTTTTAAATTCCAATTTCGTTTACACACATCAGTTTAAACCACGGAGTAATAAAGACTCCGTGGTTTAAACATTGATGCTTAGATATTATATCATATCATATCAAATTAAGTTATTAGAAAAATAAACACTTTTAATTCTATAATGACGTCAGATTTAATGTGTAAGTTTAACAATTAAAAAACCTTTATATGAATTTCAATTTAATGCACGTGCAAATATATTTCTTTTCTTTTCACGTCAAGATATTTTAAAAACGAAATGAATATGTAAATGTTTCTTTTATGTTGGCAGCAGCTAATTTTTTTAATATTTCATTATTTCCATTTCTATAGAGCATTTCCTCGTGACGTCTGGTGGT
Organism: Salticus scenicus; assembly: GCA_963930645.1. NCBI lineage: Eukaryota > Metazoa > Arthropoda > Arachnida > Araneae > Salticidae > Salticus > Salticus scenicus. The sequence goes on along the minus strand of OZ005659.1, from coordinate 62,241,457 downwards.
TGGCAAAAAAGCGCGCTCGACTTTCCCGCGCCCCGCCCACCATTGATACTATATTGGTGATCCGCCATCGCTATGCTTTTCCCAAGCCTTTTTGCCAACCACTCATAAAAGTTGAGATGTTTGTTTAGAAACAAGCCCTATTACGGCTTCTATGGGGATTTTAATTAAAATGCTCAGATTTTAAACTAAAATTTATTTTATCAAAATTAAATATAGCCTATAACAATATGGCATACTGTAGCTTTCGGTCAGTGAAAGAAGTTTTTAAATCGGTTCAGTAGTTTCAGAGATTACCCTCCACAAACAAACAATTTTTTGCGCTTTATATAATGATATAGATATAGATTACGATTCGAATGTACAGAATTGAGGCAGAAAGGCTATTTTACCATGTTTTTATTAACTTCTATTCTTGTTTGTTTGTTTGTTTGTTTGTCCGGTACAAATTTTGCAATCTATTTTTAGCTAACTGCCCTACTAGCTAGACATTTGAAACTTTCACAGTAGCTGAGAACTCGGTGACAACACAATACTTCGAAGTCAGATTTTCGAATTTTCGAATACTTTTCTTATAATTAATTAAAATATGAAAAAAATAAGCTCCTAATAGCAATAAAAATAGCCATTAAAATATTACCTATAATTTAATTGTTGCCAAAAAATATTTACGAGTTCATTTTCTTTCGACATAAAAAGAAATACATTTAATTATACGTGAACCTTAAAATATTATAAAAAGTTAAATTATGCATCTCACAAAAATTGACGTCATTACCAATTTAAACATTTCAGCACTGTAGCTCGTTTTATACATCTCTGCCGAACTCAGAGTGTTCGGAAAATTTCCCAACCAATCACATTGGAGCGTCTATTTTGGAATATCGATAATAAGCATTTTCTCGCCAAAAGTCGCCAAATTTGGCGCCAAATCAATTACCTATCTATTGAAGCTTTTTAATGCGTTTTAAAGGAAAAATTAAGCTTTTTTAACGCAAAAAAAAAAGAGCTGGAAATGCAGAAAATGGACATTTTATCAATTTACGAATCCTCTTTGAAAGAATTTATACAAAAATAAATACAATTAGTTACAATTTCGTAACAATACGCATTGATAAAGTGCTAATGTAGTTAGTTCTATAGCTGTGTTTCAACAGAAAATTTAAAAACATGGTTATTAAAAAGTTTTTTATCTTATAATTATTTCTGATTATATATATATTGTTATTATACCGAATTACAAGTAGGATGTTGCCTTTCAACATTTAAGTTTTAACTAAAATATATTAAACAACACTTTAAAAATACGTATTAAAATTTACTAAAATTAGTTAAAATACAATTTTAATAAATTTCGGGTAAAATAAATTTATTTTAATAGATTTAATAAATCGGGATTTTAATAAATTGGGTAAATGATTTTAATACGTAATTTAAAGTGCTGTTTAATATAATTTAAGAGTCATTTTTTTTAAAGTTGGACACTTTTGATAGTTGACATCTTCAATTTTTCCGAAACTTTCAGAATGTGTTTGTAGTACTGTGATAAGAAAAAGTGAAATTTAATTTTTTCTGAACTCGATTTGTTCGACCTAGAGAGGGGGTCGAAGTTTGAGGCCGTAAATAAATGGTGCCATTTTAATATAATTTTACTCCTAAAGACATGAGTGACCCATGTCAATTTTTTTAAATACGGATACTACTTGATACTAAGTACATTTTAGCATAAACAGTTTGATGGGTCATTCATGGCTTTAAAGGACAGGGTCATTCAAAAGTGCAGTTTTCGTTGATTTTTTTCATGTTTTCAGTCTAAATATCTGCTAAGGCTATGAGTGCCCCATAGAAATAATTATGGGGTTAATTACACACCTTAGTACAGAACTTAAAAATATTTAAAATTGCATGGGTCACTCGTGGCTTTAGTAGATAAACGGCCTCAAAGTTGAAAATTTTCAAAAAAAGGTCAAATTTGATGGTAAATTACTCTATAAGCTATGAGTCAATAACTATTAGAGAGAGTTATGAGAGTTGTTACAAACTTATGCGGCTTGCAAGATTTATTTAGATATAGTTTATTTTATATCGCCAATGTGTACCTGTTCTATGTAGTACAAAACGCTTGAGACCCAATTTTGTAATACATTAATGCTTGTTTAAAACTTCCCATTTTACATTTCAGAGGTCAGCATCAAAATAAATATAAAACAAATATAAAATTAAAAATTCTGGAGTGACTCCACTCGACTTTCCGAACATTGAGTAATTAACAGTTTTGTAGATAAAGCCCATAAATGCTAGATTCACCAAAATGCTTATAGTTAGTGCAACAGTGATTTATAATATTCATATAAATTTTCAGCTCATTTGAATAAGGCGTTTAGATGCTATCGCACTTTTAATAATTTGGTCCCATAGGTCATAATGATAAAGAATTTTTCTTTGTGTCCCTGTAAAAAAACTGTAAGTGCTAAATTCACCAAAATCTATACAGTTGGTGCAACTGTGACCTATAACATGTGTACAAATTTTTTGCTCAGATTAATAAGGCGTTTAGACATTATCACACTTTTAAAAATTTGGCCTCATAGGCCATAATGATAAATAATTTTTCTTTGTGTCCCTGTAAAAAAACCATAACTTCTAGATTCTCCAAAATCTATACAGTTTGAGTATCTGTAAACTATAATATGTGTATAATTTTTTTACTCAATTGAATGAGGCGTTTAGATACTATCGCACTTTTAAAATTTTGGTCCCGTAGGCCATAATGATAAAGAATTTTTCTGTGCGTCCCTGTAAAAAAACTATAAGGGCTAGATTCCTGAAAAGTAATAGAGTTCGTGCTACGGTGACTGACAGCATGCGTACCAACTTGAAGCTCATTCGAGCAAAGCGTTTAGACGCTAGCGTGTTAACTCACACACATACACACATACATACATACATCATCGCAAAAATAGTGAAAACGGACTCAGGGGACCTCGAAACGTATAGAAATATCAAAATCTCAAATTCGTATTTTTGATATGACTGAAATACTTTCCTCACTATAGTGTTCGGAAAGTAAAAATTACATAAGGGAGACAGGGGCAAGTTGAAGTACGGGGTAAGTTGAAAGATGGAAATAAAAAATACAATTTTTAAGTTCTTATTCATTGCCAATAAAGGGAAGTACAAACACACAAAACCTACTTTACAATGTAAAAAAAGATGTGTATGTAAAGATCTGTCGATTTTATGTGGATAAAACTGTTTTTGAGTACTGTTTTTTACTGTAAGTAAAAATTCAAATTTTTAAGTGATGTTTCATTTTATGTAACAAAAATTGGTGAATGTTTCTGATTGATTCAGTGTTTATAGTGTATAGGTGCAGCTTGCTAATCATATGATTTGAAACGCCCACGAGCATAAGTACTGGTAGCTTAACATCTCGTGAAGTGAAAATTGTGGGCAGGGGCCAGCTGAAACAAATATAGGGGAAGCTACTTGAAACACCTGTTTCAATTAGTCTCATGCCCAATTTTTATTTTTATTATTTTTATTATTACTATTTTGTATACAGTCTTGTTTTCATCACCCTATATATGTTTTACATAATATAACAATATGCACATTTCAGATGTATCTTAAGTTATTACTTTCCGAACAGTATAGTGAGGAAAGTATTGTAATCATGTCAAAAATCCGAATTTGAGATTTTGATGTTTCTATACGTTTCGAGGTTCCCTGAGTCCGTCTTTACTCTTTTTACGATGATGTATGTATGTGTGTGTGTGTGTATGTGTGTGTATGTGTGTGAGTGAACACGATAGCGTCTAAACGCTTTGCTCGAATGAGCTGTAAGTTGGTACGTATGTTGCAAGTCACCGTAGCACGAACCCTATCGATTTTGATGAATCTAGCACTTATAGTTTTTTTACAGGGACACAAAGAAAACTTGTTTATCATTATGGCCTATGGGACCAAAATCTTAAAAGTGCGATAGCATCTAAACGCTTTATTTAATTGAGCAAAACATTTATACACATATTATAGGTCACAGATACTAAGTCTGCATAGAATTTGGAGAATCTAGCACTTATAGTGTTTTTACAGGGACACAAAGAAAAAATACGTGTGGCACTCGAGGACTGCCGCGGTAAAGCTATTGCATAGCATTTTTTTTTTTCAACTTATGCAATTATAATTATTTATTTATTTTATTTACGCAGTATAAATAATAATTGTGCAGTAAAAATAATAATTAAAATTTTTTAACTTAACCTTCCTCGCTTTCATGAAGTTTTCGGACAGTATTAGTATTTTATAGCATTAAATTGTTGCTTGTGCCTGGGGGGGGGACTCATGTCAAAGTTGGACATGGGGGGGACTCATGTCAATGTTGTGCCTTGGGGGGGGGACTCATGTCAAAGTTGTGCCTTGGGGGGACTCATGTCAAAGTTGTGCCTTGGGGGGGGGACTCATGACAAAGTTGTGCCTTGGGGGGGACTCATGTCAAAGTTGGGCCTTGGGGGGACTCATGTCAAAGTTGTGCCTGGGAGTGACTCATGTCAAAGTTGTGCCTTGTGGGGGGACTCATGTCAAAGTTGTGCCTTTTGGGAGACTCATGTGCCTTGGGGGGACTCATGTCAAAGTTGTACCTTGGGGAGGGGACTCATGTGAAAGTTGTGCCTTGGGGGGGGGACTCATGTCAAAATTGTGCCTTGGGGAGGGGACTCATGTCAAAGTTGTGCCTGGGGGGGACTCATGTCAAAGTTGTGCCTTGGGGGGGACTCATGTCAAAGTTGTGCCTTGGGGAGGGGACTCATGTTAAAGTTGTGCTTTGGGGGGGGACTGCATGGGGAGTCGTTCCTTCACATATATGAGTTTTAATTATAGCTTTAAATAAAGGCAATAATTAATTACTATATTTTCAATAAATTAAATGGCTAATAAAAATAGATAACGAAATTCTAAATTACTTTTATATTTATTCGCTTTTGTCTATAACAGATATCTTAATTCTAATAATACTTTATCCCTTATGCTATTAAAAACTGAATGAGTTATAATTTTTTTAATTTCGCGCTTTAAACCCATTGAAATAGAATACGCGACCTTCCTTCGATGAGATTGTATTACGTGTTCATTGCCACTTTTCGTTACCATGGGAACCACTTCAAGGAAGAGAGTGTTAGGTTTATTTTCGTTACGGAATTTCTTGATTCGGTCGCCGCGCTCAAAGCCCGCGATAAAAGCTATGCAATAGCTTAATATATATATATATATATATATATTATAGTTTTAAAAAATTAAAGAACACGCTTTTATTGAAATGTGAACTAAAAAGCACAAAATGTCTATCTTAGTATTAAGATTCAGGGTAAGAGAAAATCGTGTGAGTGATACACCGTAATATTTACATACATTTAAATCTTTAATTAAAATAACTTAGAATTAACAAAAACCATTTTAAAAAAATTTCCCCTGACGGGGATCGAACACTGGACCTTTAGGTTCGTAGCGCGGCGCCTTACCTCTACGCCATATCGTTCACGAAGGAGAAGTATTTTTTTTAACCGACTTCAAAAAATTGTATGAAATGAAACTAAATTGCGCCAAAAAGTATAAAATAATTTCCTTCGCCAAACAACCTATAACACTACAATTAATCATAACTTTTGAAGTCGGCGCAAAATTAAATAAAAATTGATACCTTTATTCAATACAAAAATCGAATCCTATTCAAACTACACATCTCACATTGTCACTTGCAAAACGCAGCCGAAAACTATTTTGATTCAAGAAAACAAATAAGATTTTGTAAGCAGCAAAAGTTGGCGAAGATGCTGGTATCTGACGTCCTTGGTGAAAGAAAAATCGCAAAATTATCTGGCAAACATATTTAATTTCTTTGGGATATCATGATTAATTTGATAAGGTATATTAAGAGAGTAATCAAGAATATGAAACAATACTTCGTACAAAATGTATTATGAAAATATACATCTTGCGTGTATATTTTTGCAATACGTTTTCAACGCCAAATCCAAAAGCCACCAAGGATGATAGTTATCAAAGTTATACCAAATTTGCAAAGAAAACTCTAACTTCGTAGAAACATAAATTCTGCATTGTGAAAAATGTCCACTGTTCTGTGTAGATGCTACCAATGGACCAATTGTATACAGTGAATACAATAATAAAGGAAACATGAAAATGGATCATTCGAGACGACAGCATTTGTTGCTACCGATCTAAAAACAAACCTTTAAAAACTAATTAAATTTTATTTAATTTTGCGCCGACTTCAAAAGTTATGATTAATTGTAGTGTTATAGGTTGTTTGGCGAAGGAAATTATTTTATACTTTTTGGCGCAATTTAGTTTCATTTCATACAATTTTTTTTTTAATAGTAGTTGCTTTTTGGAGTCGGTTCTATTTTTTTACAAAAAGATTTTATTTCACAATATAATTTTTTTGTTTGCTCCCAGAGAAGTTACAAACAAACAAACATACATACATACATACATACATACATACAGGTGAAGCTAATATAAGCGTGTTAAAAAATACTGCATTTGTGATAATAATAAAATGCATGTATATAGAGTACTCACTCATTTTCTTTCACTATTTTTTCATCACTTTCTTCATTAATAAATGCACTTTGTTTATTCATATTAAAAACACTTTATACACAAATAAATGCACTTTGTTTATTCATATTAAAGACACTTTATACACAAATTGTACGCGTACAGCTATTCACTGTTGCACATAAATGATAGATACCTATACACCTATATACTTTCTCACAAACAGCTGCTTACGTATTCGTCCAATTTCGGAGCAGCTCGTCTCGATTCGTGCGAGCTTCGTACAGCCGAAGTCTACCGAAGTCTGCCGAACTGTGTTAGGTTTTTTTTTTCGTTACGGAATTTTCTGATTCGGTCGCCGCGCTCAAAGCCCGCGATAAAAGCTATACAATAGCTTAAAATTCTTTATCATTAGGGCCTATGGGACCAAATTTTTAAAAGTGCGATAGCATCTAAACGCCTTATTCAATTGAGCTGAAAATTTATATGAATATTATAAATCACTGTTGCACTAAATATAAGCATTTTGGTGAATCGAGCATTTATAGGCTTTATCTAGAAAACTGTTAATTACTCAATGTTCGGAAAGTCGAGTGGAATCACTCCAGATTTTTTAATTTTATATTTATTTTATATTTATTTTGATGCTGACCTCTGTAATGTAAAATGGGAAGTTTTAAACAAGGATTAATGTGTTACAAAATTGGGTCTCAAGCGTTTTGTACTACATAGAACAAGTACACATTGGCGATATAAAATAGACTATATCTAAATAAATCTTGCAAGCCCCATAGGTTTGTAACCTGGGTCTAAAACTAGACCATCTAGGGTATAATTAAAACTCTCTCTCATAGTTATTGACTCATGGCTTATAGAGTAATTTACCATCAAATTTGACCTTTCTTTGAAAATTTTCAACTCTGAGACCGTTTATCTACTAAATCCAAGAGTGACCCATGCAATTTTAAATATTTTTAAGTTCTGTGCTAAGGTGTGTAATTAACCCCAAATTATTTCTATGGGGCACTCATGGCCTTAGCAGATATTCAGACTGAAAACATGGAAAAAATCAACGGAAACTGCACTTTTGAATGACCCTGGCCTTTAAAGCCATAAGTGACACACCAAACTGTTTATGCTAAAATGTACTTAGTATGAAGTAGTATCCGTATTTAAAAAAATTGACATGGGTCACTCATGGCTTTAGGAGTAAAATGATATTAAAATGGCACCCTTTATTTACGGCCTCAGACTTTGACCCCCTCTCTAGGTCAAACAAATGAAATTCAGAAAAAAATAAATTTCACTTTTTCTGATCACAGTACTACTGACATATCCTGAAAGTTCCGGGAAAATTGAAAATGTCAACTATCACACCTCCATAGACTTTGTCCAGCTTTAAAAAAAATGGCTCTTAATTACTATGTCAACACGTGAGCTTAGTTCGAATTCTAAAACTTAAATAATTAAAATCCTAAATTTCTATAAGTTTTAAGTTGTTTGTTAAAAAAAAAAAAAAAAAAAAAAAAAAAAAGTATACTAATAATAAATTAAAGAAGAAGCCATTGATACCGCAAGGTTTACGTTTTTAGAAGAACTAATGATTTTCAGAAAATATTAAGATATCTATTAAAATTTTGAATTCTTATTTTGTAAAGCTTAAAGAACATCATGAAGTGTGAAGAAAATAGTAAAAAATACAATGAGATGCAAAATTAAAAGTTTTTGTATATAAATAAGCGAGGTTTTATATGCAGACTGTACAGATTTTTTGGGTGATTCCACGGAAAACAGGACAATTATGTCCGACACGTGACAGCTATAATTTAATTTAAAACATTATAATTAAAAAATACAATGGAAAAAATATGTGCTTAAAAAATAAAGAAAAGAACTTTCACTTTGTCCCTAATTTTCAAACTTTCAGCTTTAAGTAATTTATGCAACTATAAAAATGTTAGTAAAAATTCAGTCTAATTGTCCCACACGTGACATGGGATCACTCTTTTAATTATGTCACATCATGTTTTGAAGAAAACAAACAAGTTTGACATTTTTAGGAACAAAACTAAAATAATGGCTGCGTAGAAGATGTCATAAACTTCTTTCAAGTTCAAGACCGAATATCATCGTGAAAAGCATCACAGATGTTGATATTGTACAAATCGAAGTTTAAGCACTAAATACTTAAATTATAGTTTAAATGTAGTAACTAGTATCTCTCTGGATCTGATTTATTTTACCTACATAATATTTTGTTACCTTTACACCAAAGTTTGTATATAAACACCTTTGTATGAAACACGAGACTTCAAAGCTTAATACGACTTTGTCCATATCTTTTGTGATCAACAGTTTTCGTGCTTATTACAAAAGAAAATGTAGTTTATTAATAATAAATACACGTATAAGGTATCATTTTTAAGAATATTAATTAAATCATTTAAATGTAAATTTATTTTACTCTGAAGTTATCGGGTGATGATTTCTGTAGTCAAACATTTCTAACAAAACGATTCGTAGGATTCCTTAATGGACTGTTCGGTATTTTTGTTTTTAAACAAGATATTCGAAGTGTCACTTTGAATACGTTTCTGATTTATGAATTACATAGTATAAACATAATAAGAAACGATCAGTTTTTATTGTCATACTAGCTGGCTTCGTCCGCTAGCGGGTCAGTATTTTCAAATGAATCACTAAAATTAATGAATCACTAACAGTAATTTTTAGTGTTAAGAAAAGAAATTAAAAAAAAAAATCATTTCTGATTGGGTAAAAAGTCGGCCCGGGTCCACACTGCCTTCGGCAGCGCAGTCCCGTGCGCGCTGCGCGCGCACAACTTAAGGGATACACGCGCTGCGCGCGGGTATGCGTTCCCTGACCTTTCGTGGCCCCTAAAAAAATCATTTCTGATCGGGTAAAAACTCGCACCGGGTCCCCACTGCCTTCGGCAGCGCAGACCCATGCGCGCGCACGTGTGAAGGTATACGTGCGCTGCGCGCACATATTCCTTCTGAAGTCATATTTTTATTCTTAAGAAAAGAAAACTAACAGTAACAGAAACAAAAAGTAACTTTTAGTGTTAAGAAAAGAAATTAAAAAAAACATTTCTGATTGGGTAAAAAGTCGGCCCGGGTCTCCACTGCCTTCGGCAGCGCAGTCCCGTGCGCGCTGCGCGTGCACAACTTAAGGGATATACGCGCTGCGCGCGCGTATACCTTCCCTGACCTTTCGTGCCCCCTAAAAAAATCATTTCTGATCGGGTAAAAACTCGCACCGGGTCCCCACTGCCTTCGGCAGCGCAGACCCATGCGCGCGCACGTGTGAAGGTATACGTGCGCTGCGCGCACATATTCCTCCTGAAGTCATATTTTTATTCTTAAGAAAAGAAAATTTAAAAAATCATTTCTCATCGGGTACAAAGTCGGACTGGGTCCCCACTGCCTTCAGCAGCGCAGTCACGTGCGCGCTGCGCACGCACAAGTTCACGGATACACGCGCTGCGCTCGCGTATTCCTTCCCTGACCCTTCGTGCCCCCTAAAAAAAAAGCATTTCTGATCTGTTAAAAACTCACACCGGGTCCCCACTGCCTTCGGCAGCGGAAACCCATTCCCGCTGCGCGCATATACTCCTTCTCAAATCAAATTTTTATTCTTAAGAAAAGAAAATGAAAAAAATCATTTCTCATCGGTTAAAAAGTCGGACCTGGTCCCCACTGCCTTCGGCCGCGCAGTCCCGTGCGCGCTGCGCGCACAAGTTAGGGGATACGCGCACGGTGCACGCCTATCTCTTCCCCACCCTTTCAGCCCCTCCTAATTAACCTACGTATACCAATTTTGAACGGTCTAACTCAATTAGCTGAGATGCAAAGTAAAACGTAATCAGGACACCTCAAAACGTGTAAATCTGGTGAAAACTTTCGATAATTTAAAAGAACTTTAAAATATCTTTCGAATGATGTATTAAAAATAATTTAATCATAATTAGAAATTGAAATATTGAAATTTGAAAATATTACAGCGCCATCTGTCGGTAGAAATTTCTGTATTCCACTGTTCCATTCCAATTCAAAAACGCTTTGTAATGATGTATTACTTATGAAATTATTTTAATTAGTAGCTGAGATACAAAGAAAACTAAATCAGGACATCTCAAAATGTGTAAATCTGGTGAAAACTTTCGATAATATGAAAGAACTTTAAAATATCTTTCGAATGATATTTAAAAAAAATTTAATCATAATTAGAAATTGAAATATTGAAATTTGAAAATAATACAGCACCATAAGAGAAAACTGATTCAGGAGACCTCAAAACGTGTAAATCTCGTGAAAACTTTCGATAATTTAAAAGAACTTTAAAATACCTTTCGAGTGATGCATTAGAAAGAATTTAATTATAATTAGAAATTGAAATATTGAAATTTGAAAAAATTACAGCGCCATCTGGCGGTAGAAATTTCTGTATTCCACTGTTCGATTCCAAATCAAAAAAGCTTTCTAATGATGTATTACTTATGAAATTATTATAATTAGTATCTGAGATACAAAAGAAAACTCATTCGGGACACCTCAAAACGTGTAAATCTGGTGAAAACTTTCGATAATATAAAAGAACTTTAAAATATCTTTCGAATTAAGTATTAAAAGTAATTTAATCATAATTAGAAATTGTAATATTGAAAATTGAAAATATTTCAGCGCCATGAAAGAACACTGATTCAGGACACCTCAAAACGTGTAAATCTGGTGAAAACTTTCGATAATTTAAAAGAACTTTAAAATATCTTTCGAATGATGTATTAAAAATAATTTAATCATAATTAGAAATTGAAATATTGAAATTTGAAAATATTACAGCGCCATGAAAGAACACTGATTCAGGAGACCTCAAAACGTGTAAATCTGTTGAAAACTTTGAATTATGTACAAGAACTTTAAAATATCTTTCGTATGATGTATAAAAAATAAATCAATCGTAATTAGAAATTGAAATACGCGTATTAGAATATTGCAAAATTGTCCGGCGTGTAAAGATAAAATTTAATTTGCAATTAAAATGTAAATCTTTTGTTTATTGACGAAAATCGATGAAATTTGAAATGCAAGTTTGTTTTGTGGTGTAAATATTATATACTAAATAAAATGCGTAAAATTTAAAAAATTGAAGAAAATAAAAATTTGCAATTTTTAATCGCAGTACGAAACACGTGATCTCATTAAATAGCAGATGTGTTTCCGTTGAAGACTGCTGTAGACGAAAAGTCTGCAAAGCTAAGATTCTTGTGATTCGTTGCCAAAATTTTTTTATAGTTTAGTTAATTTTTAAAAATCTAATTGTCCGATCGATAAGCCGTTGAAACCATCGGTTTAAGAAAAAAAAGCCCTTTCCAATGGTATCTTGTTTGTAACGATACGACTGATATTTCTAATTTATTTTCCACTTTTTCCGTAAAAATGTCGCTTTTTAAGCATTTAATCGTGAATTCTGGGTCATTTTTCGTTAGACAATGGTCGACGTTTTAATTAATATCATTTTCCACTTTTTCCGTAAAAATGTCGCTTTTTAAGCATTTAATCGTGAATTCTGGGTCATTTTTCGTTAGACAATGGTCGACGTTTTAATTAATATCTCCGCTAATTAGGGTCGCATCGTTTAGCAAATTAGATAACCCTGATCTGCGATAAATTCTCTGTCCGACGGTACCTGTTCGAATTCCGTGCGACCTGTAGCGGCGGAGCCTTAGCTGCGTCAAGCCGTTTCTCACAGACAGACAGACAGACACACACACGCGTACAGATTTTAATAATATAAGGAGATTCATTTTGATATACACTGAGAAAAAAAGGACCGCCCTTATCTAGAAGGAATAAGTAATCCTTTTCTGAATATCTGAACTAGAAATATAGGGTTCCAAGTTATGCGTTTGAAGTAAACAAATAACCTGAGTAGACGAAATGATCGAGAATTTCTAGTAAATATTTTTCTAAATAATGTAACAATTTTATGAATATTAGGAATATTACAAACCTGTTGTATTGTGAAAAATGAAAATTCTCCCTTGATTTCCTAGAATTGAGTGATAAACCAAACTTATAGCTCCTAAAATTTGCCTCTTGTGTTCATATTTATTTGCAGAAATTTTTAAATAATAATATTCACCACGATAACGTAGGAAAACGCTCTAGAATTCTAATAGGGATTTTTAGAGCTCAAAAGCAAGATATAGAACTCTCAAGATATAGAACTATTTTTACTAGAGCCAAAATTTGTTTTCTAGATATCAGTCACATATATTTTTTCATTGTATAATAATGTACCCAATGAAATTATATAATTTTAGCTACATTATTCGTTGTAAGACAACATAATGAATAAATAGAAATTATGTAATTTATATTACAAGAAATTAGTTTCATTTGCATTGTGAAGCTCACTGATTATTCTGTTACTGAAAACTAATGTAAATATATCAAAAACTGAAGTTCGAAAATTTGATCATAAAACAATACTTTCTCGACCCTATGGGTAAGAGAAAGTAATAACTGCGAGAGCCGTAATATTACTAATGTGCAAAATAATATTTGGAGTCACCCAAACTGTATCAAAATAAAGAAAATATATTTATTCGTCAGAACCCGTCACTGAATGGCTACATATCATAATCGTTTAATTTTAAAAACTCTCGAAATATTAAGTGAAATGTGTAATGGATGGCCCTCACATTGGGACGAGTAGTATTTTTAAATCTAAGAAGTTTTAAATTAAAATTTGAGGATTAAATAGAATTTCAAAGCCTGTGTATTTAAATCTATTCTATTATTAAACTAAACTAAAATAAAAATAATTTTACTTTTTTTTTTTTTTAATTATTATTTATTCATAAACACAAACATGTTTATATTTAGTATAACTAACCTTGTTAGTAAATAACGACTCTATACGCCATGGCATGTTTGAGTTGGCTTTTGTTATTGTTACTGGCAACTCAGGATTATGGTACCAGATTTGTATAATATGTTTAATCAAGTCTTGCTGACGAGTTTGATAGCAGGTAATCGATAGTCAGTGTTGCCAAACGTAAAAAATATATATACAGTAGGAGTTTGATAGTGAAATGTAACAAACAACAAGAAAACTTATGAAACAATGTTAATAAACAAGAAAATTAATTAAACTCTATTTAAGCCAGAAAATTAAATTATGCTGTGCCAAACTCCTCAGCAGGTGGGAACACAGCCATTAATAACTATGTAGCACTAGCAGGTTTCAAAAGATATGCTGGCTAGCATACTCCAAATATATTTCAAACTGAATAGTAATGAAAAGCTTAAAATTGTAAAACAGTATTTCTATTTCTTGAAAATTAAATATTGTAATTTGCAAACCATGAAATTGTAAAAAATTGTAAAAAAGTATTTCTATTTATGAAAATTGAATATTGATATATATATTTCCTGTTGAGGAGTTTGGCACAGCATAATTTAATTTTCTCGCTTAAATAGAGTTTAACTTTAACTAATTTTCTTGTTTATTAACATTGTTTAATAAGTTTTCTTGTTGTTTGTTACACTTCACTTTCATGTCATCATTTATCATTATTTAAATATATTATTGTTTTTGTATACAATTTTGTGCTGCTTTTAGCGTCTTTTTTATACAAATTAATTTTTGTATAAAAATTTATATTGAATTTAATTTATATATATATATATCATATATATATATATATATATATACAGGAAATAACAAATGTGGTGATTTTACGTATTTTAGTTTGAAAAGCCACCTACTGTACCTAAATTTATTCAAAACGCAATTTTGTCAATGGATATAGAATTTTTTTATTTCGAAATAACTGATCAATAAAATAAAGGCTTTGTGTATTTTTTTCTAATCCATTTTTCCTTTTTGCCATGGTCACATGAAATAAAGAACAAAGGCAAATAAAAACAGGAAAAAAAATTTTATCAGACAAAAGGGAACGAAAATAAATCTTCTATATCCAGAAAGTAATCGAAAGAGATATAAAACTAACCTCTAAATGTCTTACGTATAGATTTAGGTTTTATATATCTGTACCTTTTACTATAAGAATAAAGCTTAAGCAAATTTATAACTTAATATTTAACGGTCCTCGAAATACAAATAATGCAATGCATTATTCTTCCACCCAATGGATTTTGTTTCTTTTTACAATGCAAAGAAAAAATTGTGCCTAAAGGAAATAGTTTTCACAGACTTATTTTAGATATTTTTTTTAACATTTTATTAAATACTAGCAAACCCGTGCGAATTTTTCGCACTTTATTTCTTTTCTTATTTATCTTTAAAATTTGAAACTTATAAATATTATACTAATTTGACAACCTAATTAAAATTTTAATTTACCAGAAGCCAAATTATTATTAGAACCAAATACATATTGTGCAATAGTGAAACCAGAATCATTCAAAGAAAAGTTTCGAAATAAAATTCATGGTTGACGACTAAGATTTCATATTTCCGCTCAGTTTTAGTGAAGGATCCCCATGATGCCTTTTAAATTTTTATCGCCAAGAATGCAATAACTTTTTATTTATTGTGGCGTAAAAAATAAGAATCCTGTTTTGAATGAACTTTTTATGATTGCGTTTTTAGTGAGTAATAATAGTGGCTAATAATTCGTATTCTGTTTATATCTTTAAAATATTGCTAGGTTTAAAATGAGGATTAAAAAGATTCTGAAGAAATAACTTTTAAAAATACATTTTCCATAAATTGCTGTCATCATATAAATGTTGTCATGTTTTCTTATTAGATCATTGAGATGGGTCCGCGTGTTTCAATATGGTCCATTTATGAATATTATTTTTTATCCTCGCGTACTTTATTAATTTCACCACTATCGTATCGTTTCGACAAAAAATAATTGGAACTGGTCCATGTTAGAGAAATATTATATAGATTATATATATTTCTTTCTTTTGCGCTTTGTTCAAAGAAAAATATAGGTTGTTCAAAAAGATTTTTAGCAAAACAAGAAGGCATAATTTATCAAGGAAAATGAACGATATTTACTATTAAATTAAATACAGTAGATAACTATTTATGTGTTTGGCTTATATATATTTGAAGTTTATACGTCAACTTTGCATAACGCAAATTCATAACAATACATTTTAATATAAGTATTCTTTATTTATGTTACCATATATTCGTTATGCGTCGTTTTTCACTTTCAAAAATTCGCAATTTTTTTTTTTTTTTTACTACATTCGTTAGGTCTTAATTTTTTTCATTAATAATTATTAAAAAATTCGTTATAATCTTTGCTTTATTCTTCTCACAGTAGCAGAAAAGATATCCAAGTTATTTAATTCGTTTAATAATGTTATATATATTGGCAATCAATACTTTCGACTATTAAAGATTTTTTGGAATGAAAACTATACCTTTATGAATACAACTTCTTTAATAATTGGTTCTTATTCTATACAATATATGTTATATAATTAATCAAAATTATGGATGCCTTCGTACTTACAGTCGGCAGCAAAATTGGTGAATCCCTAGAAATAATTCCTATTTCAAAGATGTGCACCTAATGCAGTTTCTACTTTCCGAGCGCTATAGTGAGGAAAGTATTGTATTCATGTCAAAAATCCGAATTTGAGATTTGGATGTTTCTATACCTTTCAAAGGCCCCCGAGTCCGTTTTCACTATTTTTACGATGATATATGTGTGTGTGTATCTATGTGTGTGTGTATGTGTGTGTGAGTGAACACGCTAGCGTCTAAACGCTTTGGTGGAATGAGCTGTAAGTTGGTACGCATGTTGCAAGTCACCGTAGCACGAACCCTATTGATTTTGATGAATCTAGCATTTATAGTTTTTTTTTACAGGGACACAAAAATAATTCTTTATCATTAAGGCCTATGGGACCAAAATCTTAAAAGTGCAATAGCATCTAAACGCCTTATTCAATTGCGCAAAAAATTAATACACAAATTATAGGTCACAGATACGCAATCTCTATAGATTTTGGAGAATCTTGCACTTATAGTTTTTTACAGGGACACAAAGAAAAATTCTTTATCATTATGGCCTATGGGGCCAAATTTTTAAAAGTGCGATAGCATCTAAACGCCTTATTTAATTGAACTGAAAATTTATATGAATATTATAAATCACTGTTGCACTAACTGTAAGCATTTTGGTGAATCTAGCATTTATAGGTTTTTACAGGGACACAACTAAAAACTCTTTATCATTATCATCTATGGGCTCAGAGTTCAGCAGCGTTAAATAAAACATCGTGTAATATATGGAGAAAAATACTCAAACACTCTTTTATGGTTTTCTCTCTTTTGTTTGTTTAACAACTCCTTTTTCTTTACTTTATCTACAAAACTGTTAATTACTCAATGTTCGGAAAGTCGAGTGGAGTCGCTCCAGATTTTGTAAAATAAGAGTAATGTTGAGAGAGGGACAGACTGACGGTCTTAGTCTTATGCTGTTTATATAAAAGTAAGTTGGTGATGCAAATTAGTAATCAAACTAAAAAATAAAAAAAAAAAGAAATTGAAAATGTGGAAGTGTGCTTCAATAATTTTGCTGCCGATTGTAAGTAAGCAATTACAACACATGTCAAAAAAAAAAAAAAAAAAAAAAATCGTTGCGCCTGAAATTTAAGATATAATTAAACTCAAAGAATATGAGGGGGCAAAGAATTGAAATAAATAATCTCTTTGAAAACTATTAGGTTTATAACTATGAATAAGTAGTGGAGATTATGCTCACTATTTTTCGTGCACTTGGTTGTAATATGAGCATAAAATTACACTATCTGCCCAGTAATTTGACCACTTCCCACGTTGTTAAAAATATGGTTTCTTTGACACATAATATAAAGAAGCTAAAACATTAGATCTGACATGGCAAAACTGAAAACATTTTTGGAATTAGTAACAAAAATACAACCAGAAATCAATATTTTTGGGCACTAAAACCATTTTTTAAACAGTTTAATTGATACTTAAGTTAACAACAAATCTCTGATTCTTCTCACCTTTTTGATAATGAAAAAGTAGTTTAAAATTTGTTTATTGTATTCGATCTAAATGCTACTATAAAAATAGACTAACGCTATTTTTTCAAAAATGTATCAAAACAACAACTTTTACGTTTGCGTTCGTATAGAGTTTTTAAGAATAAAATTATTTCTTAAAATTTCCATTACACATTTTCAAATTTAGACGCCGTTCTTTTAGTCCTTTAAAAGTCGTATAAACAGCACTTGATTGTATCGGATTACACGCAGAATAGGAAAAAAAGGTAAACCGAGCTGCTGAAACTTAACACTCACACAAATATCTGTACGTGTGGCTGTGTATGACAAAAATTTTTAAGGCAACTCTAGCTACGGAACTTTTCCATAGAATCGCATAGATATTTATATGTGGTTGAATTTTGACATAAAATAATATCTATGAACTTTTGGGGAAAACTTCCTAACAAGTGGCGTTGCGATTACATTTTTTTTTTTTTTTTTTTTTCATAATTTTTAACATTGTAGTATAAAACAAGTTTTCGTATAAATGTGCATAATGAAAAAAATAATTTTAAAGATTCATTATCAATTTACACTTAATTGTTCATAATGTTAATAGCCTAGTAGGGAAAACTTTTTGTATATATAGTGGAAGGGTCTGGTACGATTTCCCGACACTCAATTTCCCGACAACTCAGTTTCCCGACGCCACTTTCCCGACAGGTACGGTTTCCCGACAGCTCACATTCCCGACAACTCATTTTCCCGACAGGTACGGTTTCCCGACAACTCACTTTCCCGACAGGTACGTTTTCCCGACAACTCACTTTCCCGACAGGTACGTTTTCCCGACAGCTCACTTTCCCGACAGGTACGGTTTCCCGACAACTCACTGTCCCGACAGGTACGTTTTCCCGACAACTCACTTTCCCGACAGGTACGTCTTCCCGACAGCTCACTTTCCCGACAGGTACGGTTTCCCGACAGGTACGTTTTCCCGACAACTCACTTTCCCGACAGGTACGTTTTCCCGACAGCTCACTTTCCCGACAACTCACTTTCCCGACAGGTACGTTTTCCCGACAACTCACTTTCCCGACAACTCACTTTCCCGACAACTCACTTTCCCGACAGCTCACTTTCCCGACAGGTACGTTTTCCCGACAGCTCACTTTCCCGACAACTCACTTTCCCGACAGGTACGTTTTCCCGACAGCTCACTTTCCCGACAACTCACTTTCCCGACAGGTACGTTTTCCCGACAGCTCACTTTCCCGACAACTAACTTTTCCGACAGCTGATTTTTCTGACAACTCACTTCCCCGACAGTTCACATTCTCGACAGCTCACTTTCCTACAACTCACTTTCCCAACAGCTGACTTTCTCCAATGACTTATTTCTCGGTATTCCGCTTGTTTACAGATTTTTCTTAATAAGAAAGAGGATGGATTAAAAAATAATAAAAAAATGCTGAATACGTAATTCTATTTCATTATTATTCGAAATGAATTTTAAATAATACTTTAATTTTTATTCAAGTAGAAAAAAATCGGATAAATAAATAAAAATAAAATTAATTATTAAATAATAATAAAATTAAAAAAATAAATAAATAAAAATAAATTAAATAAATTAAAGTAAGTAAGTAATTGCCGAAACGTCAGTGGAGGCCCTCAGTTGAGACTGAAAACGGTTTTGGGCTGTGTTTGTGTGCTTGTCTGTCTGTCTGTCGTGCGATAGCGGCCGCAAGAATTCCGCTATTGACTTGTAATTTGGTACACATGTTCATGTGCCCCACGGAATCAGCTGTATAGTTTTGGGTGTGTATTCCATTTGTAATTCGTGTACAGGGACACGCCAAAGTTTTTCTTATCATTGCGCCCTATGGGAGGAATTTGTATGTACCGCGATAGCGGCCGCAAGAATTCCGCTATTGACTTGTAATTTGGTACACATGTTCATGTGCCCCACGGAATAAGTTGTATAGTGTTAGGTGTGTATTCCATTTGTCGTTCGTGTACAGGGACACGCCAAAGTGTTTCTTATCCTTACGGCCTATGGGAAGAATTTGTATGTACCGCAATAGTGGCCACAAAAATCACGCTATTGATTTGCAATTTGGTACACATATTCATGAGCCCAACGGAATTAGCCGTATAGTTTTAGGTGTGTATTCCATTCGTAGTTCGTGTACAGGGACACGCCAAATTTTTTCTATCATTACGACTTATGGGAAGAATCTGTGTGTACCGCGATAGCCACCGCAAAAATCAAGCTATTGACTTCCAATTTTGCCGAAACGTCAGTTGAGGCCCTCTGTTGAGACTCAAAAAGATCTTTTGTTCCGTCTCTCCGTCTGTCTGTCTGTCTGTCGTGCGATAGAGGCCGCAAAAATCACGCTATTGACTTGAAATTTGGTACACATGTTCATGATCTCCACGAAATTAGCTGTATAGTTTTAGGTGTGCATTCCGTTTGTAGTTCATGTACAGGGACACGCCAAAGTTTTTTTTATCATTACGGCCTATTTGAAGAATTTGTATGTACCGCGATAGCGGTCCCAAAAATCCCGCTATTGACTTGCAGTTTGGTACACTTGTTCATGAGCCCAACGGAATTAGTTGTATAGTGTTAGGTGTGTATTCCATTTGTCGTTCGTGTACAGGTACACGCCAAAGTGTTCCTTATCCTTACGGCCTATGGGAAGAATTTGTATGTACCGCAATAGCGGCCGCAAAAATCCTTCGATTGACTTGCAAATTGGCGCACACGTTCCAGCTTTGCATATAAGTAGCTGTATAATTTTTATTGCAATATTGTTTATAAACTGTGTACAGGGACACGCCAAAAATCTTAACATTACGGCGTATGGGGTGAATTTCGTTTATACGCATTTTAATATCATTACTTTGCAATGAAGAATATGAAACTAGCGTATGTGAGTAAGATGCTTAAACTTATGTTGTTTGAAGAAAATATGTGCTCTTAAGCTTTCTAATTAATGTACAGAACCTTACAAAAGTGTTCTGACAATGTCACGTAGTCCTCCAAACGATGTTAAATTTGAAAAAATTATTAATTTTAAACGTAAAATAAGCTGAATAGTTTTTACTGATGTATATAATGTTTATTGTTTGTTTACAGAGACACACAAAAGAAATTCGTAACATTAGAGCTTATGGAGAAATTTTTATTTAAGCGCGCACTTTAATGCGTTTATGCTGAATTGAACTTAATAAAATTAACATACATTATAAAGATGCTTAAAATCATGTTTACTCTTAAAAAAATTATGTATAGACTAAATAATTTATGGGATCACCCAAAATAATTCCGAGTATGTACTGTAATCATCCAAATGATGTCAAATTAGTTGAAAAATTAACGAGTTATAATTAAGTAGGTTTATTCTTATTATTGGCGTTTATAATGACTGTGGCTACTTTTCCGGGATACATAAAAGAATTTCGTACTATTACGGTCTATAGTCGGTATTTCTTAAAAAGTTATTTTAACTTGGTTACACCCCATCAAATTTAATGAAATTTTATTAGAATTTTAAAAACATGATTTCCTGTTGAAAATTGTGGGCATATAGAATTGGAAATTAGTTTAAAGATTACGCAAAATATTTCCGATATGCTATGTAATTTTTTTTTGTATGAAATTTGGTATTTATGAATTTCAGGGAAATAATTCAAGATCGTCGTTTATTAAGAATACATATTGTTGCGTACTTGGACGTTCGTAAGTTGTCAGAGAAGGAAAGGTGAAACTTGCAAAAATTCAGTGATTTATTCACAAAATGTTCCAGAAAAATACATGTCTATAAACCAAGTATCAGCTTCAATTCAACCAGTAAACACAGCCTAAACAACAGCCGTTAACAGCAAAACATCAGTACAAACTGTTTAGCAATAACGCATAAAGCAAGTCTCATCCAAAGAGGCAGAAAGTAAAGCAAGCATTTGACGAAACACACAGATCTGAGACTGACCGCCTTGGCGAAAAAAATGCTCCTTTTATACTTTTCTATCGAACACAGACTGTTCTGGAAAATTCTCGTATCTCATCAGCCAATGAGATTAGAGCTTCCATATTTAGTATATCCCTAATAAGGATTTTATCGCCAAGGTCGCCAAAAAAATTGCCAAGAGGGGACACAGTCGCCAAATTTGGCGCCAAATTCATTTCTTCCCTTATTGAAGCTTTTTAATGCGTTTTTAAGGAAAAATTAGGCTATTTTAACGTTAAAACGACTAGAAATGCACAAAATTAGCATCTCATCAATTTACTAAATCTCTTTGAAAGAATTTATATAAAAGAATATGCAATTATTTACAATTCCGTTACACTTTATATGATATACAAATAGGTATACAAAGAGAGGTATAGCGGGGGGTTGAGAAGTGCGGCAGCCCCCCCTCTGGAATGTATCTGATTATGGTAACAAGTCGATCGAATCAATATATACTATTATATAATAAGGAATAAATAAAAATGACCTTTTGAAGAATGTCTGATGCAAATAGGACGTTGAGGCTCCTGATCTACAGATCCACAAGTTAAGTAAATTAGTTATTTAATTTTTGAAGATTGTTGGTAGATTATTGTTAGAGAATAAGAATTGGGGCTTAATAAGTACTGTAGTCTAAGTAAGAGGAAGCTGAGTGGATGGTAGTTTTTTGAATCAGTGGGTTCTTATTTTACTGTCCAAGTTGCTATCTCAACGACAAGAGAGTACAGTTTTTTTGTTTACTGAATTTTGTAGATCATGTGTACTTATTTTTCTGGTAAGTTTTTAAGCTAAATTCGTTAAGTAAAGGAAAGCAAGGAATTAATTAATTAATTAGAATTAAGCAAGTAAATAAAAATTGGTGCGGGTCAAAACTTGATGAGTACTAAAAAGAAAAGTGACAGGAAATAGTTCAAGGCTTAACAAGGAAAGTATTACCCCCACAATTGAGAATAGAAGTGCGTGTCAAATCTAGATGAGTACCAAAAAGACTAAGTTGCTGGGAATTGTATGCTGTGCGACCTGTTATGTCCTGCACTCTGGATAATATTGTACAAATTCAGTAAAGGTAATTAACATTATGGTTGCTTTTTCACACGCATTCAAACCTGTGACATTAAAAGAAGGTATTACTATACTTCCTTAGAAACCTTTGGACGGCCTCTGCCTGCCTGGGCTCGGCCAAGCTTAACGGGTTGGATGCCGTCCGCCGGAGCGAATAAATCGCCAGATCACCGCGTGGAAGCTGCTGTGCAGCAATGTAACTAGAACGCCAAAGCTCAGGAATTGCAGCACGCTCCAGATGTTAAGAAATTTGGAATAAGTGCACTAACTAGCTGAGAGTCGAAATAACCGGAATTATACAAAATTAAAACAATTTTGAATATAGGCAGGGAGGAAAAAAAAAAAAAAAAAAAAAAAAAACGCTGGGGGAGCCGCTAAAGTTAGTTGTGCGCACAATAACTAAAGCCGAAAGAGGAGGCCATTTGGAAAGGGGAAGGGGACAACACTTATGATTTGAGAAAGACAAGCTGAACGAGGGAGGAACAATGAGATTATAATAATAATAATAATAATAATAAAATAATTACGTGAAGCCACTGGGGGATGGAAGATAGTTATGGCCGCATAGCGAAAATTTTGAAGTTTTTGAAGTGGCAAGGCCTAATCCTAATTGGGAGGGAAATTACTATGCGCAGGGAGGCCGAATGGAGAAGAGAAAGAGGGACCATCGCAATTTTGATCCACCACGGGGGGATGGTTCCCCGCGTTGGTAGCCCGACGACTGCTAAACGACGCCATCGAGCACTTGACGGTGCAGCACAGATTAACGAGGACCAAACACCGCCACACCCTCGTAAAAAAAAAAAAAAAAATAAAACCTTATACTTTGTATAAGGAAGAAAAATTTTAAAAAGTGCATTTTCACAGTGTTCTGAGCTTTTTTGAACATAGCATCATATTGCCACTTATTGAGAAACTTTATGCTTCATGATAATTAATTTCAGAAGTAAGAGTTTATTTTATCGCTCTAATCAATATATATATTTCCCCCCCCCCCTAATCTATTTCTTAAATCCATGATAATTTTGTAGCTTATTATTGAAATGCAGAACCATTTTCCACAAACTGACAACTTTTATGTTTAATAACACAATAATTTAAAAATTCATGATTCTCTGCCAATCAAAAAAATGTGCTTTATTCAAAGAGGTTTACCAAAATATGTAATAATTTCCTAACCTGTTACTGAAATGTAGAAGTATTTTGCCGCTAATAGTCCAAACATATGTTTGATGAAGCAAAATTTCAGAAATATTCTTATTTTGCTGCAAATCGATGAAACTCAACCATTTTTTCAAGGTTATTTACATTGAAATATGTCATTTTGCGGCCTAATATTGATATATCAAATTATTTCACTGCTAATTAAAAATATTTAAAAAATATTTTCCATAATGCAAAATTATTTCTTCGCAAAACAAAATAATTCAATTTTATGGCTTTCTTTAAAGGCTATTTACCAAATTACACGCTAATTTTGCAGCTCATCACTGAAATATGAAACCATTCATTGTTCCTATAGCCAGATAAAATTGAAAACTGTCTGCAGACATAAGTATTTGACCAAACACTTTCTGCAAAAAATCTGTGGGGTTATACAAATACATACAAGGGTTTAGGAAATTTTAGAAATTTTGGTTAATATCCGCGTTTGACCGAGGCTTTGAAAAAATAAACACAAGCGAAAGGATACAGTGTAAACAACTAGCGTCTGGCGAGCGCCGAAACTTTTGGATCTGGATGCACTCCACATAATAAATTCGTGTGCATGAGGGATTTAAACTTTTTAGCTTTAATTTTTTTTTAAATTTATTATGAATAACGATGAAATAGAATATCTATAATTACAAAATACTTCTTTTATTTTAAATATTATCTAAATACTTTTTTGAGGAAATGGGAAACTTTAAAATTAAAAATATTTTCTTCAAAAAAATAACAAATATATATATATATATTGACGCTGGTTGGCTGACCAACGTGAGCAATTCAAGCCTTGCAAGTAAGAAGTAAAAGCCGCATCACGGCATTTTGGCCGAAGAAAAGCATGCAATTGGCGGAGTAATATAGTTTTATATTTAAAACAACTTTTATAAAAAAAATAAGATTTTCCTGAAAAAAAAACGAAGACATTACTAGATTAAAAAAGATCCCATTAACAACATATATTAATTAAAATAAAATCGTTCGTGCCGTTTTAGAAATATTTTTCATGATTTTATTCCATTACACAATCGTTTTTCCCCATTTAGCTTTTGAGATTTCATATTTCAAAACATACTGTACGTTGAAATGTAAAAATTTCAGGATAGATTAAGACTGAAGATTAAAGACTATTTTGAAAAGATTAGAACTAAATATCGCATATTTGCTAAGATATTAAGTGTCGGCTTTTACAAATCTCTTCGATGTTATATATGAGTTCCGTATATATGAGTTCGCAGCGTTCCGTTCGTCCTTCCGCTTGCGTCACTCGAAAAACTGCCTTTTTTCATGATCAAATCTTCAAAAATTGTTCAAAAGTCAATAATTTCCCTACCATAGCAACGCATGGAAAAGAGAAGATAAACATGGAGGACGAATAAACGAAAAATTTCAGTAAATCAAAATCCGAAAGATGCCCTAATTTTCAAATCAGTGTAAGATATACTCATTTTCAAATATGCCTAGCATTGAATAACATCAAATAGGATTTGGTTGATGAATTGCATTTATGATTCATTCGGTCGTAAAATAAGAATTAAAAACTTTAAAAACACACTTTTATTTGAAAAGCAGTTGTTTTCGGGCACTAGCCGGTTCGCGATGCTTGAAAAACTGTCCGAATTAAAATCCGATTCGGTGGCGCCCTCTCCTTAACAGTTTCAGAACCTACAACAGACTGTTTGATCGCAGTACAAACACCTTTTAAATATCGGACCGTAGCAATCCCTCGTGAGAAGGTGACTGCGAGCCTTCATCCGTTTCATAACCTGGAACAATCTGTTCACCCACGATACAAAGAACATTTGGAAATTCTGACCACTGGAAAGTCCTCGATGGAGATTGCGGCGTCCTTATCAGATTTGCCAGTGACTTTGCACATTTGTAAGTATGCGCAATTGATTCGTCACACTCAAAAAAAAAAAAAAAAAAAAAAAAAAAAAAAAAAATGCCGCCTCCCCATCTATCCTGTAATTTTTTCAGAGGTGAATGAGGAGGCGGCAAAAATTTTATACATTTGAAATTAAAGCACCGTTTACAAGGGGCTGTCGTAAAAGGTCGTATTAATGAAAATACGAAAAAGGGAAATTAAAATAATTAAAAGGTAAAAAGAACTTTTTATATACCATGTTTTTAAAATGTTCCGTTGAATCATATAAACGCTCCCGATGTCTGCAGGGAGCAGAAATAATTAGCTACAAGTATTAAAAAAAATGCATTGTCATTGTGTTCTGAGCTATTCTAAAAGTGTCAAATGCCTACCTAGTCGAGAAGTTAGCTAAATACATTTTCTTTTGAATTACATAAACGCTGCCGAATGCAGAAGGAACCCAAAACATTTGGCTAAAAATATTAAAAAATGCATTATCACCGTGTTCTGAGCTATTCGGAAAGTTTCAAGTGTCTAGCTAGTCGGGAAGTTATATGATTGTTGAATCATATAAACTCTACCTAAGGCAGCGGGGACCCGAAACAATTGAGTAAAAGTATTAAAAAAATGCAATGTCACCGTGTTCTGGGCTATTCTGAAAGTTTCAAATGTTTAAATGTCTAGCTAGTCGGGAAATTATATGATTTTTGAATCATATAAACGTTACCGAAGGCTACAGGGACCCGAAACAATTGGCGGAAAGTGTTAAAAAATGGATTATTATCGTATTTTGAGCTATTTTAGCTTCTAAGTTTCAAATGTCTAGCTAGTCGGAAAGTTAATTAAATAAATTTTGTGTTGAGTCATATAAACGCTACCGAAGGCAGCAAGTACCCGAAATAATTGTCTAAAAGTATTAAAAATGCATTACCTTGTTTTGAGCTATTCTAAAAGTTTCAGATATCTAGCTAGTCGGCAAGTTAGTTAAAAAAATTCTGTTAAATCATATAAACACAGTCGAAGGCAGCAGAAACCTAAAACAGATAACTAAAAGTATTAAAAAATGCATTGTCACTATATTCTGAGCTATTCTGAAAGTTTCAAATGTCTGGCTTGTCGGGAAGTTAGTTAAAAATCGATTGCAATATTTGTACTGGACACACAAACAAACAAGAATCGTAGTTACTAAAATCATAGCAAAAATATTTCTTCAAATTTAATAACACTGTAGCAAAATTTATGTGGAACACTGATTAACAAAGTTTTTAAAGATACTAATATATATTAAATTGTAGTAGAATTCATAGTTAAAAAGAATAAAAAATAAAACAAATAAAATAATGAAAAACTGAGTTTCCGGCAAATGAGTTGGCAGGAAAGTAGGCTGTCAGGAAAGAGAGCAGTCTGGAAAGAAAACTCTGTGTAAAACGCACCTGTCGGGAAAGTGAGTTGTTGGGCCGTTTTGTACCTGTAGGGAAAGTGAACTGTCATGAAAGTGAGTTGTCGGAAAACTGTCGGGAAAGTGAGTTGTTGGGAAAACGTACCTGTCGGGAAAGTGAGTTGTCGGGAAAACGTACCTGTCGGGAAAGTGAGCTGTCGGGAAAGTGAGCTGTCGGGAAAGTGAACTGTCGGGAAAGTGAGCTGTCGGGAAAGTGAGCTGTCGGGAAAGTGAGTTGTCGGGAAAGTGAGCTGTCGGGAAAGTGAGTTGTCGGGAAAGTGAGTTGTCGGGAAAGTGAGTTGTCGGGAAACCGTACCTGTCGGGAAAGTGAGCTGTCGGGAAACCGTACCTGTCGGGAAAGTGAGGTGTCGGGAAACCGTACCTGTCGGGAAAGTGAGCTGTCGGGAAACCGTACCTGTCGGGAAAGTGAGCTGTCGGGAAACCGTACCTGTCGGGAAAGTGAGTTGTCGGGAAAACGTACCTGTCGGGAAAGTGAGTTGTCGGGAAAACGTACCTGTCGGGAAAGTGAGCTGTCGGGAAACCGTACCTGTCGGGAAAGTGAGCTGTCGGGAAACCGTACCTGTCGGGAAAGTGAATTGTCGGGAAAACGTACCTGTCGGGAAAGTGAGCTGTCGGGAAACCGTACCTGTCGGGAAAGTGAGTTGTCGGGAAAACGTACCTGTCGGGAAAGTGGCGTCGGGAAACTGACTTGTCGGGAAAGTGAGTGTCGGGAAATCGACCTGATCCCATAGTGGAATTGTTTCCTTCTGTGAGTAGAAGAGCCCCCTACGGATTTTGTATATTTACAATATAAATATTTTTAAAAAGAACTCTCCATTACCGTTTAAACGAACGTTTAACCATAGATCTTCCATAGTTTAAAATAAAATTATCGATACCCCTCCCCCCCCCCCTCAAACCACCCAAAAATTTTAGAAGGAAAAAAGCATTATCCAATTTTGCGTCTGTAGAACACAAAATGGACTTTCTTTCCAGAGTCTGTTAAAATTCTCTAAGCGGTAAATCACCGTATTAATCATGAAAAATAATTTAATTAATAATTTGTATTGCATGATTTTGTATAGGAATGTATAAAAGAAAATTATGCGCTGGCTACAACATACCAATGTGAGCAACCCCACTAAAAATAATCCGAAGATATTCTTGAGAAAATAGAATTTTCTTAAGACTTTCTTAAAATATTTTAAAATATTTTAAAGATTTATCTTTTTCTATAAAATATCTTCAGAAATTTTAAAGACATTATAAAGAAATTTTGTAAACTTTCTTAAGAATGGGCCAAATAACTTAAGATATTCTCCAGATTTTCTCTAAAAATATCTGCAGAATATCTTGAGATTATTTTTAGTGGGGAAGTTTCACACTTATTGTTTTCAAAATTTTTATTTTATGTCTAACCAATATAATTTATATTTTAAAATAAAAAAACGACAACAAGAATAATTATAAAAATAAATTAATTCATTCAATAATAAAGTTTAAATTTAAATTTAGCATATCCCCCCTAACCGTATATATATATATATATATATATATATATATATATATATATATGTGGTGGATCGGCATCCGGCATCCTAAAATGTGGTGGATCGGCATCCGGCATCCTGTTTCTTCCCTTAGCCTTCGTTTTCCTGCAACTGCTGATTTCAAGACTACGTAGTTTAGTTTATGTTTTGATTCAACGGAGTATCAGAATATTACCGGAAAGATGCAACTATGACGTAGACGTGCGCCGCTTCCTGGACATGCCGCAGCTAAAAAGCATTCGAGAGAAGGGTTCAGTTTCGACGAAGAGTTTTGACGAGGCATACAGAGTAGATGGCTGTACTGCCTGCTTTTTTTAATGACTTTCGTTTTATATTCGACGTGTATGATAAAGTACTATGCGTGCTACGAATTATGTTTAAGTGACGAACTGTTGAATATACTTTGATAATTAATTTTAAATGCTCATTAACTTCTATGTAAATAAATGTAAATATTTTAATTCTTTATTAAAAGTTAAGTAAATAATAGAATTAGTATTCTTAAAGTAATTAAACGCCCACAACCCACCTGATACTATATCAGAAGTGGGATAGAACGCGAATTTTAAGATAAAGAAAGTGTGATTGAACGTTAATTTTTAGTTTAATTTAACTTAAATTTTTGATTGAACGAACTATAAACTTTTGTGAACTGAACTTTTTAAAAACTGTTCTTAAATCTGAACTGTCTATTTATCTATTTTTGAAAAACCGTTGCTGAACAGCTGAATATAAGTGGTGAATTATAAAGTTTTTATTTATGATGTGACATTCGACTATCTGGATTAAACCAAAATTTCAAGCTGGATAAGTGACAGGTAGTAAGCAACGAAGTATCTGCGAGTTCTGCGGAATAACCACGGATCATTTGGATGGAAGTTTCAATAAAAGATTTAGGATAATTAAGCATCGGCTGCTATTTCTGTTCTTCTAAGGTACGTACATTTTATCTTCTTATATAATGGTTTCATTGGGGGATATACCCAAAATCGGCGCTGCACTGAGGACTGAAAGTTATACTAAAATTAAAATTCTGCATCGGTTTTTATTCGATGATAACGGCGATCGCAGGAACAGATGCAGAATAAGAAAGTTCCAAGGATTCACTTTCGCCATTGGCGACGAAAAATACATTGAAAAACAAAAAGCAATTGAGGACAATTTCTCATTGAACGAACTAATTCTTATTTGTAATATATTAAATGTCCCTTTTGATGGGAACAAAAATGAAGTGATAGATCGATTACTATTACATTTGTGTGACACGGAGTTGTTAAAACAAGAAAGTTCAGAAAATAATTCGGATGAGGAAGATTCGGAAAACGAAAGTAGTGATAATGACGTAGAAAAAACTGACTCCTCTGTGCAATGCCATATAGATAATAAGTGCTATGATTATGATAATAATAATGATAATGTTATTGATGATTATAATAAGGGTAAAAAATGTGAAACTAACTGCAATAGTAATAATGTGAGTTCTGGAACACATGGTGCAGTTATTTCATTTAACGATTTCGAGAACAGTATCTCAAAATTTAGCGGTGAACCGCATGAAAATATTATTGAGTTTTTTAACGAATTTGAGGAAGTGTCAGTAATGTTTAATCTTAATGAACTACAAAAAATTATTTTTTGTAAAAAATCTTTGAGCGGAAATGCTCTATTATTCATTAAATCTGAGAAAACGCTACTTACTTACAAAAAATTAAAAAAAGCGCTTATTGAGGAATTTAAAACAAAAATAAATTCCGCCTCTTTACATGATATATTAAGTAAAAGGAAAATAAGAGGCAATGAGTCTGTTACAGAATATTTTTTCAAAATGCGTGAGCTGAGTAGAAACGGGCACATTGAAGATGCCGCGTTAATGCACTATGTGATCTAAGGAATAAATGACAAAAGTGAAAATAAACTAATTCTTTATGGTGCTAAAGATATTCGTGAATTTAAAGATAAAATTAAATTATATGAAATGTATAAACGTGATAGTGAAAAAATTAGACATAAATTTGATAGAATGCATAAAGTAGAATATAGTACAAAACCGAAGCATATAGCCTATAATGTATATGAAAAATTTGGTCCTAAAAATGAAGTAAATAATAAATTGTGTTATAATTGTGGTGAAAAAAACCACTTATCTAGAGATTGCCCTCATAAGGCCAAAGGCCTTAAATGTTTTTCCTGCAAGCAGTACGGGCATAAATGTTCGGGGTGCCCAGGTTCAAAACCAGAAGTTGAAACATTATGTATTAGTGTAAATCAAAATATGAGTAAAATTATACAAGTAAATGATATAAATTTTATTGGAATCATTAATACAGGAAGTGAAGCAACATTGTTGCGTAAAAGTGTTTTTGATAAATTAAATGTAAAAATATTAAATACTATGAGTAGTACTTTGAAAGGTATCGGGAAGAGTTCGATAAAACCCTTAGGTTCATTCAGTGCTGATCTTAAAGTTGATGATTTTGAAACTAAAACTGATATTTATGTTGTACATGATGATTTAATTCCCTATGATATAATCCTCGACATGAATGTGTTAATGCTGGGTGAAACAACGATTAACGAAAAAGGTATTTTTGTAAAAAATAAGTGTAATTCTCTAGAGGTAAATTTAGTAACAGTACTCCCTGTAGATAAATATCAAAGTGAAATTAAAACGAATGTTGTTGTTGATGCCCCTATGAACTTAAAGAACAAAAATTTTGAAAAATCCCTAGAAATGAATGAAACAGTGAATAGTGTTGAAAAGTGTGAAATTAAAACCCCTCACCCTGTTATGCTGTCAAAAAAATCATTAGAATCTCCCGAAAAAGCCATAAGTGAAAATGACGATAAAGACGAAAACGACGAGAGTGATGGCGATAAGATGCTTTTGAAGGACGATATTAGTGTAAATGATGACAGTGATGAAGAAGAGGAGCCTCGACGACAGAAACAGAGTCATACGAGCATTTTCCAGACAGATGATGACGGTGATGAAGAGGAGGAGCCGCGCCGAAAGGGACGAAGTCAGACGAATGTTTCCCGAATAAAATGACTAAACCCTGAAAACACTTATTCGAAGAAAGATGAAAAACAAGTCCTAGTTAAAAAAATTTCACAGTTAGCCGAAGAGTTGGAAAAGTTAAAAGAAAAAGTTGACGAGAATTCCAAGCTCCTTAAAAGAAAGAAATCGAGAAAAAAGCCATCGACAATAAATTCCATCGAGTGTAAAAGACTAAATATCCCAAAAGAAAAGACTGCCGGTGTAAATTTGGAAAAGTTATTCATCCCATCACTTCCATTGACGACCACAATTAGTGAAATAGCCATATTATTTCCTAAAGCTGTGCAAATAAAATTAGAAGTTTTCCCTACACATAAAAGTGCTACGATAGACTTCATAGACGAACAAGGCTTCTGTAGCGTAGCATTAAAAAACATTAAAACTGAAAATGATCATTTAGAGGTTCTCGAACTCGAGTCCCAAGATAACTTCGAGTCCCAAAATAATTTTGAACCCCAAAGTAAAGATTTAAGTACACATGATAAAAAACAACTTTCTAGAATTAAAAAGAAAAATAGATCGAAATGCAAGTTGAGTAGACATCCACCAAAAACTCATGCCATGGGCGGCCAAGTTGCCGTAAATCCAAAATTGACTTCCTTTTGTAACTTTATAACAGCAAAAATGAAAAATGATAATATTGAAAATATTTATAAAAAATATAGAAATGGATGTCATGAAGGCTCCTATTACAAATCTGCAAAAGCTGAGTTCCTCAAATGGGGAATAACTTAAAAAAAAAATATTTTAAAATTGAAATGTATTGTAAATAAGTTTTTTTTTTTTTTTTTTTTTTTTTTTTTTTGTATTTTTCAGTGTGATCGCCTGGAGGTCCAGCCGATACAGGATGGCCGAAAATGTGGTGGATCGGCATCCGGCATCCTGTTTCTTCCCTTAGCCTTCGTTTTCCTGCAACTGCTGAATTCAAGACTACGTAGTTTAGTTTCTGTTTTGATTCAACGGAGTATCAGAATATTACCGGAAAGATGCAACTATGACGTAGACGTGTGCCGCTTCCTGGACATGCCGCAGCTAAAAAGCATTCGAGAGAAGAGTTCAGTTTCGACGAAGAGTTTTGACGAGGCATACAGAATAGATGGCTGTACTGCCTGCTTTTTTTAATGACTTTCGTTTTATATTCGACGTGTTTGATAAAGTACTATGCGTGCTACGAATTATGTTTAAGTGACGAACTGTTGAATATACTTTGATAATTAATTTTAAATGCTCATTAACTTCTATGTAAATAAATGTAAATATTTTAATTCTTTATTAAAAGTTAAGTAAATAATAAAATTAGTATTCTTAAAGTAATTAAACGCCCACAACCCACCTGATACTATATATATATATATCATAAAATTCTATAAAATTAATTCAATGATTTTTAAAAATCAATCTCTACTCCATTTTCGTTTATATCTTATATTACGTATAAATGTACTTTTTATTTATTTCTATTTTTTCCTTGTAAACAACATTATTTATCACTATCAATAAAATAGTTTATTTTAGGGGTGGGAATCGATTAAGAATTTTAACTGGGTTAATCGTAGCATATTAATCGATTAATCGGTCAATTAATCAGATTTTTAATAGGTTTTTATTTTTTCCTTATATAATTTTATTTCAATGTTGAATAAAACTCTCATATTGTGCATATATATATATCATTCCTAAGTTTGACTGAAAAAAAAAAAAAAATTCCAAAAAATTTTTGTATAAGTCAATTATATCTGTTTCATAGCTGAAATTTAAATCAATTTTCAGAGTAATAATTGGTGACTTTAAGTGTCTATTTTATATAAATATTTTCACTTAATTTTTTTTTTCATAAATTATTTTTTCAATTCATTTTGAAAGAAACATTAAATGAATTTACACATACTTTAGTTTTATATTTGCAGGCCTTGTCCATCTCGCTTGTCACTATTTTTAAATGAATTCTCACAACTCCATATCATTATCATAAAAATCTCAAATTCTTATATTTTAGTTCTTCTTTGTCACTTCGGACTGAAACACAGAATGTTATTTTTTGTTTCTACTTCAATAATTACTATCAGCAGCTCTGAACAGACAATAAACACTTGAAGATATAGTGAAACTCTGTTGACATTTCCCCATCAGAGGAATAGTGGAAATCTCAATCCCTTCTTTTCTTTTATCTTTAGCATTTCCATTTTTTGAAAGCTTCTTATTTCTAAGAATACTATTTCCCTAGCCAACACTTTCTTTCTATAGAAGGCTACAGACAGGTGGTGGTGTTCCAGCCTGCACATGAAACGGCATTTTGTTTAATAACTGTCCTCCCCCTTTTCTCTATCAACAAAAGTCGAACAACTTCTTTTGAGAGGTTTTATTTTTATTTATTTACTTTATTTTTATTTATTTATTTATTTATTTATTTATTTTGCTTTTTCATTATTTGATGGACGTTTCTTAGAATGTTTGTTAGCAAAATATGTGAAAAAATATTTTGTAGGCAGAACAGCATTTTTACTTTAATTTGTAGTTTGAAAATTTTTAATCGAATTAATCGATCCGATTAACTTGATTAAAAAATTGATCGGGACTAAGCATTGATCAATTAACCGAACCGATTAATCGGCACAGCGCTAGTTTATTTTTCTAAATCACTCTTAATATAAACAGAAATTGCGAAATTCTGTTCATATCCGATACTTAATTATTTCAAGATGTCAATATTTTCTCCTCTTTCAGCCTTTTTCGCCATTAACTTCAACTCGTTGGTTAACTTAAAAACTTGAAAAGCGTCCAAATTCAGAGTGCAGCTTTAAACTAGTATGTTGTGGCCACCACAAGACTTTCTTCTATATTTTCCTATATAGTAACAATATATAAAAAAAAAATTACGATTTTTTTCTTTTTTTTTTTTTTTTTTTTTTTTGGTAAAAGTAATACATATTCAAATAGTAACAATATTTAAAAAAAAAAAAAAAAAAAAAAAAAAAAAAACGATTTTTTTTTTTGTTAAAAGTAAAAAAAATCGATAACTTTGTTTCAAATTGTCACAGATTTATAGTTCAACCATTCGTTTTAAAGGTATTGACGAGACCTTTCGAAAGATACCCATCTTGAAAATTTACCCCTCCCGGGGGGGTACTTCCCCCCAGGGAGGGAACCGGTGCCCCCACATGCACAAAATTGTTTTCGTAGTTAACTACTGCTATTATCAATAATTCATATTAATTTTACAATCACAAGTTTAAAATAACGCTCATTATGTACATTTATACGAAATTTTGTGTTTGTCCTATATTGCCATGTTAAAAATTTAGAAAAAATGCGATCACAGCGCCACCTGTTGAGCTACTGATCCCTAAATGTAATCAGCACCTGTTTATGTCGGGGACCAACTAAATACCAAGTTTGGTTACGTTTCGTTTAAAAAAAAAAAAAAAAAAAAAAAAAAAAAAAAAATCTGTTTTTTTTTTTGTTAAAAGTAAAAAAATCGATAACTTTGTTTCAAATTGTCACAGATTTATAGTTCAACCATTCGTTTTATAGGTATTGACAATATCTTTCCAAAGATACCCATTTTGAAAATTGACCCCCCCGGGGGTACTTCCCCCCCCCAGGGGGGGAACCGGTGCCCCCACATGCACAAATTTTTTTTCGTAGTTAACTACTACTATTATCAATAATTCATATTAATTTTACAATCACAAGTTTAAAATAACGCTCATTATGTACATTTATACGAAATTTTGTCCTATGCTGCCATGTTAAAAGTTTACATAAAATGCGATCACAGCGCCATCTGCAGGGCGATTGATCCCAAAATCTAATCAGACCCTTTCCATGTCAGGGTCCAACTATACACCAAGTTTGGTTCTATTTCATTCATCGGTTCGTGAGATACGGTGTGACATACGAAATTTTGCGATCACAGCGCCACCTTGTGGACGATTGATCCCCAAATCTAATCAGCACCATGCCCCGTCAGGTTCCAACTATATACCAAGTTTGGTTGAATTTCATTCATTGGTTCGTGAGATACGGTGAAAAATACGAAAATCTGTCCTATACTGCCATGTTAAAAATTTACATAATATGCGATCACAGCGCCACCTGAAGGGCTATTGATCCCCAAATCTAATCAGCACAATGCCCCGCCAGGGTCCAACTATATACCAAGTTTGGTTGAATTTCATTCATTGGTTCGTGAGATACGGTGAAAACACTAAACCACAGACAGACAGACAGACAGACACACAGACAGACACACAGACAGACATTTTTTAAAAACTATCAATTCGTGTTCAGGACATCCCAAAACGTGTAGATCCGTCAAAAAACGGAGGTCGAAATTTTTCGCGAATCCAATACTTTCTCTATATTACATATAGAAGAAAGTAAAAAATAAATAAATTAATTAATTAATAAAATAAAATAAAATAAAATAAAAATAAATAAATAAAATGGCGCACCGCCTTATCCGTCTAGCGTCAAAGATTTCATATAATTTTTGATTGGTTATTTTTAGCGAAACAAAATCTGAAAATAACAATGGCGCTAGATGGCAGAAGGAACGCGTCAAATTTTGCTCACAAAATGCACTTTTTTTTTCAATCTCACAATTCTTTGCCATAGCTTTATTACTACTAAATTATATTTCTTTCAATAATTATAATAATAAATAAATAATTAAATTCATAATGACATATCGTTGGCGTCAATAAATTATTTATTCTGATGTATTTGTTCCACAAAGTATTTTTTGTGTATTTTGTAAGGATTTAAATATTTTTAATTTGACCAATTAAACAGTTATCTGGATTTTTTCATTTATTTATTTATTTATTTGTGTGTGTTTGTGTGTCGTGTAGTGTCACGTATTTCTTGGCTAATTTTAGGATTATGATTTCACGGCCATACGAGTTGTTTTTTTCCATCTTGCATGGGGGTAACAGCTGTTTTTCATGAAGCTCTCCCTCTCATTCTTGTACTAGCTTTTAATATTTTTGTCTTGTTATTGTAAAATAATATTTGTATTTTGTGTCATAAAAACTGAATACCGTATTTTAGTGAAGATAAGCCACGGGCTATCTTTAAAAACACGTTTATTTTGGGGAACAGCGGCTTATTTACCAGTGCGGGCTATCTAATGATAATGCCAAATGTCGTCGGCCATATTTCGTGAAACAGCCGATCCCCACAGAAAGCAGAAGTTTAGTATTCGTAGTTTCTTGAGCACTAATTCGCATTTATATACTGAAATATTCTTTATTTCTTTATACAGAATTATTTTTTAAATTATTTATTATTTTTATTTGTAACTAATAATATCTTATTTTGATTAATTTGCATATACGTCTGTAGTTCGCCATCTCACCCATTGTTTTTTATTTATTGCAACATACTTGCATACTGGCTTTGTTTTAATTTTTTCTTTATACAGTATATTTTAAAATAATTTAATACTTTTATTTATAACTATCAGGCTTCGCCCGCTTTGCTGGACCCTATTTTTAAATGAACCACTACAATTACTGAATTCTCAAAATTGCATTAATTTTTATCACGTGAAAAAAAAAAGCGAAACAAAATCTGATTAGGAAAAATGTCGCACCGGGTTCTCACTGCCTTCGAAAAAAATTCCCAAAATACTCTAACTCTTATTTCTGTTATTTTGCCCTTCGCCCCCCCTCCCGTCTATCCTAATAATTTTACAAATTCGATATCCGCAATCGATTTGTAAATATCAAAAACCTCTATGCACCAGTTTTGAACGATCTATCTCTATTTTTATTTTTTTGCCCCACCACTCTCTCCCCCCTTCCCAATAATTTAAAAAAATCGAAAATATCCGCAATCGGTTTGTAAGTATCGAAAACCTCTATGTACCAATTTTGAATGATCTAACTCTATTTTATTTTTTTGCCCCTCCGCCCCCCCCCCTCCAGTCCCTCCTAATAACGTTGCACTTTCGAAAATATCCCAGTCCTCTAAACCCAATATGTACCAATTTTGAACGGCCAAACAGCATTTCTATTTGTTTTTGCCCATAGCCCCCCCTTACCGCCCCTCCTAATAATTTTACAAATTCAAAAATATCCGCATTCGATTTTGAGTATCGAAAACTATTTGTGTACCAATTTTGAAAGATCTAACTCTATAATTTTTGCCCCCCATCCCCTCCCCCCTTCTCGCCCCACCTAATAATTTTACACTTTCGAAAATATCCCCATTGGACTTGCAGGCCTTTAAAACCTATCTGTAACAATTTTGAATGCCCTAACTGTATTTGTTTTTGCCCATAGCTCCTCCCCCTTACCGCTCCACCCCCTTCCCGCACCTCCTAATAGTTTTACAAATTCGATAATATCCGCAATCAATTTGTAAGTATCGAAAACCTCTATATACCAAATTTGAACGATCTAACTCTATTTTTATTTTTTTTTGCCCCCCCTCTCCCCTCCCCCCTTCTCTCCCCTCCTAATAACTTTACTCTTTCGAAAATTTCCCCATTCGACTTGCAGGCTATTGAAACATATCTGTACTAATTTTGAAAGGCCTAACTGTATTTCTAATTGTTTTTGCCCCTGCTGCTCCTCTCCCCCTGCTGCCCCACCTGGGGGCTGAATTTTTAAAGTTCCAGAAATTAGTATTTAGATATTTGTATTAGCTATATTTTATAGCAAAAATGTCACGTATATCTGTTTTTTTTTTTGTTGTTTTTTTTTTGAGATATATAGGATTATGCGAAATCGCGTTTTACGCATGCGAAATCCCGTTTTGCCCCCCACCCCCCACCCCCCTTGGGAACCGAATTTCGAAAATTCCAGAAATTAGTTTTTAGACATTTATATTAGCTATATTTTAAAGAAAAAAATTTACGGATATCTGTTTTTTTGTTTGAGATATGAAGGAATTTTTGAATTCACGTTTTGCTACCCCTCCCCCTTGGGGGGCGAATTTTTTTTTTTTTTTTTTTTTTCCTAAACCATCCCTGACCTATAAGGAAAAAAACAAAAAAGAATGATCGAAATCGGTCAAGCCGTTTACGATTTTATAAAGGACATACAGACAAACATTCATTTATATATATATATATAGATTAATTATTTTTATAACATTGCATATACGCCCGGATTCCGCCATCTTGTTCCCTTGTTTGTCATATTTGTTGCATTACATCTGCATAATGGTATAGTTTGATGTTTTTTTTTCCTTTATACAGAATTATTTTTTTTTAAATAATTTTTTATTTTCATTTATAATTAATAATTAATAATTTTTATTAATTTACGTAAATGCCAGAAGACAGCTGTCTTGTTTCCTTATATATCTGTCACATCATCATAAGAATGCTTGCATTAGCCGCGGCTTTCCTTCATGTGCGGTTTATCTAAGAGTTTTTTTTTTTCAACATTTTAATAAGCTGCGGCTTATATACACCAAATTACGGTATGTATAAACGCTTTTTGCGTAATCTTAAAAAGTATTTCGTTGAGAAACAAGCCTTTTCTTTACTCATATTCTTTCAAACTTGGGGATTATAATTGTTATTATTGATGAAAAACTTTAAAATATATGTTTGTATTTGTTTTAAAAAGTTCATTTTGAATCATTTTGTATTCCTTTATGAATTATGTAAATGTCTCTTCTTTTTTTTTTTTTTTTTTTTTTTAGGACTGAGGCCTATTAGTCTCAGACAGCGATTTTTGCGTTGTCGTTTTCGATAGTTGCGCATTTGTCGAAATCCTTTTTCGATAGTTGGACATTTATCTAAATCTAAAATTTATCGAAAATATAATTGAATAATTTGAAAGCGATGTTATAATTGGGAAGAAAAAAAAAACTAATTGTCCTCCGTCCTAAACTAAATTCTGCTTTTGCCAGAATTTGATCAAAATCTTTTCAAAATGACATTGACATGAGTCCCCCCAAGGCACAACTTTGACATGAGTCTCCCCCAAGGCACAATTTTGACATGAGTCCCCCCACAGGCACAACTTTGACATGAGAAACCCCCAGGTCCAACTTTGACATGAGTCCCCCCCCAAGGCACAACTTTGACATGAGTCCCCCCCCCTCAGGCACAACTTTGACATGAGTCCCCCCAGGCACAAGTAACAATTTTATGCTATAAAACACTAATACTGTCCGAAAACTTCATGAAAGCGAGGAAGGTTAAGTTTAATTTTTTTTTTTTTTTTTTTTAAAGCTTATAAAGTACAGAAATCAGAAGTTGTTCTTGTTATTAGATAAAAACACAAAGTTGTGAAATACAAAGTGGATAGTAATGAATAACAATTACCCACCTCAGACCTTTATTCAGAAATTTGTCAAATATGAAAAATATTTGATGGATTAGTTTGAAATTTTGGTGTAAATTTCCCTCAGACCTAGGAGCTTAGAGCAGTCAATCGACCTTATTCCCAAAATAAACAAACAAACAAGCATAAATTAGCTTTCATGTTGTACCTTGGTCTCATCATAAATACTCTATTTTATTTATTGTTTTTACATCCTGTAGTTTATTAAAAAAAAAAAAAAAAAAAAAAAAAGTACTATATTCTGAATATTTTCACTGTTTGTATTATGTATTATATATATGAAGGTAGCGACAGACCCTCCTTTTTCCCTGATTCTTTCACCAGGATATTTATATGATATTTTCTCACTTAATTAATTGTTCAAACTTACTATAAAAAATTCCGAAAGAAATTTCTTTCGGAATTTTTGATAGTACCACCAGTACTTTAAAATACTGATGGTAGAATCAGGGAAAGAATCTGGTCTGTCGCTGCCCTGTATATAATACAATCGCGTTTTTAACCTAGAATATTTTTATCTCATTTACCCCTCATTTTTAGCCTATTTGCAGCTTTAAGCTGCGTTCAAACACTAGCAACAGCAGGACGACAACGACGACCTCTATTCATATCCCTTTGACGTGTGATTTGAGACGTCGTTCGCTGAAAGAGAAGTTTTCTGCTCTGACAAACCTCCTACTGCGATAACTGCATGGGGAACTTGGGCCTCTTATGTAAAAGAGCAGTAAAAAGCAATGTCCTTCATTGTAAATGTGTGCAAATTTTCAAGGGTCACTTTCAGACAATGGATAATTTGTGACTTTGTCGCTCTGCATCGTTGCTAGTGTTTGAATGCACTAGCAACGCTACATCCCTCCGACAGGGCACAAATAACTGAAGCCTTCTCGGTTTCCCATGGAGACGAAAGCAAGACTCAGTGGAGCCAAAAGTAAGACTTGAATCTTGCTTTTGCCTCCAAGGCACATGTTTCTCTTATCTGAAAGAGAAAGGCCTCGTCCTCACGAAACCGGTAATGCTTTTATCAATTTTATAATGTACGAAGAAGTTTTTTAGCTTAATTATTTATTGTACAACAGTTCTCTAATTCATAACCAAAAACAATATCTTATATATATATATATGTGTGTGTGTGTGTGTGTGTGTGTGTGTGTGTGTGTGTGTGTGTGTGTGTGTGTGCGCGCGAAGGTGAAATAGAGATAGAGATG
Organism: Salticus scenicus; assembly: GCA_963930645.1. Lineage (NCBI taxonomy): Eukaryota > Metazoa > Arthropoda > Arachnida > Araneae > Salticidae > Salticus > Salticus scenicus. The sequence continues at coordinate 62,200,131 of OZ005659.1, read as the reverse complement.
GGGGGGGGGGTAATAGAGGTTCTATTTTTAATTTAAAATAATTAGCCGCTTAAAATTCAGTCGACAGGTCTGAAATGTCAGTCGCCGTGTCGACCGGGCGAGTGGAGTTTTTCAAAACCTGATTTAAAAAGCGTAAAAGTTGGCAGCTCCAAATTTGACTCAAAAACAATACTTTGTCATATATGGGTAAGAAAAAATTAAAATTAATCTTTTCACTTTTATATTGTTACCGGAATTTGAAACAAATTTCTTTAATTGTTACAATGTATGTACGTAAATATTTTAAACAATGTACATTGTTTGCTGTTTTAAACAATGTAACAAAATCTGAAACGTAACTACATTGTTTAAAGTAAACAATATACGTATATTTATTTCACTGTGTTTCAAAAGAATTAGTTTATCCATTTTGTATGACAAAAAAGTTATCTTAATTAAAATAAGCCTCAATCACTTTTTATATACCACATCGATACTTTTTAATTTTAATTATCATGATGGAAAAAAGTTTGAGTTTTATATCAGAACTAAAAAAGATTCGCGAAAATCAAAAACTTTCTAAAGATGTATACCACAAAGAAATAACGGATGTTTTCAGAAAAACTTTGAATTTTAAGTTCATTGAAGTAATTGGGCAAGGATCAGTCTCTACAGTTTTACGAGTATGGAATGAGGATGGTGGTAAAGGATTGACAATGAAAATTGTATTGAGTGAAGACATGGGTCCTAAAGAAAAAGAATGGGGGCAGTTAAACAACAAAAATATACTACCTCTGTTGGATACCGCTGATTTTCCAGTATTTGGTTTGACATGGTTTATATCTAAATGTGTTGATTTGACATTAGAAGATGCGCTGAAGAATAAAGTCATCTTCGATGAACCTATCAACTTTAAGCTTGCAGTTTCGTGGATAAAAGAAATAACGTCGGCCCTTGATTACCTACATACAAAGAAATTGAGTTTTCTGAATTTGAAACTGAGCAATGTAATGATTTGCAACGATAAAAGTGTTAAACTTTTTGGATTTCATCGCATGAACGGGATTGAGAAATACACAACTGGGTATTTATTTTTGATATCAAACTTTTTACAATTCCACATAGTTCTTTATTTATTACTCTCTTTTGGATTAAGTGTAGAAGAAAGTACTGGATTAGTTAAAAGTTTTGACTTCCAGTTTTCGGCGCATTTACACTTTTTGAGATATTCTGAATACGGTTTGACCCTATTTAAAAAATATCCGTCTGTATGAGTGTCTTAATGTGCGTAACAAAATTTTTATGTCACCTCTAGATTAAGAATTAATGAACATAATTTAATAAAAATGAAAGTTATATTTAGAATACATTAATGGATGCTCATCAAGTTTTGAAGTATATTGTTCAACAAGTGGCGCTATCTTCTAGTTTTATCATGATCTTTAACATGGCAGTATAGGACAAAATTTCGTAAAAATGGACACGATATAGATTTTTTTTTTTAAACCACTCATTGTATAACTAAAAATTTTAGTTTGTAACAGTCAACTAGGATAAAATTTTTGCATACATGTAGGAGCATTTTTTTTTTCCAATTGAATATTTAAGATAAAATTAACTCATCATCGTATGTTCGACAAAAGAATTAATCAATCTAAAAAAAAATAAATGTCTTTTATACGTTAACTCTATTTTATGAATGTTTTTTTTTTTTTTTTAAATATTGTAGTATATAATAGTTATAGCCAATTTATAACATATATTTAGCAAATTCAAATCTTAAAATCGAACTCAACTTGTTATAAATAATTTATTATTTTACTTTACTTTATTACGGTTTTATTTATTACTTTTTTCTATATTCATAAAAATAAAGTATTGGATTCATTAAAACTTCTGACTTTCTGTTTTCAATAGATTTACAACTTTTGAGATGTCCTGTGTATAATTGAACCATATTTAGAAAATATCCATATGTCTGTGTGTGATCAAAGTTTTGTGGCAGCGCTAGATTATGAATTCTTTCACAGAATTTCATAAAAAATTATATTTAATTGCATTTTAACATAAATTGGTCCTTGTTAACTATTTGTACGTATCGCCGCTCAACGTATGGGCCTGTTATGCTGCAATTTCCTTCATTTACAAAAAGGCCGTATTTCAAATTTTATAGTGTATAATTGCATAAATTTTGATTCGTAAGTAGTCCAATAAGAAAAAAATGTGCTGGCTGAATTTTAGTACGCAAAGGCTGATAGGTTGTGTTACAATGATGCAAATTTTTCCGTATACGGAAAGACTTATGTCTCAGTTCCCATAGCATGTAGGCTATTCTCCATATGGCTATATCTCATCATCTGTTCATTAAAATTACATCAAGGTATATATATAGAATCCTTATTGTGAGAAGTTATGTGAATTAACTTCCGTGCATGTTAACCGGTAGATAGTGCTGTTATTTAAAATGGTATAAAGAAAGTATTGTGATGGTCCCAACATACCAGTTTTTAATTTGAGACTGGTAAGTATTTGAAAAACAAATATATAGCAGAAAAAGAAAATACCTTTTTCAAGCCAATCGTCAAATTATGAAAGTAATTTGTATTTCAAATTCATTAAAAGTAATGGCTAAATATTACAGGAATACATACAGTTTATGTTTCTTTTTAATATGTATATGAAATGTTCTCTATGACGTTGACTTTTAGCAAAAGCTGGAAAATACGTAAATTCTAATAATTTCTGATTCAGCCAGTCAGATGGCTTCATTATACACATACTTGCCAACATCCTAATTAATATTCCGTAGTCTTGTTAGTACCGCCTTTTATCTCAAATCAATAAATTTTTAGAGTAATATTCTCCAAATGCAATTACGATTAAACAAGAGGAAAAATGCTCTGAAAAGATACCGGTGTGAAAAAGAAGCTTATTTTATAACCATTCTCACTCTTTAGTGGTTACACTCCCTTACAGATACGATGGACCAATTAAAGTTTTTCTTAATGTCAAAAATTAATATGCAGCTGCCTCATTAAGGGACTCTTTTGTTGTCTAATGTGATAACATGGTTTCTGTATAAAAGTGTTTGTTTGTGTACAGTCAAAAGCCAGTTGTGGGTCTAGGTAGAGAGCTCTCCGTGGAGGGGGGGAGGGGGTTATTTTAAGTGGACCTAGCACATATTCACGCAAAGAAAACCTTCAATAAATCCAAGTAAGCTGACGAGCACGGCTTTGGGATCCAACGTACTTTTGAAACTTCTGCCTAGCAGCTTCGAGAGTAAAATCTCTCGGCCCCTGGTGAAGTCGCTTCTGTACAAGAAATATATGTCATCATATATATGTCACGTGATTCGCTGAGACAAAATTATTGATAATAGACAGTGAAAGTTTTTAACTCGCTGTGATCAACAACCACCGGATGGGAAGTTGATAAAGTTTTGGATGCAAAAATGTTTAGAAACAGGCGCAGACGAATAAGGTAAAAAGTGCTGCACGACTAATGATGTCTTTGAAGACTGTTAGAAACATTCCTGTAGTGTTCAATGAGTCACCAACATCATCAATACACCGTACCATTTTCAACGATTTCGTCTCTACTCTGCCATCTACACGATATATTGCGTTTTTCTTTGTACACTAGTCAGTTTTTCATGACTTGTCTTATTAATCAGAAACAGTGCTCCTAGCTGTGCTCTTACATACACAGGGCCTGATTAAGGGGGAAGCTCACTCTTCACACATTATTTATACTTACACCGTTATTTTTTAACAAATACTTTCCTCCTATAATAAACAGAAAATTTTCATTAAAAAACATTTTAAAAGAATTCTGGTGTCTAATAACGGTGAGTAAATTGGATTGTTTTACACCGTTCATTTTTTATAAAAAATATTTCCTCGTCAAAGCGTGGAATTTCTATGACATGAAGTAAAAAATAATTGTAAAAATATTCCGGTATAAGCGAGCTTCCCCCTTAATCAGGCCCTGTACATACACCGAAACAAGATGGTTTCTTAGGAAGGCCAAATTTATTTTGTTGACAGATTTTGTGGATTTATTTTATCATTCTAACAATAATTTTGCACAGTTAACAGAACCAACTTGCTTGGATTAGCCAAAAGTACAGAATTGAAAATAAAGAGTCACTGTGATTGGATAGACCGGTAAATAACGTCATAGATATTTCTGTAAACAGCCAATGAACACGCGATTCTGGTAACAATTTTTTTTTTTTTTTTGAGATTATATCAATAAAAAAATTTATTTGGTCTAAAAGATTTTTGTTGTAAAAAAAAAAAAAAAAAAAAACCTTCTTTTCTTGCGTGTCTGTTGATTTCAATCATGAAGAAAACGTTTACGATAGAACTAACATATCTGCAAAACAAAATCAAAATCAATACAAACACCAAAAATTAAAAATGTTATAGAATCAGATCATTTGTGTATTGAAATGGGCGTTGGCATATAGGAACAATAGGGTGGGACATTTTCCCCCACCCAAAAATACTAGTAATAATTAATTTTTCTTAACTTTTATTAAAAACTTTAAAACCATGTCATTTAAGTTTAAATAATTATGCAGAGTAAAATTTATATCATTGCACAGTGGTCGGAATTTCAAAAAATCTGGCCAAAAGTCGAAATCAAAGAAAACAAGTGAAATTGTGATGTATATATATGTTTTCGAGGTCGCTGAATCCGAATCTGACATTGGTTTTTTGAAAACTTCAAAGGCAAACTCAAAAACAAGATGGCGAATCCAATATGGCGCCACAATTTCACTTGTTTTCTTTAATTTCGACTTTTGGCCAGCTTTTTTGAAATTCCGACCACTGGGTGGCGGATCAAAAATCAAAAAATTGATAGATGAAGGATAATTTTCACATTTAAGGATTTTTGAGGGCGCTAAATTCAAATTTGATATCAGTTTTTATAAAAAAAGTGATCTTGCACTCAAAAACAAGATGGCGGATCCAATATGGCAGACCAAAGTCCAAAAAATTAAAAAATTAAATTAAAAAGTAAAAATTAAATTAAAAAGTTAAAACGCTTTTACACATACAGGGGCAGGCGGGGGCACCCAATTCTTTGCTTGAAAACAACAAGAAAAACATCAAAAACGCAACGCAAACAATAAAAGATAATTTATTATGTTTTGAAAGATTCACTAGAATAATTTCAATATATGAACCTCTTAGAGCTCGAGAAACACCCGAACGGTAATCCAGTTCAAAAACCATGCATTCGTAGGCTTGACTTGCTGGATTTCTGTTTTTCTGTATACCAGTAAATTTTTATGGAAATATATCCACTTAATCTTTTAGCGAAAAATATGTGATTAAGTAAGTCACGGAAAACTTTAAAAGAATAGTGGTATGAATTTGATGAAATGGTTGATAGCTCTGCATTCGATTGCATTGATTGGTGAAGAACTGGATTCATGCATTATTATTGTGTATGCAATCACATGGAAAGAATATAAAAATTTGCAAAAAATCCACCTTCAAATTAGTGCTTTGAATCACCTATTCTTCCTGTAAATTAATATGTTTTGCATTTTTTTTTTCAATATTATATTTCAGACATTAGTTTTTTTAATTAGGATATGCATATTTGTACATAAATTATTAATATTAAATATAATAGTATGTATAACTAAATGTAAAAAAAAATTACAATAATGGATAATTAAATTTGATACTCTTCCTGCATATTACATATATAATATAAAAACTGAAAATAAATATAGGCAAAAAATTTAAAATTGAAAACAGACAGAAAATATTAATTAACCGAAGAACATTGAAGCCATCGTCAGGGTAACAGGGTGGAGACAGTAAGACGTTTCAAGAACTACTAGTAATAATAATAATAATAATAAAATAATAATAATTGAAAAAATTAGCTTAAATCCCTACATCTTAGCAAGAGAAAAGAACTCAACCCCATTGTAGTGTAGAAAACAAAATTTAAAAACTATATACAAAGGATTTTTTATTTTTAATATACACCGTAATTTCTATAAATATTAAAACCTATAAAATGATTTACTTTACAAAAAAAAAAAAAAAAAAAAAAAATCTTTATTTTTTATTATTTTTTGTTTTTAAGCTAGCTAATTATATCTCTTTTTTAATAAATAAATATAAATATAAATATATATAATAATTCATCTTTATATAATGATCAAATACTTCTGGCACTTCCCTCTACCAACTTTGAGAGAATCTCTCGGCCACAGGTGGGGTTATAAATGAACTAATATTTATAAGGTCACAATGTTTTTGTGTGACAAGTGTAAAAGTTTTTGCTTTAATAATCTTTACTTTATTTTATTATTATTATTATTTTTTTTTTTTTTCAGAAAAAGAACTTTAATAAAGAATGCCGATTGTTTTTCCCGAACTGTAGCATAAAAAATAAGACGTTGAAGATAACAAGAAATTTCTGCAGAGCTTGCTTAAGACTTGCCCCTGAATCAAGGCCACCAACTACAGTTTTGTTAAATCACAAACTCTTTGAAAACGATGGATCACTGGCGGGAAAGGAATGGATTTGGGAAAAACTGTTCAAATCGAAACCTATTAGAGAAAAATGCAGAAAAAACAATCCATTTCCTGCAAATACCAATCGAAACACTAAAGTCAATCGAGCTGATGTCCATGAAATTAACATGGAAAATGATGAAATTCCTAAATGCATACTTCCATTTTTAGAAAAAACTGAATCTCTTATTCAAAGTCCGTCTTGTTCAAAAGCCAGTCAAGTTGATAACTACGAGATTAGTATGGAAAAGGAGGCAATGCTTCAATACCCACTACCATGTTTACAAAAATCTGAATCTTCAGATCAAAGTCAGTCAATAAGTTCTAAAACCAGTCAAGATGATATCTCTGAGATTGGCATGAAAAATGAGGAAATTACCCAATATCCAGTTCCAGTTTTAGAAGAAAGTGAACCTGTTGATGAAGTACCATGTTTACAAAAAACTGAATCTTCAGATCAAAGTCAGTCAATAAGTTCTAAAACCAGTCAAGATGACACCTCTGAGATTAGCATGAAAAATGATGAAATTACCCAATATCCAGTTCCATCTTCAGAAGAAACTGAATCTTCAGATGAAGTATTTTGTAATAATTTAAATTCTTCTTCACTACAAGAAATGTTCACACAAACAATGGTGAAGCATCACCAACAGAATTTAATATGCAGAGTTTTACACACAGAAACCGTTATAAAATCCATGAGACATTATGTTGAATATGAAAGAAAATGTAAACCTGAAGCAGTGAAATTAAGAAATATTGATTCTTCAAAAGCCTTACCCAGAATGGACAGTATTGGCTTCAAAATTGCATCGAAATTTTTTTATTATTTCATCTAATTAAGGCGTTGTATAGCTTAGATAACGCCATAAATAATTGTTATTTAGATCATTTCAGGAAAAATCGTGATCAATATAGTCAATAAAAAGCAACTTTACATGACTGTCGTTTACTTATTGCAATTAATTTAGTCAATTACATATCATTTTAAAAACATTTTTCTAACAAATGAAGCAATAATTACTAAGAAAATTTAATTACAATAAAAATAAGACAAACGTATTACAATATAAAACATGTGAGATAATGCATAAAATAATACACAAAACGTAAATTTAGACATTTCGATCTTTTTTAGCTCCTTACCAGTACGGACGGGAAAATGACACTGCTCTGAAAAAAAAAAAAAAAAATTGATATCTGATACTATTCTTATAGATTCTTATGTAAAATTACCTACTGAATCCGAATCTGGCCCCCATTTCGCCCCATCACCCACCATTTTTTTTTTTTTTTTTTTTTTTTTTTTGCAATTTTCTTGCAGTAAATAATGGGACATTTTCAAAAGAACATTTTCAATGAAGTCTAAAATTACATTATAGCTTTTGCACTTTTTGACACCTGAATTTGTTTTTTAATCTTTTATAAATTTCTTGAATAATTTTCTTTTTTAAATTTGAATAAAAAATTTTATTCAATTAGCTTGTATAATTCAAAAAGAATATAAGTTGGTAGCTATTTTATATAGTTCTACTAGTTGGAACACTATTAAATTATTTACAAATTTCTTTAATATTCAAATTGTAAACCTAAATGTGTAAGTTTAACGAGACATAATTTCCAAAAAAATATATTTTAATGGAAAAATTTCGTTTTATATATAATAGCGTACTTGATTTTCTACCGAACATTATCGTAATTACTTTTTAATTACTATTGAAAATATATTTGAATACATGCTTGAACTCTCATCTAACATATAGCATTTATTGTATTGGAACATTGCGTATATTTATTATTAAATATGATACGTCGTTGGGTATGAACAATTCAAAACATTCCGAAATCGCTTACTGATGTAGGAAAAAAAACTATATAAAACATCAGTAATCAAATTACTTACACATTTTATCATTATTTTTTATAAGTTTTCTTAGTAAGCGAAGCCTGATTTTCAAATTTATTTTTCGGTTATTTTATGTTTTCAAAAATTTTGTAAAGAATTATATTAAGGTTAAGAGGCAAAATTTATTTACATGTGAAAAATGGACATAGAAAGACACTTTGTGAAATTGATCACATATTTTATTTTAGATTTTCGTCAAGTCAATGAAAAAAACCTTCATGGTTAAGAGGCTAAAAAAATCTATGCTTGGAAAATGAACATGAAAACAAATTTGAGCAACTGGAGTCATACAAAAAAAAAAAAAATAAACAACAATGAAATAAAATAAAAATATGTATTTGCTGCAGTTATTTATTTTTATAGGACATGCAGGGCTAAAATATTAGAGAAAATAAGTAATTTGTTTTACTAATACTATTTTTTTTTTCAAGTGTCAACTGGCAGTAAAATAGCAATTAAGACAGGTTTTTAATATAACCCAGGGTTAAGGGCATAGAGAACGGATGTTTTAACGGTATATTTTCTTTTCATCTGACGCTAACAGACTGTATTTGCTAGGATGTGCAAAAAATACTTACGAGAGGAACTTCGTTGTAGTAAGTATTGCCAACAGCCTAACAGTTTTTGCTAAATTTAAGATATTCTATACCAACATATTAAACTCTAAAGATCCACAAGAGCCCCAGAAAGGGTAATTTCTATCGCCAGAATTTTTAGGGGTCGAGAAACTCCTGGTCATCGAATACGGTTTATACATAAAATTGTCTTTATAGAAGAAATCAAGCCTTAGCACTGTAACTTCCCCTTTCATTCCCCCATAAAAAAGCTAATTGTTGAATGAAAATAAATGTTAACAATAAATTTTTCATTTTCTAGTTTTAACATAGTTAGCCCATGAAATGAAGTTTAAAAACTAGATTTAAAAAATAAATGTTAATTATAACATTAAATTATGGATGTTTCCATTAATTTATACAAATATAGCAGCATTTGTGAATATGCGAAAAGAGGAAATGTAATTTGTATATTTGAAATAATTTCAGTTAGTTTCTTCGCATATTTTTGGACTAAATTAATATCGGGAATGTTTCCATCCTGTTATCAGATTCATTGCAATATACTAAGTATAACATTTAATATAAATAAAGTGTTTAAAAGTATTACTGGTAATAAAAGTACTTACGGAAGTCAAAGCCTTAAATTTTCTGAAACCTTTATCAATACATTTAGAGTCACTAAATTTTATTCTTCCTGGAAGGAAATAGCTCATTTACATATCAAAGAAGAGTTTTTAAATATTTTAGCCTTAGAGTTTCGACAATTACTATGAGTGTCAAGAATAATTAGCAACTTTTGCATATATAAGGACCCTCTCTCTATTTATTCTCCAAAGAAAGGAAAATGTAAATTCTTTAAAGAAAATATATTTTTAGAAGGACATTGTGGAATTATTTTGAAGTGTTTAGTATAAATATTCGTAAAAAGCGAATAATTTTACTGATGACATGTTTCTGGGTATTCATCAGTTAAAATATTTATAATATGTTTATTTATTTTTTATTTCAAGAATTTTTAATGTGTTAAATATTTACATTAAAAAAAAGATAAATATTTGAACAGTAGATATAAGGGGGGGAAGTCTGAATTTCTGTTGAATTTTGCTTAAAAATTAATTAAATTAAAATAAATGATAATGTAATTTAGTTTTTTTTTTTTTTTTTTTTTTTTTTTTAATTTTTCATTAAGATTTTTAAATGCATCACTTTTTACATACGGTTTTTGAATGGATTATAATAAAGCACTATAGAGCTGACGTTTAAAATTAACCAGCACAAAACTTTATATAAACACCATAAAATATAAGAACTCGCAACAAGTGTTTCGGGTCGAAAGAAAACTCGATCTGGCGAACAAATATGGCCGAGAACTGCAATGCAAACAAAGCAGAAAAGACCTAATAACAGAGTTTAAATGTTTAGAAAGAGTACTAGAATTGAAATTGAAATTTCAAAATAACTTTAAATAAATTAGTTTACAGAATGAACTTTTATGGTGTGGCTGTACGAGGTATATTATTTGAACATTTCTAGTGTAATAGTTTAAAAAGCAGTACAAAATAATTTTAAAAAGTTTACTTACCATAAATTTCTGTGTGCGTGTCGACGGAAGTATTCCCTACCGTTCCCCACAAGCCGCCATTTGAATATTCAAGCTACATACAAAAATCACTTAAAGACGCTATTCAATTTTTAAATTTGCTTCAAATTAATTAGACAATTTCTGCCAAAACCAGTCTTTGAAATTTATTTGAATAATTTTGATCAGCCCTCTATAATGTATAGAAGATAGTAATTTTGAGAGAAATCTCCACTCCACCTTCTTTTAAATTATACCTAAATACAATTGGCTATAGACATAATGTGTTTGAATAAATTTGAACGTCTCTGTACTTGAACCATTTGTTGAAATCCAATAAAACAATTGAAATAGCGTCTCTATATGATAGAAATTTAGCATATTGACTTTTAAATTCCTGTCAATAATTGTTTTTAAGATATGGTGATAAGAATTTCACAAGCATACAGACACACAGACACACAAGCAAAACAGTTGCTATAAACCTGTAATTCAAGTGAGCTCAAATCGTGTAAATATAATAAAATTCCTGTCTCGAAAATATAACTCAAAACAAGTGTTCCTCTACTTTATGTACAAAGATAGTTTCTTTACCATATATACTATAGAAACTAAACAATTAAACAATCTTACAAGTCTATTAAATGTTACGTATTGTGATACACATTTCTCAGACGTTAAAGAGAATTTGACAAGTTTCAATACATTGTATATTAAATAATTGCGAACATGGATTAAGAGAGGAGAATATAACAATTATCGAAGTTATATCTTCTTTCTAAAATTAGTTTTTAAGTGTTCTGATATAAAAAAGCCTATTGGCCAAAACAGAGAAGATGCCAAGGCCAGATATAATATCTAAATTTTAATGACGAATTTATCTTCAGAAGGAATAATAAATCAATTTTTCTCGGCAGTCTATTTTTATAAAAATCTGAACATTGTATTGGCTGCTAAATATTCAAGCGCATCAATTATAAAGCAATTTTCTCTTTCCATAGGCGCCTAATGATCCCTTTATAGTCGAGAGGTATTGTTACGTACAGTCGGTAACAAAAGTCTCCGAACACTAGCAAAAATATCTATATTAAAAAAAGTACACTTAATTCAGTTTAGTTAAAAAAATCCTTGTCGAATCCTGTTCTTAGTCAGTCTAAGAACGGGATTCAACAAGTATTTATTTAACAAAACTATATTAAGTCTACTTTTTATATAAGAATTTTTGCTAGTGTTCGGAGACTTTTGTTACCGACTGTAAACTGTTAGGCGAGAAGTGCTGGTTTTGAACATATAGCGCAATTTTAGGGCTAGCCATTCGAAAGTTTCTTTTTTTCCCCATGAAATTCCCATGAATACTGGATAGGACTCTTTAGAAAAAAACCACACAGGGCGTTTTTTTCCAGATATATAACCTTGTGCAGCGATTACACCTAAAAAATTAAATTAACATTTTAAATTTTACATATCTAATATAAATAACATATTGAGTCCTCATTATAGAAACAACTATTGTCAGATCAAGAAAAACAAAATTCATAAATGCACATTTAATACGTTTCTTAAGATTCTGTACTTTATTTATGGATATACGTATTTCTTCAACATAACATGTTCGTAAAGTGAGATTTCATGTTTTTTAGAATGATGGCTATACGTTTCTATGTCTGAAAGAGCTCTCGATTGTCCGCTTAGAACAAGTTCAGAAGATGTGTAACTCAAACACGAATATTTCCGCGGATGTTTCATTGTCAGAAGTTTGTCAAAAATATCTTTCTAAACGACCGATTTGCTAGACAATGCAAAAGAACATATTGAGGTTGAAATCAATATCCAAAACAAAATTATTTTTTAGATATATTGAAAATAGAGTGCAAGGCCCAAAGTGCTCCATGTTAGACACATGTATTTTTCAATTCTTCATAATTAAATGAATGTTAAAAAGGGACAGGTAGCATGAAGCTTATAAACGAAGTCAATATTTAATATTCTTGTTAGAATAAACATTAAATTTAGCAATCTTATTTTTTAAAATAAATAAATAAATAAATAAATAATCAAAATCTGTTTTTCTGGCAAATTTTTTTTTTCTTGTAAACAGTGCTATATTTACATCCATATCTTTAAAGTAGAATATTATTTCTAATATCTACTTGAAATATTTGTACGATTACAACATAAGACTGATAGAAAAAATGAAAGCTGATACCTAAAAGAAATGTAAATATCTTTAAAATTTCTATTGTTCACATATAAATGTAAAAATAAAAAATAAAAAAATAAAAAAATAAAAAATAAAAATATTTCAAATTTTTTTAGCTCTATTATCTATTATAAAGGCATATACACTATCTACCATTAAATATTTGGACATTTTCGAATTTATACATTTAGTCAAACATCTATAAAAATTCTGCAAGAATTATTTTGAAACTTTGGGAGTACAGAAAACATGGGATACATGACATAATTCAGCAATATTTTGTCCTGAAGAGGGAAATGGACCAGTAAAATATTAAACAAAAGTCAAAATGCTATGAATGACTCTGTAAAAAGTAATAATTGAAATGAGTTTTGGATGTAGTATGTGATTATTGGATTTCTTCTAATTATAACACATACGGTATTAGAACCAATGCAAAGCCATTTTTATTAAACTTGGCATACTATATTTCGCATAACATAATGCATAGAAATACTGTTTATTGATTTTTTTTTTAAGAAACCGTTATATCTCCATGAACATATGTATTTTTCCTCATACAAATTTATACAGATAATTTAAATAATCTTCATAATCACATGAAACAAACAAATTGCATTTCAAGCATTATTTTTTTACAGTGTAATCCAAAATATTTTTATTTTTTTTTTTTTATTTTTTTTTTACTTTTCCCTTTTTCCTTTTTCCTCTTCCAGGCAATACTTTAACTAGAATATATGAGAAATAGCATGTTCTTCATACTCCTAAGTCTCAACAGTGATGCCAGATTGGGGATTTTGTACCCATTTTTCGGATTTTTGAGGCTTCTGGGGGCAATTTTTGGGAGCAAATGTTTGTGGGGACTTTTTAGGGAATTCTAAAATTTTTGGGAACAAATCTTGGGAGTTCTTCAACTTTCTGTCGATGTTGGCAACGTAATGATTTATCCCTACGATTAGGGACTTTCAATTGCTTTATTTGTATTTGGGGATTTTTTTCAAAAATTCCCTTCATTTCGGGAAAAATCTGAGCTTAAATCTGCTTGATTAATAAAGTTTTTTTTTTTTTTTCCTTTTTTAGTAGAAATCAAGTTGGGGATTTTTTCGAAAAAAAAAACCCCTGATTTGGGGAAATAATTTTGGACCATCTGGCATCACTGAGTCTCAAGATAATTCCTAAAGAATTTTTCTTGATATTTGACAAAACGTGTAAATTCGAAAGTGTCAAATTCTTATTGGTACATTGTATATAAAATATTTGGTTTTTCCTGTTCACAATGAAATGTGTATTTTATTAATTATTCTCACTTTTTTATTAAAATATTTCATGTATATTTTAATTTTTCACGAATTTTTAATTTATTTTAATTTATGTTATATGTACATATACTAATATTTTTTCTCTCTCCTAATCAAAAGAAAAAAAATATCAAATATTGCTTTTGAGTAATAATGAAAACTATTGGTCAGAATTTCACTAAATATTTATCTTGTGAATTAATTTTATCAACAAAGAACGCATTCATTTGCTCGGGCGCAATTATTCAGATGTTTAATATATTCACAGACGAAAAACGCGGAGTATTTTTTACATGTGTTTAGTTGGAGGAGATGCGTTGTTTGTGAAATTTTATTTATTTTATTGTATTATTGTTTGCAAAATCATGCTCAACCATTAGAAGTTTTTGAAATAAATAAAAATGGACTCTAATACTCATATTATTGGATTATTTATTATTTTCCAGCAATATATTTAATGCCTAGTTTATATGCACAAAAGATATGTATATTTTTTCAAGTAAATTAAAATTTCTTATTTAATGAACTTTTTTAATCTTTTCTATGTGTGTCAATTTGTATAAAATATATTTTCTTCTTCTTTTTTTTTTTTTTTTTTTTAAGTATATTGAAATAAGTATTACTTAAACTGCTATTCAGATCGATTCTAAAAAGACAAAAAAAAATTTAAATTCTTTTTAAGGAATGAGAATTAGTTTTGAAAAAATTATTTAACTCATAATTAAATTCCAGCCACGAAAAAGTTCACATTTATTGACTCGGTATGAATTATTTTGATCACAGAGAAAAAACATAATGCCTTCATCTAGAACGAATATGTAGTAATTTTCTGAATCCCTAAACTAGAAATATAGATTTCAGAGTTATGTGTATAAAATAAACCAATTATCTGAATAGACGAAATGATCGAGAATTTCAAATCTATACATTTCTAGATGGGGAAACAATATTCCGAATATTATGGATAATGTGAACCATTTGTACTGCGAGAAATTCTCGCTTGATTTTCTAGAATTGGGACATAAATCAAGATCATAGTTACTGAAACCCGCCTCTGGTGTTCGCATTTATTTGAAAGGATTTTTAAACAAGTTTAACCTCCATAATATAGTCAAACGCTTTAGAATTCTAGTAGGGGTTTCTAGAACTCACTTTCATATCAGACCAGAATTTATAAGAATGCGTGGAACAATTTTTACTACAGGTACAATTTAATTTCTAGATGCCAGTCGCAGAAATTCTTCTATGTGATATTTATGATAGTCATGAAAAAAAGAGAGAGAGAATATATTTTTATGGGTATAATTGAAATATTTAAATAAATATATAAATCTTAAACATACTTCATGCTTGGTCGGGAATATTTTAGGCTGAGCGCCCAGCTCTTTCCAAAAGACATTCATCTGTGCTGGAGGTCCCAGAGTGATGGTCTTTTATAGCCGCTGTCGTTGCACACATTCGGGGTAGTGCATATTTTGATGGCCTCTCTATACACTACATAGTTGTAATTATTATAGTTCGCTAGATTTTTAGTTTTCTCAAAGTTCATTTTCATTTCTTCATTATTAACAGTTTTGGCTAAGTTTTGGCTTTATTTTTATATTGAAGAAATTAAAATAAACTTTGAAAAAACTAAAAAACTGGCAAATTATAATAATTACAATTATGCAATGTATAGAGAGGCCATCGAAATAGCAACTACTCCGGATGTGTGCGACGACAGCGGCGCAATCACACCTGATCGAATGTGGCGCCAACTTATGACAACAGCTATAAAAGACCACAACTCTGGGAACTCCAACACAGATGAATGTCGTTTGAAAAGAGCTGGGTGCCCAGGCGAAAATATTTACGACCAAGTATGAAGTATGTTTAAGGTTTATACATTTATTTAATTATGTATAAAGTGCTTCGTTATAATTTAATTTTATTAAATAATTGAAATATTTTGTCAAATCAGTGCTGTTTGTAAACTTTTATTTATGCTGTCACATTTCCTGCCGAAATATTCGCATTGTCAGAAAGTTTATTTGAAAATGGGCAGAGTCAATTTAACTGATTTATACATACTAGTGATATATTTAATCTATAAACTATATGCACAAAAGTAATGCAAAATTATTCAATTTTTTAAAACGTTTTTATTTATCAATCATGTAAATAGTTTATGTATGCATATTGACGGCTCATGGTAATGGGAATAGTGCAGCTTCAATTGGTTCGAAGAACTTAGGAGCCAATGGTAGAGGACTGGCTTGTCTGGAACATCTGCTTGCTTTAGCTGAGCGAATTCGAATGCCTTTTATCTATTGGGTGACCCTATCAACAGTATACATTCACGACGTACTTCGTCCAATTTACCCAAGAACACCCCTCTGACAGGTAAAGCAGCAAAGAAGGATTTGTATTTTAATCGATAGTCGTGCCTCTATCTATACAATACCTCTCTAATTGGATGAATGCAGGAAACAGGACGAAACTGGAAATTTTTGATCTTATCTCTCAGCTCACCTTGAAACACTCAATCTACTTTAATCCTATGTCGGGGTTTTAGGAAATGAATCTGCTGGAGTTTTGGCCAAGATTGCTTCTGCTGAAGATGTGATACCCAACGGGATTCTCACATACAGCGAAATAGCCTCCCTCAGAAAAATTGAAATGAATAAAATTTTTAAAACTCTACACACTCGGCCTTGGTACACTGGAAGGATCCTCTGGTGAATCTCTCCAGTTCCATTCGACAGAAAGTGTCAAACGGCCTTCACGCGTTTCTTGAGCGGGCATATCAGAGCGCTCACTTTCAAGGAAGAGCCGTAAATTCTTCGGAATAAATTTCTCATAAAATTTTCCCGGAGTGCCTCTGGTATAAAGTTCATCAGCATCAACCTCTCATATTTTTAAGTGCTTGGATTTTACAAAAGACAAGATTTTAAAGAACCCTCTACTGTTTTTAGACTTTTTGGAATTTTTATGGCTTCATGGAGATGGTTTAGCCTATGCTTAACTATCACGAGATTAGAAAAACAACATTTATACGTTTTTCTTTCAAAGGAGTATTCCAATAAGTGTTATTCAGATTTTATGCAGAAACTTTCTAAAAAAAAAAAAAAAAAAAAAAAAAAAAATGATAAAAGATAAACTTTAAAAACAGATTTTTTTTCGAACAATAACGTGATTTCTGAGTATAATGTCAGGGAATATTTAACTTATTATCCAGTTTCATAAATAAAGAACATAGATTTTATTTATTCAGTCAGAATTACTTATATTTTCCCTATATTTACAAATAAAAGAGACAGGAATATTTTTCTATGAATATAGTTGAAATATTATGTTTACAAGCGTTGTTTGTTGTTCTGTTGCAATTTCTTTGAAAGTAATGCGCTTTATTGGAAACTTTTTTAAATAAATAAAAAGCTTTGAGCTAGCAATATAAAATTATTACTTAATTACATGCTAGTGACATGTTGAATGAATACATTATGCATGTAAAAATATATCTACAGATATATTTTACTCAGTATATATATATATATATATATATATATATATATATATATACCACTAAAATTTAGAAAATTATTTTTGAAGGATAAAGACAACTTTTTGTTTAGACGTTCTTTTAATATTAAACTTAAAATATAATTTCAGAAAATAATAGCATGTTTTTTTTTTTTTATTATTATTAATTTAGAAAAGAGTTATACGTTTGTTTACTGCAATCATGAAATATTTTTTTTTCTATGTGTATAATTGTAATATTTTGTTCGTTAACTTTTTTTGTGCAATTACATTTTCTTCAAATTTAATACACTATATTTAAAAGCTCTGAAATAAACAAAAATGATCTAGAATAATGTTAATTGAATATTTCTTTATACAAGTGATATGTTTAATTCATAATTTATATGTATGAAAATAATGTATATTTATCAAATAGATTAGCATTTCTTGTTTAATGAATTACTTGAACATTTTATATGTACGAAAATTTGCATAAAATGCATTTTCCCTTATTGAAGTATATTACAATCAGTATTATTTAGATTACTCTGAAGATTGATATTAACACAATAAATTTTCAAAGAATGCTGAAAATTACTTCCGAGAAGTTTATAAATGAATTTCATACGCAAGACGTTTTAGTATTAATTCAGTCAGAATTCTCCAGATGTTAAATATGTTCATAAAAAAGAGAGTGAATATTTTAGTATAACATAGCTAAAATATTATGCTTATAAATGTTGATTAGTAACTTTTATTTAGTTAGTCGTATTTTCTGCCAAAAAGTAATGTATTTTATCAGAAGGCTTTGAAATAAATAATAATGAACAGTACTAGTAATAACTACAAAATATTTAATATAGGTAACCGTGATATGTTTAATGCATAACTTACATGCACAAAAGTGATATATATTTAATTAAGTACATTAAACTTCCTTATTTACTGAATCAGTTAAACACTTTATACGTAGATGACTTCAAAGTTTACTCTTTACAAGGGTACAGGTATGAGATAAAAATAGATTCTAAAAGAAAATATTAAAATTAAAAATTCTTTTCGAACAATAAAGATAACTATTACTTGGAATTCGTTTATTATTTAACTTAAAATTCAATTTCAGAAAAAAATAACGTTTTTATTTGTTTAGATCCTGAAAAAAAAATACAGTCATTTTATCTAAGTGTAATACAAATATTATGTTTAAAGGCATTGTCAGTTATTTATTTAATAATTAGTATTTTATTTATGTTGTCTGTTTTTCTTACAGAGATTAATTCAAAACCCTTTATGAGCTTTAAAGTAAATAAAACTTGAGTAACTGAGTATTTTTTCTTGATTACTTCTTTACACACTAATGGTACGGTTAAAGATTAAATTACATGTCTAAAAACATTTTAAAACATTCATATGTCCTCTTAAATAAAATATTGTTAATTAAAATTGCGTGAAATGCTAGGGTAAAACTTTTTTTTTTTTTTTTAACGGTAAAAATTTATTATCTAATAAAGAAGTAAATACTTGCAAAGATACTAAGATTTTATTATACGCCATTTTGCTTATGTTATGGTACTACCTGTAATATATATGTATATATATATATATTGAAAAAAAAAGATTGTATCATTCCTTTTGTATGTATTGGTTTTGCTAAATGCACGTAATTTTATTACCTGTGTTGTTTTTGTAAAATTACCTTTTTTAAAAAAAAATTCATACAATGTTTTGTAAAAACATGAACTCTTTTGTAAAATTTGCCCTTTTTAGTCAGTTGGAATCTATTCAAAATTTGAAAAAACAATTATGTTTCTTATTAAAGTTACACTCGTCCAGATTTTTCTAATATTTGAAATGCTCTCAAAAAGTAATTAACTTGCAAAAGTTTTCGAAAGTAAATAATAAATTTTTGTATTTCTATTCGAATAAATAAAATTACTAAAACTTCTCTTTCTATGCAAATGACACAAATAAAAATGTTCTTTTCAAAACTTAAAATAGATTTGAATACCTTGCAAGAAATAATAATAAATAAATACATATATATATATATATACATATATACAGGGTGATCAGTTTAAAAGAGTACCCGTCTGTTTTTCTTATAACCCTTAACTCTGACAGATGTGGCAAATATTCTAACGTTGAAGTATGATTAAAACTAAATGCAAAACTGGTGTACAAACGATAAACAGACAATAAGACTTCTTCACACACCATAAATTTTAAGCCAGCACAAACGGTTTCGAAAGGACGTAGCCTTCCTTCATCAGGTGCAAAAAAACACGTCCTACTGCCTTGGAGGCAAAAGCTTTTGCCTCCAAGGCAGTAGGACGTGTTTTTTTGCACCTGATGAAGGAAGGCTACGTCCTTTCGAAACCGTTTGTGCTGGCTTAAAATTTATAGTGTGTGAAGAAGTCTTATTGTCTATTTATTGAAGTACGATTGCTTGAACCTTGTTTAAATTTGTGAGACAATTTATAACACTGTTGGACTGTTACAACTTTATTTATGAGGTAAAACAAAAACAGAGACGCATAAAATTTTTAATCCTGTTATAATAATTTATTTTTGAAAAACATAATTTAAATCTTTTTTTTTTTCCGATTATCATTCCTCACATAAAATGTTGAAAATGTTCGCCACCATTTTGAATGCAAACAAGAACACGTCGAACCAGGTTTTTGACACACTTCGCAGCATTGTTGGTGCTATTGACGAGATTTCTTCAGTTATGATCTGTTGTAATTTATCGATGTTTGCAGGACTTTTCAGTAAAAGCTTATGAAATGATAATGTAAAAATGATAATTTGAATATAATGTAAAAATGATAATGTAAAAAATTTTAATTAATTATTTATTTTCATAAATAAAATTGTTACAGGATTAAAATAATTGTGCGTCTCCTTTTCTTTTTCACCTCACAAATAAAGTTGTAACAGTCCAACAGTGTTGGAAATTGTCTCCCACACTTAAACAAGGTTCAAACAATTATAGTTCAGTGTTAGAATAGTTGCCACATCCGTCAGATTTAAAGGTAATAAGAAAATCCAACGGATACTCTTTTAAATTGAACACCCTGTATATATATTAAGATAATGAACTTTTGTAAAGGCAAATGAGCCCCACTTGTTACAAATGCCCCCACGTGGCAAAAATAACATGAAAAGATATAAATATCGGGAATTCTAAAAGAAATGTTTCAGTAACATTACATCATTTTTTATGGAATGTAAAATCATTTTTTTTTCTTACAATGGCGCTTTCTTTAAATGTACCATTTCCAAAAGCATTGAAATGGCTTCAAAGTTCACGTATTGTGACAAATTAAAGAACACGTTATAATACATAACAAAATATAAAATTAGTAGTAACTAAGAGAAAGTTAAATCTAGAATTTTGTTATCTCATTAAATTATGTATAATTACGCGTGCATATGACAGATTAGTATTATAGTATAAGCAAAACACTGAAAATAAATAATATTGATGAATTATGAAATATTTTAATGCTACGGAATGTAACTATACTAAAACTCAGAATAAGCCAAAAAACTATTAAATGAAAATTATACTTAATAAATGTAAAAGAAAAGTAATAATACAGCAAGAAATTAAAATCGTACATCATGCATAGATATTGAGACTTGCCATACTTTCGTCAAATGTAATAGCCGCTGTGGTGAAAGTTAAGAAAATTCATAGTAAATTGATTTCAATTTATATACTCATGCACGCATATTCTAAAATATTGAATTTTTAAATATTATTGATTATACACTTAATTACCTAATCTGTATAAGTCGTATCTAGCTGTAAGATTTTTTTTATTAGTTTATTTCTTTCCGCTTAAATAGTTTTGTTTAAAGAATTCTATATAAAATATTTCATTACAAGAAATATGTGACAATTTGGCATAATGTATATTTCTTCTGTGGTTAAAAAATGTGCATAAATTATGCACATAAATAAATTAAGTAAATAAAAAAGTATATTTTATGCATATATTTCATGCACCATAATGTATATTTTTCGCCTATATAACTTCTATAACTGTTTTATCTTTTTTTACTTTCTCTTACCTATAAGGTAGGGAAAGTATTGGTGTTGAGCCAAATTTCCGAAAGTGAGTTTTTGTTATATTTACACGTTTTGAGGTCCCTTGAATCCAAAAATCATGTTTTTAGCGGTTGGTCTGTGTGTCTGTCTGTGTGTCTGTCAGTGTGTCTATCTGTGTGTCTGACTGTTATCAGCATATCTAAAAAACAAATTATAGCAGAAAGTCCAAACTTGGTATTTTAAATGTGTATGATATAGGAATACTACACTAAACTTTTCGTTGAGATCAAGGAAAAAGACAGCACTAAGCCAAATGAAACGAATATATATATTTATATGCGTAAAAACATGTTTCATGTAGAATATGGAATAGAAATCATTCTAAGATTCTAAGACGGAAAGAAGCCGCTCACCACTATGCAGTGGTTTTGAGCGTTTTTAACCTTTAGAGAGGGGCTCCAAAGCCACTGTGGAGAATCAGAAGAGCCCGTCTACAAAGGTTAAGCCTCCCCCGTTGTTTATTGCATAGCAAATAACAACAAAAAAAAAAAAAAAAGAAAAAAAAAAAGAATTTACAAAGGTCGCCAGAGCAGAGCTCTCCCGCAACAAAAGGCGACAAAGTTGCATGAAAGTGAAAAGGACCGGAGCCAAGTGGAAGTCTATTTACAAAGTTCATTCATGTAATGTACAAATTTCACAGTCTTTATACAATGTTCTCGCAGTCTTTATATCAAGCCCAAGTTGGTTAGCAACATCATGCGCAGGATGATTGCTTTCCGAGAGCACTTCAGTGGAATTCTGTAGCATCAGACATGACCAGTATTCGCCATGTAGGAGAGGAGGAAAAATTTAGGAAAGATAGAGAAGGAATTTAATTTGTTGAGTTTGATAAATCTTGAAGGAAGGCATAGATGCGCTTTAATTTGAGCCGTAGGGGCTTTCTAGTTATTATATTGTTCAGCCAGGTTGCTGGTCTAGGGTTAGGGTTCCTTAAATGGTAAGGTATTGTAAGTTGACAGTGAAAGTAGTAATGTTGTGCAGTCCCCTCCTCACCGCATGGGCATAAGGGTGATCGTCGGCAATGAAATCTGTGGAGGTATTTAGGGAAGGGGCCATGACCTGACAGAAAGGCAGATATTTCCGGGGAGAGGTCCCAAATATTGAGTGAGACATTTGGTATTAGCTCGTGAGTGTATCTCCCTTTTGGAGACACACTCCAGAGACTCTGCCAGTCATTAATTAGTTTTTGATTTAGGTGATATTTTATGTAGGAAGGGGGAGCTGGGAGTGAGTAGGCTATGTCTCTAGATTCTGTTGCTGATTTTGCAAGAGAGTCCGCTAGTTCATTTCCGACGACCCCCCTATGGGCAGAAACGTGTGCTAGGGAGATTTTAGTTTTTAATTTTGAGAGCTTTATTTTAATTTCAATTACTTGTGGGTGTCTGCTCTTGTGGCGAGCTATGGCCTGCAGGCTCGAGAGGCTATAGAAATCATTCGCTGTTCATTTACAGGGCTACACATAAGAACTAGATTATAGTACGACAAATACTTTAAAATTGGTGGAAGTGTACTTCAGGTTGTGCCGTGTGTTATTAATATAGGATTATATTTATGTCCACCTTGTGATGTGCACATAACTTTCAGAAGATATACAGGGCTGTCAATATTTAAGCCATATAATTCTTTTTTATTGTTAGTAGAAGCGCTTTACTGTAATATTTTACCATGTCCAGGAAAGGTGCTCAGGAACTGAAATTAATTCCTTTTAGCCATATGGTAAATAAAGTATTTTTTAATCTAAATATACATCGCTTTCCTTTTTGTATAGTTACACGTTTTGAGTCTTCCTGAATACCGAATTCAAGTTTTTAACGTTTGATTTTTGTCTGTGCCTCTTGGAGTAAATTAAAAACAAGTACCCAAGCAGCACCGAAACGTTCTCTGAACGTTCAAAAATTGTTCTGCAAACACGTTCTAAGAACGTTCACTTTGAACGTGTTATAGACGTCTATCTGTCCATCTTGAAGACGTACAATAGTACGGTTCAGAGAACGTTCAATGAACGTGTAACTATCACCATCGGTGTTATAGAAGCGTTCTGAGAACGTTCTATGTATACGGTCTCAGAACGTTCTAAACGTTTCTAGAACGTTTTCAAAACGTTATACACATTTTCAGAACGTTCCAGAAAACGTACTGTAAACGTTCTAAAATAGTGTAGTTAAAAAAAAAAAAAAAAAAAAAAAAAATGTGACGTCATTATAAAAAAAACCCCTCAGTACGAGCGTTTAGAAGTAAAAATTACATAGCTGATGACGAATAATGATACAACACATGAACAGGGATATGAATTACTTTTTTTTTTCAATTCAAATAATGTTTGAGAAATTTTAACATACTTACTATTCTTTTAATTTCAACGTATACGCATCAAAAATTCTATATTCTATGACAGCTTTCCCCAAAAAGTGTCATAACGTCTCTTTATACCTTTATACCTTTTGCATTTTTTAAAAATTTCTTTTTTTTCCCTAATCTGTAGATAATGAAGTTATAGTATTAATTACAAAACTTTGAATAAACACCATAAAATGCGAGAACTCGCACCAACTGTTTCGGGTCAAAAGAAGACACAACCCTTCATCAGGCGAACATTGTAGGCACGAGAGCTGCAAACAAGCACGTTGAGTGTGTGGAATGCGTTGCCGCTTTGTTTGTAGCAGCCGTGCTTTGTTTGTAGCAGTTGCGAGTTCTTGCATTTTATGGTGTTTATTCAAAGTTTCTTAATTAATACTATAACGCCATTATCTTCAGATTAGGGGAAAAAAGAAATTTTTTAAAAATGCAAAAATTTAAGGAATTTTTTAAAGGGATATAGGCACGTTATGACACTTTTTGGGAATTACAGTCATAAAATATGGAATTTTTCATGCATATACGTTGAAATTAAAGGAATAGTAAGTATGTTAAAATTTCTCAAACAATATTTGAATTTAAAAAAAAGTAATTTATATCCCTGTTGCTGTGTTGTATCATTATTCTTCATCTGCTATATACAACTAAACTCTTGATTTATTTTGCTTGTTTTAATCCTTGTGATTCCGAATGCGTCATCCTATGATTAATGTTTGTTTTTCATGGTTGTTTTCTGTTTGATTCTCTGATTTCTTGAAGTAAATAATTTATTCCAATTTATTCTTCATTTCTAACTTCAATTAATTTCTTGTACGATAGGGTGCCCGCTAGCAATATGCTATTATAGCTGCTAACGAACGAAATCGTACATTGGTGCTCAACGACGAAAAGGGTCACCCTTGACGAGTTTTTTTTTTTTTTTTTTCTACCATTCTAAGCTTTTCCTACAAAAAATGTTTAAAATGCTGTCTTAATTTTTTATTTCCTCGTTGCTTGTTTGTATCTTTTGATTTGAGTTTCATGTGGTTTTTACGCACCGGCAAAATTATTAAAATTGCAACTAACAATATAGGAATAAATTTAAGATTAGACTGAAGTTAAATAAAATAAAAATCAATAAATAAAATATAAATGTTTCAATAAATCACAATCAGTCTCCCCAGGTTATTTAAATTTGTTGTAATTTTCTTCTCATTGACCTATGTGGTTTCAGGGATCTTATATCTGTTGCTTGGCTTTAACTAAGATTAAAAATTCATTTATACATACATACATATATATATATATATATATATATACATACATATATATATATATATATATATATATATATATGTTTTTTTTTTTTTTTTAAATACAGGGTGCAAAGCATTGTGACGAGAATACCTTTATCTCCGCAACTATTGGTCGCAAATATATAGTTTCAGTTACAAAATGTTTTAAAGAATATGAGCATTTGTGGTATAACATGTTTAAATTTAAAATATCTATTTTTTCAAAATTGCAAAAACTAAATTTTTACATAGTCCCAGATCCCTATAATCATATTTAGAAAACTGACACTCATCCTAACAAACAGTTTCATTTCTATTCTCCCAAAATGGAACATGATGTTTAAAGTTTGGATTTTCTAACATATTTCGGCCTTCAATAAGGGATCGGTTTAAAAATCCTAATTGGACTTTGTTTGCATTTTCCCTGGGTTTATTAAAGAATTTTTCATTGACTTTTTAATAAAGCCCGAGAAAATGCGAAATAATCCTAAATTTTGAAACTAACTATCTCAGACAATTTTGGGTGCACAAAAGTGAAACTTTTTGTGTTATATTTTTTAGGTTAGAACTCAACTTACACTATTAGTGTCATGAAAATTGTATAAAAATTATCAGTTTTTATGATTTTTAGTAAATTGATTTTTTAAATTTAAACATGCCATATAATGAATTCTTACATTTTTTTTTTAAATACATTTTCTTATTGGAGGACGTTTGAGACCAATTGTTGCGCAAATAAAGGCCTGCTCTCGACTTTGCACCCTGTATATTCTAAACATTTCTGGGTACTACTTTGTAAGTCCATGGATAGTTTATAAATATATTTGAATGCTGAAGTTTATAGAAAGTTTTAATATTTCAACATAAAAAATAATTTCAAAAATGAATGTACCAATACACCGCTAAAATAATATATAATTGAGTTTAGAATATATTGTTAATTTATAATAATAAGAAATTGAAACAAAAAATTAAAAATTAGTTAGAAGGAGGAAATTTTTAAAATGTCCAAATACTTAAATACATATATATATATATTTAATCATAATATTTTTCTAAAATATTTAACATACTTCATATTTTTAAATTTCAGTGCATGTGTGCATACATATTTTCAGTTTACAGCAGCAGTTTACAAAAATGATGTTTGCAGGTATTTAAATTTATTCCACATGGCAATGTAATTGGTATTTTTTAAATGTTTAAATTTCTTTAAATTGAGTCAACGCAATTTTTACCTCATTTGATGCAATTATGCTATCATGGCATATTAAATAATTGATAAATGTAAATATTATTAGTATTAATAAATAATATAGTAAATCGTCCTTTTTTTTAAGCAGAATATCTTTATTTATAAAGATGTGGAATAAAATTGAATTGAATCTTTGTTTTATTATGCAGTTAAACAATTTCATATATTTTATTTAATAAATAACAGTAAAGAGATATTTAAAATTGTAAGTCGGTGAAACTTAGGATATTATTTTAAAAATATGCAATTTGCATAACCTAGATTGTATATATATTATCATATAAACATTAAATAAATACTTCAGAATTTAAAAAGAAAAGAAAAAAAAAAAAGAATTACATACCTTCCTCATTTTCTTCATAAGAATTTCTCCAAGAAAACACCCTTCCAACTAGCATTTTAAAATACACAATGACCAGTCTGGAAGGGCATTCACTTAAAATTAGCTCTCATCTTTTAAATTCTTTATGTTACTTCATTCAGAAGCATAATAACCAAAAATAGTCATTTTAACAATTTCCATCTCAGAAGACTGAATTAATAAAATGAATCCATAATTTCTAAGCGGTTTTCTGTAACAGGAGCAGTTTTTTCTGCGATACAATGCTACTTACAAGTATATCAAATGTTAGGCTTAAGAACTTACGCAGATATGAAAATGATTGTTTAATTGATATTAAAATAAGACTTTAATAAATAGAAAATAGAGACTATTACAGGTTAAAAATATTACATTTTTACCTTTTCTAAAGCTTATCCAAGTCATTATAACGCGAAAACTGAACAAAACAGATTACATTACACGTTTTAAAATTACCGCTTCACATAACGGCACGACATTCCCAAGACTTTTGAATTTGCACTGTCAGCGAGAATTAAATAAATGCAATCCACAGATGTCAGTTTCATCTGCTCTTCCCTTGTTACATCCGGAATAATCATGTTTCAAAGTTCAACGTTTGAAACATAAATTTATTAAGCATTTATAGCTGTAGAGGTCAATATTTTAAGGAAAAATGGAGCTGAGTTAAACAATTATTTAATTTTTTATAAAGTATTTGAAAAACTTATGAGATCACTTTATTTTTCCATTTTAAAATCTCGAATTAAACGGAAAAGCATATTTTGTTTTAGTGTATATTTTAGTATTGAATAAAATATTCAGTGAAAATAAATAAAATAAAATAAGAACAATCAAACAGAGTAACGATTTAACAACATTATCAATATTGATAATTTATCAGTAACATTTAAACTTAAATAGAATCATAAATAAAATATAATAAAAGTTTAAAATTATGCTTAAAGAAAAGAAGAAAAAAACTCATTCTGTAACTTCCCGATGAGTATTAGAGACCGCGAGGTTCTACTCTCGAACCTTACAGACGGGAAGTGTTGGCTTCGATTCCTGGTCACGCTCGTCGACTTAGGTTTTCGGAGTTTTCCCGTGATTTTCTTTGAAACTCGCGTAAAGCACTATATTACTTATTCAATAACATTCGTGATTAGCTTTTTGTATCTAAACTTTGGGTCTGAGGAATGCATAGATTTTCATGACAGAAGACAATCATTTTTATGCTGTATAGAAGATCTTAGAAAATGTATTTTTCTAGGGGTTTATTATTATTATTATTATTACAAATGAAAAAAAAAAAAAAAAAAAAAAAAAAAAAACGGTAAATTTGTTTTAAATCATCAGAAAACGATGTTTCAGTTATTCGTTTTAAAGGTGATATCGAATTCTTTTGAAAGATAATTATAGTGAAAATTTTTATCCACCCTTCCCCCATCCCCCAGGGATCATGCATACTTATTCCTATGAATGATAATAATAATAAAAAAACTGTTTGACTATTACTCGTTATACAGCCAAATTGAATCAATATTATATATCAAATGTATGTCACGCAGAAGGTTTGGTGAGTATATATATTACAGAAGCTGATAGATAGCCTTTCTGTGAATGGAAAATATTGGAACGTGGCAGTGCCACCTGTCGTCCGATATGCACCCAAAGGCAATCTGTAGAGTTTTACGTAATATTAATTTCACTTACCAAATTTACAATATTTATAAATCACAGAAGTTGAGATTTTTCGTTTCTGTTATGAGATTAAATTGCAACATACCACGCCACCTGTTGGCCGATGTGCATCCAAAATGGACCAGTAAAGCTTTACATAAAATCGATTTCACTTATAACTTCAGTGTATCACAAAATTTATTGTTAAATCACAAGAGTTAAAATATTGCCTTTCCGTTAAAATGATTAAATTGCAGATTAGCAACGCCACCTGTTGGACAATGTATACATCCAAATTGTATTAGCAGAGGTTATGATGATATATGCCAATATATCATGTTTAATACATTTGTACACTATAGAAGCTGAGATATAGCCGTCCCATAAATGGAGGGTTTCATTGCATAGCACCGTAATCTATCGGGCGATATATCCCAAATGAAATTCAAATAAACTCCAATTTAGGGCAAGATCTAATATTGTAACAAGTTTGGTCGAATTCCATACATTGATTCCTGAAATACAAAATCCACAAAATTTTTCCATGAGTTTAAAATTTTGTAATTTTTTTTCACCTCACAGCTACTGATTATTGGGAAGCATTCTTTACTGACGTACTAACAAAACGTTAAACTGAAAATGTAAAAAATGCTCTATTCTCTATCATGCTAAAAATTATAAATTTCGAATAACTTACGAAGTTTTTAAATTAGAATGTTGCAAATCTCTCAATAAGATTCTTATCAACATCATAAGTGATATTTTAAAACTGGTCCGATCTCTCTGCAATCATTTGTTCTTGAGATATAGTGTACATGAACTAACGGGCTATCACACTAATAGGTGCCGATACACATTAACAGATACCATACCAACCTTTTGACTTCCGGATTCCTCACGCCACAAAACGTGTAAAAAAATCAAAAGCTGAAGTCAAAAATTTTAAAGGTTAACCTAGTTTCCCAACCAATAGTACTAAAAAGTCATTTTGTCATATTCGTTATAATTACACTGTTACAGAACGTGTTATGACGGTGTCACACTTGAACGTTCTATATAGAACTAGAATTGTACGTTTTATAGATGGTACAAATCAAACATTTTCAGAACGTTCTAAATAATACTATTTCTGAACGTGTTTTAGAACGTTCTTTTGACACGAAACACGGTGTTTGAACTATTGAAACCGTTATTAGACGTTCACAGAACGTTCCTGTGCTACTTGGGTAGTAATTTCAAGTGATCCAAATGTTGTATTTTGAAGTCAATATAAATTTGTTACTTGAAACATTTTACCAAGATTTATAAATTTCAAGAAACTCTGCGTGGGAAAGCTGTCTTAATAATTTTAAATGAACTTTTGACATTAATAACAGATTTGAATTCTATATAAATGTAGGTACAGTAATGAAACATGAAGTTGAGGTGACGGCAGCCCCCCCCCCTTTATTTGCCAAATAAAGCTGTTCCGAAGCCTAATTTAAATTGTTTTAACATAGGTTTGCATTATATCACTCGTTATCTTACCCCTTAATCTCCATACTGTATTTTATTTATTAAATTTCAGGGTAAGAGAAAGTCGAGTAAGTGACACACCAGATTATTGTGAGTTGTTTCACGACGTATAAGACTCAAGAAATCACTTATCAACTGTTTTATAGCACTTCTCAAAACAAATATAATCATAATAATACAATTTTATGATCGAAAAAAGTAAACAATATAAAACTATGGAAGGTATCACTTTTAGAAAAACTATCAGCTTTACTTATTAAGATCTATCAGAAGTTTTTAATTCTTTCAAATTTCTTGCATGTAAAACCTTTCTTTGTTGCTCTGATTTTTTCGATTTATTTATTTTATTTCTTCTTCTTCTTTTTTTTTTTTTTTTAAATATTCAGGAAATAAAGTTAAAAGACAAAAGTTCATGTCACCTCAGACAATTGGAAGAGAAAAAAAAAACTTTTTCACATGAAAAGTTATGAATGTATTTAACGCATTCGAAAAAGTTTTATATTTTTGAGTCTTATATAAAGAAAAAAATCTAAATTCTGAGCTAATTCAATTACTTTTGATAGATATTTAATTCAATTACATTTGGTAGAAATTAATGAAGTATAAAGAACATTTCATGATATAGAAAAAAAAATGTATTTTATAACAATTTCAAGCTCGAAAAAACCCAGAGGAATTTTATAAGATATTTCATATGCATTTTGTGAAAATAGTATTTATTTAATTGTTATTTTTCTCTGTTTAAGAGCGAGGGAAAATAGTAAACTACTTATCCCTAACATAAATCAAATTATATATATATATACTCTTTTTCTTCTAATTGGTTTTATACACTCAGTATATCATTTTCAATTTTCAGTCACATGCATTATTTTATATTATATTATGTTATGTTATTTTATATATATATATATATATATATATATATATATATATTCTCTTTTCTTTTCTTTTTCTTTTTTTTTTTTTTCTTTTTTTTTTTTGCATTTTTTAAAACAGAAAGGGTATGGCATTTTTTTCCCAATGACGTTTACATTGACAATAATAAAAGAAAGCTAAAACGACTTTTATTCGCACTGTATCAAACAATTTATACTTCCGTATTTAACTTTCTTTATACAAATATAAAAATTTACATTTTTTTTCCCAACTTGTATGGAATGTCAAATGAAAAAAAAAAAAAAAAAAAAAAAAAAAAAGACCTGTAATTAAAAATAAGTGTTGATTTTTATTTCTTTTTGGAACAATAATTCTTTCCGAGATATTTTGTCGACGGTTTAAGATTAAGTTAATGGTATTAAAACAAGAACTTTAAAAAAATTTTACGTAAAAAGTACGTCTCAGAATTTTAAAGTAATATATTAATTTTTTGTAAATAAAAATATAACTTTTAGCTTTTAATGATATTTTAAGTTGCTTGTAAAGCCAAAGTAAATTTGTATGCCTTCTTTCACAATATTTCCAGAAAAAAAAAGGAAAATTTATGTATTATAATAATTATATAAACGTTTAATATTTCTTCAATATATTTCGTATATATATTTTTTAATACGTGTTTAAACAATATCATATTTTATTAGTATATTCTTTAATCATTTATTCATAGTTTGATTTTTGGTTTTCTTACCAAAAAATAAAAAATAA
This sequence comes from Salticus scenicus, assembly GCA_963930645.1. NCBI lineage: Eukaryota > Metazoa > Arthropoda > Arachnida > Araneae > Salticidae > Salticus > Salticus scenicus. The sequence continues at coordinate 62,168,377 of OZ005659.1, read as the reverse complement.
AAAACTTTTTATGATTTTTTCTGATTTATTTATTTATTTATTTATTTATTTATTTATTATTATTATTATTATTATTATTATTATTATTTGTAAAGAAAGGGGGGAAAACGCAAAATTAATTTATGAACAACGTAGAGTACATATTGACAATAAAATGCATTTAAAAATACTACTGCATTGCACAAGAATGGATTCTTTGGAAAAAGAGAGAGAGATTATTTTTGGAGATTATTATTTATTGCCAATATTTCTTAAACATGGAAACGAAAATACTTAACTTAGAATGGTTTCTTTTATTATTATTTATTTAGGATGCTTACTCGGAATTCTGTTTTATTTTACAGGCTTCATTCAATATAATTAATCGAGAATAATGAAGATTCTGATAAATTCATAAAATATCATGACATGTGAATTGAACAGAATCTTCATGTCCTTTCGTAGTTCATAGAAGCAAGTGTATAAATTTTATATTTCCGTTTCTGTCACGGAAAAAGATATGTTAGGGAATCTTTACTATCCACAATATATTAATTCTTGAAAGAAAATGTTTCTAAGAGAAAAGCTTATGAAAAATAACAATTTCTCTTATAAAGCTCAAGCACTGTTTTTTTTTTTTCTATGTTGTATCAGTAATATCCCTAAATTTTTGTGACACCTAATGTTTCCATTTCCTTACATAACCTGAGCTGATAATATCACAATAATTATTCCGTAGAATTGTTAGCACCCGCTTTTCTTTTTTTTTTTTTTTCACACCAGTATATTTTCAGAGTACTTTTCTTAGTATTTAAACGTAATTACATTTGGAGAAAATTACTCTAAATATTAATCGGTGTGGAAAAGATAGCGGAAACATAAAATTCTACTGAATATTAATTAGTATGTTGGCAACTATGCGTAATTAAAATACAAATTGATATTTTTTTCTAAATATGTCCTTAAATACATATGGTTTGAATAAATATAATAGTAATTCATGTTTGCGCGGCTTTACATTTTACTAAAATATGCATTTTACTGAAATCTATGAACTTTTGGGACAAACTGTACGTACCGTGTGCGGCTGATCGTATAGATGAACAATCATACATGCATCTTCTTTTATTACTATAGATCTAAAAAATCTTTATTTCAAAAAATACCACAGATTCTTAAGAATTATAAATAAAGTATGGTATTTTAAAATATACGGTCATTACGTATCAACCCTAAAATAATATGATGCTGCCATCACAAAGTATTTCTATATATTTACTTAACAGTGCGACCTACTGTTTCACACGCACGAAATTTAATCAACATAGCTTCTCAAAAAAGGTATTACATATGCAGTTTGATGAAATTTGAATTTATAGGTGTTGAGGTGTATCTGTCATAATGATCCAGAAATTTAATCACAGCATTTCCACTTGCATACGCTCAAAATTAATCAGCATAATGTTTCATAACATATACCTTGCATACCAAATTCCTTGTGTTTAAATATCAAAGAAACTGGGGCATAGCCTTCCTCTAAACAAAAAATATTGCAATATAGCAGCATTTCTTTTGTCTGTTATTCATCCGAATTGAATCAACAATGTTTTTTGATAGCGGGGGCTGCGCCCTGTTCAATCCTGTTCAATATCTATCTCATACATATAGTGTGGTGTATTTACATATCACAGAAACTGAGCATTGCTTTCGGATAAACAGAGATATATTGCTGTATAGCATCGACGCATATTATCTGATATTCACTAAAACTAAAGTAACATAGACTTTTATCATAGCTATCATACTTATCACCGTTTTATGGATTTATACATTAACATTATGAAAGCTTTAATATAACCTACAATTAAATGGGAGAAATTACGACACAAAAGTAGCACCTCTAAAGTGATATTTCCAAAAATCTAATCAGCACCGTTTGAAATCAAACTCCGACCAAATTTAAAATTCTGTTGAATGCCGATCATTGGATTGTGCGTTACAGCATATAAAACTGTTTCTGAAAAACGCAGACAAGCACATTAACAGACACATAGGTTCAGTGATAGAGAGACATTTTCTAAAAATGGATATATCTTATTAACACGGAAAACAAATTCTGCGATTGGCATGTGAAAACTAAATTCTGGCACTAGTAAACTATTTCAGTGTCATCCTTATAAATTCTATCTCCTTTTGCTACTGAGTTCTAAAAATACCTATTAGAATTCTAGAGAGTTTTCCTATATTATCGCACTCAATCTCATAACAATCTCTGAAAATAAATGTGAACATAAGAGGTGAGTTTTAGTAACTACAATTTGTTTTAAGACCCAGTTCTAGGAAATCAAGTGAGAATTTCTCATAATACGAAGAATTCGCAATATTTATAATATTCATAACATTGTTTCACCATCTAGAAACGTGTAGACTAGAAATTCTTGATCATTTCGTGTATATAGATCAATTGTTTACCATATACGCTAACTCAGAAATCTGTATTTCAGAAATTGTTCACTAATTAGTCCTAAACGAAAGCCGAATATATATATATATATATATGAGAATGAAAGGCGAAACTTACAAAAATTCAATAATTTATTCACAGAAAGTTCCAAAAAAAATACAGTTCTATAAACCAAGTATCAGCTTCAATTCAACCAGTAAACGCAGCTTAAACAACAGCTGTCAATAGCAAATTCACAGTACAAACTGTATAGCAATAACACATAATGCAAGTCTCTTTCAACGAGGCTCAAAGCACTGCAAGCATTAGCGAAGCTGGCTGAGAACTGAACTGAACTAACTAACCTTGGCGAAAAAAAAGCAACTCTTATATACCCCTATAGAAAAGTGTGGAAAGTTCCAGAAATTTCCGTATCTCATCCGCCAATGAGATTAGAGCTTCCATATTTGGTATATCCCTAATAAGGATTTCCTCACCAAGGTCACCAAAAAAATCGCCAAGGTGAAAAAAAATCGCCAAATTTGGCGCTTAATCCATTACCTGCTTTATTGAGGCTTTTTAATGCGTTTTTAAGGGGAAATAAGGCTATTTTAACGCTAAAACGATTAGAAATGCACAAAATTAGCACTTTATCAATTTACTAAGCCTCTTTGAAAGAATCTATACAAAAATAAACACAATTATTTACAATTTTGTAACACTATGTATATATATATATATATATATATATATATATATATATATATATATTTTCAGTAAAAGACATATGAAAACCTATAAATCCATCGAAATCTGGAATCAAAAATTCTCATATATGAACACAATACTTTCTTCTTTATACATATATACAAGAATGTAAAATTGTATTGGTTACCAAGTATTTTGTAACGACATTTTCCCTTTTTTTTCCAGCGTAATTCTTAAACAAATAACCATATGGAGACAAAATTTGTGTGACATGTTTTTTGTGAAATCATTATTAAACTTTTATAATGCTATATCGAAAATAATTTGTAAACTGTAAAAATAAACAGCAATAATTTGTATTTTTACTCAAAATAACATTAAAAAAATAGTTTAAAGATTTTTTTTATTTTTATTTTCCAATCATTTTAAATAATTCAAATTCATTTTTGCAAACAAAATTCAACTGTTATTATTATTATTATTATTATTCGAACACCTAGTAATTTCTAATGTAAATAAATCTTTAAACACACGTCGTACACGTGATTTTAAAAATGTGTTATTTATAAAACATTTTTTTAGTTAACATTATTTTATGCCGTACAAATCGTCTGAAACAAGAAAAATATATTCTAGTGTTTATTTTCTAAATAATGTGAAATATAATCGAGAAGTCTGTAAATATTTCGCTTTTAATTCAATAGAGTAATGGAAGATTTTATATTTTGTTTTAATTTTCTCGGAGTAAATAATTTAGATGTTTATGACAATTTCTGAAAAAGGAGACAGGCTATTTTGAGTATTATGTAAATACTTCGATTTCGAGTATTATGCATTAACTGTTAATTTTTACTACTAAAAAAGACAGTTGAGAATTACCCTCATATTTTAATATTTGATTTTAGGTAAATTTCTGTTATGAGACTACTTTGAAGTTTATACGCAAATTATATAACTAGGAAAATGTTTGTGAATAATTTTCTTTATGGTATCCATAAAAAATAACTCCATTAGTAATTAGAAAGTGGGTAAAAGTGAATGTTTTCAAACAATGTGAAATACTTTAATTACTGCAAAATATTTTATGATGGTAAGTTATTTTAATATCTATATTAATAAAATCATACTTTTGTCTGTAAATTTGTCAGAAACAAAACGTTTTCCGATATCTTCACGTTTCACACACCATGAAAGCCGTAAATGACTTCAGAAAATTTTGTAACTCTCTCTCTGTGTGTGTATGTGTCATGGTATCTGTCTGTATGTCTGTAACGCTATTTTGGTCCGGGTATCACTTGAGAGCGGCGGGACGGAATACAACGGTGCTAGGAAGAAATTTAGGACTCTACCCAACTTAAAATCATATCTATCAATTATTTCAAAATTACCCCCGTTTACCCCTTCAGGGGCAAAAGTCAAAAACACGTTTGTAAGCATGACATGGCTTCAAATTATTTCACAGTAAAGTAACAGCACATGGAGAGACTAGACATGTGTACAAATAAAACATTATCTACGATTTAGGAATTTTAGATTTTTAAGGGGAGGGAGTAAATCAAATTTTGGCGGAAAATTGCGCTAATTCCGGATTTTTGAGTAGAACTCTTCCAAATGTGGAACAAAGATGTTAAAAAAAGCTATGCGACTTCCTTACGATATTTCCAAAGACATATTTTGTGTTTTTTGAGAATTGCGATTTTTTTTTTTTTTTTTTTTTTTTTTTTTTTTTTTTTTGTGTGTGTGTGGGGGGGGGGGGGGGGGGTCAAAATCGAGACACCCCTTTTAGCGTTAAATTTGTCCTGAAAAATCTGTGGAAGCTGCTGGTCACGAATTTTGGTGCTTAGATTTTTTAAATGGATGTGACACCTAAAGTAATGGGATTTATCGAAAATACCCCCGTCCACCCCTTGGGGAGGACAAAAGTTTGAAACACCTTTGTAAGCATAACTAGACTCCAAATTACTTCATAGCGAAGAAATTACGCATGGGGAGACTACACATGAGTACAAATAAACTATTATTTGCGATTTAGGAAATTTTGATTTTTTAGGTGAGGGAGGGGGAAATCAATTTTTGGCGGAAAATTTTACAAAATACGGATTTTTCAGTAGAACTCTACCAAAAATGGAACAAAGATGCTGAAAACAGCCATACATTTTCTTTAGGATATTTTCTAAACATGTTTTTTGATTTCTTGTGATCTGCATTTTTTTTTTTTTTTTGGGGGGGGGGGGGGGGGGTACGTGTTACAAAGGACAAATTCGAGACACCGCTTTAGCGTTAAATTTGTCCCGGAAAATTTATGAGAGCTGTGGTTATAAAGTTTGGTGTTTGGATTGTTTATAGGTATCCGGCCCCTAAAGTAACGGGATTTATCGAAATTTCCCCCCCTTTCCCCCTGGGAGGAAAAAAAGAAAAAAAAAATTTTGTAAGAATAACTCGGCCCTAAATTGCTTCACGGCGAAGAAATTGCCAATGAAGAGACTAGACTTCAATATAAATAAAACATTATGTACGATTTTGGAATTCTTGATTCTTACAGCAGGAAGTGAAAAAATCTTTTTTCGGGGATGGGGGAAATTTCAAAATTTCCGGATTTTTTAGTAGAGCTCTACTAAAAATGGTACCGAGGTATTGAAAACAGCCATGTATATTCTTTAGAATATTTACATTTTTTTTGTGATATTCCATTTTTTTTTCGGGGGGGGAGGTAGGGGGGAGGAGCAGAGGGATTACAAAGGAGCAAATTCGAGGGCCCCCCCCCCCCCGCCTTTTAGCGCTAAATTTGTCTTGGGAAATCTATGGTATTAGCGGTTATGGAATTTGGTGCGTAAATTGTGTATATTTATTCGACACACTTATTGTAACGGGATTTTACGAAATCCCCCCTTACCCTGGGGTAGGAGGGCAATAAACGCATGTAAAATCACGTTTTCCCGTTTGATTTCACTTTAAATTATCTTAGAATGACGAATTTGGTGTGTGGCGTTGATTGAGTGTACGCATTATGTGCTTTGGTGGGATTTCGTAAAATTTTGAACTTACCTGCTGGGGAAGGGGAAGTAAGAAGCGGATAAGTTGCTGCCGAAGTCAGTGTGGACCCGGACTGACCAAGTTGCGAGCGGGAAAATCCTCTTCCGAACACATCGAGAACTTTAACTTAAGTTATTAATAATGATATGGGATTTTGACAACTCATTTAAGCATAGTAGCCAGCGAAGCGTGCAAAGCCTGCTAGTTTAATAATAAAATCGAATTACGCTGAACTCCTTTTATTCGTTTTAAACTAGATAAAAGTCAAAAGATTTTTTTTATATTATATAATACTTATTTTTTCGCAACCACTGCTAATACGATATATTTGTATCAAATATATTACATATTTTATATAATTTTTATTAAATATATTACATATTTTATATAACGGCAATAGCCAAAGTTTTATTCCCCTAAAATGATAATTTAGGCTTTCCTAAAAGAGAAAGATGAAACATATGTTTGCTTTTGTACACGAATAGTTACATCCTCATAACACTACGATAGACATAAGTTTTAGAGAAATGTTATTTACGACTTTTAGAATATAATTTCAAAAAAGCATTTATCCACTCAATCTTTTTTCGAAAACAAGAACTGATATTTTCTAACGTAAAGATCAGTAAATTCTAACGTAAAGGCATATTTAAAAAAAATAATTATCAATGGTTTATTGCTAAAGATCACAATCTTCTTTGTAAAATATGTATTATTTTACGCTTTCTGAATACAAATAATTTCTAAAAGTATTAACTTCATTGAAGTAGGTAAATAATGTTCCGGATAAACATGAAAGTTCTTATTATTCTCAGAAAATTAGAAAAGAAGCCTGAAACAAGAAAACATTAAAAAAATTAATAATTCTTCTTCTTTGATAAAGAGTAATTTAGTGATTTCTTTTTAAATATTAAATATAAAAAGAAAAAGAAAATGGCAAAAAAAAAAAAAAAAAAAAGAAAAGAGAAAAAAAAATGGCATTCTGTAATGACCAAAATCTATATGTGATAGAGAAAAACTGACTTCAGTGTCGGTTTCAGCAAACCGATAAACAAAAATCAACTAAAATTATCAAATCGAAATTTTTGGCGTATACTTGTGTTAAAGTGCAAACGCATTCGCTTAAGCTAAAAAAATTTTAGGTATGTTATGCCAACATCGCTCGGACTATGTTGATTGCGATGAGTGTACAATTTATAGTTTGCAGAAACATATTGAAAAAGCTCTCTTTCATTATGGGCTGTGGAATCAAGTTATTTAAAGTGGGATAGCGTCTAAATGCCTTATTCGATTCAGATGAAAAATGACAGGTACAGTCGGTAACAAAAGTGTCAGAACACTAGCAAAAATTCCTGTGTAAAAAAGTACATTTCATACGGTTTTGCTAAATAAATCCTTATCGAATCATGTTCTTACACTGACTAAGAACAGGATTTGACAAGGATTTATTTAACAAAACTGTATGAAGTGTACTTTTTTTACATAGGAATTTTGGCTAGTGTTCGGACACTTTTGTTACCGACTGTATGTTCAAGGTTAACGTCGCTTGAACTTTAAAAAATTTGATGAGTGGAGCATTTATTTATTTATTTATTTATTCATTTTTACATGAACACAGAATTTCTTTATCATCATGGGCTAAGAACTCCGAATATTTAATATGCGATAGCTTCTAAATGCCTTATTTTCAAATGCATACACAAGCATGCACATATTCGAGCACACACACACAAACATATATACTTATACATATGCATGAAATTACGTATGAAGATAAATAAATAAGCATATTTTTATATAAATGTAAATACGTAATGAATAGATTATTATGAATAAAAATCAACTTCATATAGCATCTATTACACATTAAGCTAAAATTTAAGCTGTATTATTATTTCATTAGAAAGCACTTTTTTTATGAAGTGCTTATGCAAAATAACATTAATGTTAATAATAAGTAAAAAAAATTCTTATAACAATGGGAAGACACCATAGTGTATTTATTCATAATTTCAACCACGTTATATATATATATATCACCTTCATAGAATTTATAAATGTATAGGCTTTTTTTTATTTCATAAAATTTTGTATTTTTCCTCGTGTATTTAAGCATTAAGTTTCCTTAAAATAATAGATTTCGAAAAAGATTTGGGCCAATTCTAGTAAAGTAAATTGGAAAAGCAGAAATCCCCTTTATATCATAAGTATTCTCTAAAGATTACAAACAAATCTCTAAATTTCTTCTGTAAATACATCGATTGTATTTTTCTCTTGACATTCTGGGATAAAGTAAGACACTAGAGTAAATTTACGAGTTAATATATCTCAAATGTTAAAAGAAATAAAGAATTATATATGAAACTTTGTTGTCCTGTAACTGAAAAAAAATATTTCGTGTAATAGGGAAAAACGTTTTCAATTATTTTTAAAAACGTTTCTAATATAATAACGCTGAGTTTATAAAAAAACTATTTATTTCTTCATATATGAATGACACCGAATAGATTAAGAATAATTATTGAAAAATAAATCACATTTATTCTTAATATGTTATTTTTTCTTATCCATATATGGTAGAAAAATTATTGCTTTAGATTTAATTTTTTAAACCAAATTTTTGCAAAAATTATCCATTTTGTGGCGTCTTAAATAAGAAAATCAGGTTTTTAGCGGTTGGTCGGTAAGTATGTCTTAGTGTTATGCGAAATACAAAACGCAATTTTTAGCAGAAAAATTATACTGGCATTCCCAGCAAAATCAACACAATTTTAAAATATAATTTACATTACGACAACAGATTTTCAAGAATTATTGTACAGGCGTACTAATGATATAGACCTAGAAAAATTCCATATTTAATCGAGTGTAGTAAATCTTTTTTTAGTTACAGCTACATAAAATATAAAAAAAAATTGTTCGAAAATTGCATACTCAATTTTTTTATATGTTTTCGGTGATCTCCTAATTGCACCTAGAGAGCTAAAAGAGGTGTCATTTTGCAGCATTTTCTATGCACTTTCCTTTGGTATATAGTGGAATGTAAAATAATAGTAACAACACAAATATAACAGAAATCAAATAACTATTATGTGAAAATTCATAAATCATTTTTTTCTTTTTAATTAAATATATGACACAAGAATTAGTATTATAAAGATAATTTATAAAAAGAGCATATATATATGCATACTTTTAAACGTGTTCTTTAAGTGTGTATCACATTCAATTTATTAAGGAGAAAAATTATAAGAGCACTGTCAATTATTTCAATACTACAGGTCGTGATTGGTATTTTTTTGAAGGTGAAAACAAAATATTGTCATATATGGTGTAAGCATTTTAAAAAAAGTAAAATTACTTTTAATTATACGATAAACATTGTTTACCGTATTTTATTGGGTATAAGAAACTATATTTTATTCCTATGCAGTATGGTAAAATTTTGTAACGCACTTCCTTCAATTACACTGAATAGAATAGAAGGTTTTTGCATAATTTTGGATAGCCATGCATATTATTAATAAGTTATATGCACAGTGTGTTATGTATTTATATTTAGTCCTATATGAAATAAACCTAACACTACCTGAAGTGGACTTCCAAAAATTTCCAACTATTTGCCCTAAACATCCAAAATCTTTTGGGTAGCCCAGTAAACGAATGATGAATGATTTTAATACAATATTCTACAGAAAACATACTTTTCAGAACAAAAAAAAATCATTCTCATTCAATTTTGTTTAGTGCTGTCCATAGATGTTAAATTTCACTTACCAGAAATCTTGCTCATACATTTTTGCGTTTAAATGCTTTTGGATGTCCCTGTACATTAGACTTTTGCTTGATCTGAACGAAAATTACAATGTAGTATCTCAATATTATACGTATTTGGAATACAGAGTTTGGATTTCCTGTAATTATTTGTTCTTGCGATATGCGCGTACTAGATATCCAGAAAAACCACTAAAAGCCTATTTTTTGAGTTGAAGGTACCTAAAAGCGTGTAATTATAACAAAAACTTAATTTCAAATTTTGATCCAAAATCAATATTTTTTTTCCATATATGAATGTGAGAAAGTAAAAAGAAGTAAATTAATAACCACTAATATAGAAACTATACATTTAATGTAAAATTTAAAATACGCATGACTTTGTTTAGATTATCACACAAGAATATCATGGAATTCTTAGAATATCACACCTCTGCAAGATTAGTACTTGCAAAAAATCATATACAAATATTCCCGTGTATAATGATTATATCACCAATGTCTCAGAAAAGTTTCAATTTTTTCAAAACAACTTCAGGTTTCTAGACCTATGCATGATAGAGTTTATGCCTGTATTTCAATACCTTTTTAGTTAGTCTTAGTTTTAAAAAATGTAGTTTAAAAAAATTAAAGATATAAATATCTTTTTCTTTCCCCATTTTGATAAATTAAATGTTCCACTTTATCCAATCAAATTTAACAGACCATATTTATCGTTTACAAAAAGTAAATTTTTTTGTTTAAAATACTTAAAAATTTACATACTTGTTTTGACACTAAGTTTATTTGTAAAATTTTAATAATTAACGAACAGTTTTGTAAACTTTCCTTGGTATTCTAACATACTGAGAAGAGTGAGTTTCATCTTAACCTTTCAACTTTCACAACAGGAGCTGTTTATATTTATATATTATTATATTTTGTGTATAACATATTTCGTAATAATAAATACCTTTTTCTACACTTTGAACTTAAATATCCATGGAATTTTAATTTTTGCTTACTTTAAATAAGAATTTTCATAGGAATTAAGTACATAAATAAACATGGCTTTTTATGGATCATTTTCCTCTCAAAACCATAGCCTCCTTGACTGGATGCCTGACGCGTGGCTCAGAAGCTTGGCAACAGTTGAAGCGGTAGACAGCGCCACCTGGTACAGATTGCGTGACTTTTTTATTCAACTGTCATCAATAATTTTAAGAAGTGATATATGATATATATATATAATCGACGTTTCTTCGATTTTATTCGCCTATTATGTATATCATATCCCACTTTTAAAAATAGTTGGTGGCTGTTGAATAAAACAATTGCGCAATCTGTACCAGGTGGCTCTGTCTACCGCTTCAACTGTTGCCAAGCTTCCGAGCCACGCGACAGGTATCTAGTTTAGGAGGCTATGTTAAAACACACGTCTAAGGTTTTTGAATCAGGCACACATATATATACATTTTCAATGTATAAAAATCCATAAATAAAGAAAAACCGTAAAATTATTTAAATTCATAATCATTTTTCTTTTGAATATGTAAGAATATAAAAAAATATAAAACAGTTAACATATCTTCCAAAATACTTGATGTCATATGCATTTTGAACAAGTATATTGTATTTTAAACAAGTTAGTTTAAAGAACTGTTTTATTTAATTATCACTTACGTAAATTGATTAAAATAAACTTTTACCAAGTCATTCTTTCATTTTAAGATTTGTTTCCCTGCACGTAATATTGTCATTTATATACTTTTAAACATTTATCTCTAATATTCAGGCGTTTGTTAAGCCTATTAATAAACAAAGAATGTATTGTGTTTGGTAAATATAATTTGCATATGTCTTTTAAAATATGCTATTTCCTTATCGGAAATTGGCAAACTTTCTTTTCTTTTAGATAGAGTAATTAAACTCATGACTAATATGTATATTTTACAAAGTAAATACTTTAAATCGGACAAAATGGGGTAGATAAACTTTTTTTTTTGAAAACGTTTAAGGAAATATGTATTATTAATTTTTTTTTTTTTAATTATTCGGAGAATTGTATATTTTTTCATACCTAAAATATGTAGCATTATATTTGCAGTTAAATTGCATTAATGTAAGAATTATAACATGAATTATGAAAGCTTAAAATAATAATGAATAGATAAAACAACTTAGATTCAGATAATTTTAAAAACTACCTTTTTTTTTATGTAACACATATTAGATATAAATAACTTACAAATAAGTACCATCATATTTATGGTAGCATAATTCTGAAAAGACAAAGTAATTATTGAATTTGTTGAAATGCACAAAGCTATAAACTTTATAATTTATTCGGTAAAATGGTTAATGTCCACCATTTTTTATACCACATTTTTAGAACAGTAATTTTCTTGTTTAACAATAAGTCTGTATTGCAGAAAATTAAGGTACAAAAAGATGGTGTGAAAAAAAGGAGAATTTTATAAAGGAAGAGGTTATATAAAAAGGGTGTTCTAAGCGAAGAAGAGTTATATAAAGTTTTGACTTGAGGCTTAATAGATACAGCAAAGTGAATTTAACATAACGCTATAAAAGCTAAAATAAATATTCAAATTTCAATATGAAGTTGTATCGAAAGCATTAAACTTACCGTAATCAGTTCAACGCAATAAGCTATTACAATTTTATGGAAATATAAATATCTTACAGACACATCTTTCTCTAATTATTGATATTGTTATGAATTTACAATTAATAGTAGTTATTTTTATGTAATTTCAATCGAAAAAGCTTAGTCAGGTTATAAAATGATAATTTTCTGTATTTCTCATTTTGATAATTTCCATCTTTCACGTCGAAACACTCTTTTCTCTTTAAAAAAAAACCCGTTAAATAGTTTCACAGGGCGGGTAATGGCCTTGGCGACAAATTTGGCGACTTTATCATTTCTTGGCAACTTTTTTGTCGAATTTAGTGAAAAATTCCTTATTATCGATATATCAATTATCTAAACTCAATTACTTCGGAAGATACTGAAATATTCTTATTTTATACGAGACTATAGAAAGGGATCCTGTTCCGACGATTAAGTCAGTTGAACACCAAGTACACTGCCGGCTAAGAGTTCAGAATAAGTCTCTGATTAGAGTTAATATTGTGTGTTATGCCAGTGAATACAGCTAGTGCTATGTGAGTTATGCTTATTGTACTGTTTATGCTGTGATTTTTGTGTTGTCAGCTGTTATTTAAACTGTGTTTTCCAGTGAAATCGAAGATGATACTTTGTTAACAGACCTGTAATATTCTGGAATATTCTGTAAATACTTTTAATTCTATGCAAGATTTGTTTTTCATTCACAGACAATTCACGAACCCTGACTACACAACAATATTTTTTAAATATAAGGTATGGTTTTTATTAATAATTTACTTGGTTTTATTTATTTAAATTGTAGGTTGGAGGACTATTATTATTTCATTAAAATAGTACTTCCAAAAACACTTCCCGACATATATTACATTCTAAACCTTTGAGGAAATACTTTTTTTTCTTTTGTTTACACACACACACACACATGCATATATATATATATATATATATATATATATATATATATATATATATATATATATATATATATATAAAGAACAGAATTAAGTTTTAAAATTTGCTTTTGCTCCTCCTTTTTCTCTTAAAGTAGGGTAAGGGGGAAAATTCTCAAAATCCTTTTATAGTGCGTCTGTGTTGAGTACACATAACTAATCCGCATGTAAACTTTAATCTTATTGGGATAAAATCGAGTAAAATGGAAACGTGTTTATCCACCCTCCCCCCACTTGACGCTAAGGGGAAAGATGAGAATTTAGCAGTTTTCGTTATAATGGATGTTTGATACACATAAATAACACGTGCACAAAGATCTTGACCACAGTTCCCATAGATTCCATATTTAGCATTAAAAGAGGGAGATCTCGAATTTGGCACTTTGTAAATACCCCAAAAATATCACAAAATCTCAAAAGAGAATTCTGGAAATATTCTCAAGAAGTCGCACGACGTTTCAATTATTTTTTACCAGCTAGGCATTTCTCACACAAAAGAGAAATGCCTAGCTGGTAATCAGCCAGGGTAGCTCAATGGTTTGAGCATCCGCACGTAAAGCGGAAGGCCCGGGTTCGATTCCCGGCTCTGGTATTTTTCACATAGTTGGTATAAAATATCAGCCTTCAACTCCAAAAATTTCTGAAATGATATTTCATGGTTGATGAATAAATTTCTAAATTAAATTAAAATTTCGTGGTCTATTGAAGTTGTGCCATGAATATTAATGTCACTTGATACAGCTGTGTTTACAGACTCGGTGACTTTGCCAACGGATGTTGTGTGAGAAATGCCTAGCTGGTAATCAGCCAGGGTAGCTCAATGGTTTGAGCATCCGCACGTAAAGCGGAAGGCCCGGGTTCGATTCCCGGCTCTGGTATTTTTCACATAGTTGGTATAAAATATCAGCCTTCAACTCCAAAATTTTCTGAAATGCTATAGTAAAATTTCGGGCAAAGCCCAGCAGCAGAGATTCTAGACAAAGCCCGCAAAAAAACATTTAGGCAATCAATGATGTATCGCCAGTAATTTTACGTTGTGATAAAATATACAACCAACCAGTAAAATAAGTAGTATTGACCGTAAAATTAAAAGTTAAAGTTTGAGTTTCTCGAATACTCTTAATATTGAATATTGTTAACGTACAAATTATGCATAAAAATTATTTTCTTTTAAGACTATTTTAAAATCTAAATTTACTATTTTTGACAAAATTAAGAAGTCGGTCAATTCTCATGTTGAAAAAACGAAAAACTTTTTTTTTTCCCTATAAAGACTATGATATTGATTTTTGAGAAAGAAAATCTAAAATATTTTTCGAAATCCTTTTTATTCATAAACACTAGAACTAAAGAGGTAGTCTTATTTCAATTTTCGCATTAGAGGAAAATAATGCGTGAGAATTTCTCATCTTCTTCAAAAACAAAATGAAACTTTTGCAAACTATGTGAGATCTCTGAAATTAATCGAGAACCCAAATATACTGTAAATAATAATAATAAATATTTTACATGGATACAGACAATTTTTATCGCCAATTAACCCTTAAATGCCTGATTTTATAAAAAATAATTTTAAAATGTTTTTCAGCTTTCATTTCTTAAATAAATCATGTGAAAAATAATTTTTAAAAATCATATTTTATTTTAAGTATTGTTTACGACTAAAAAGCAATTTGTTGCCAATCGGCAACATTAGGTTTTGATTTTAAAAGGAAATGTCCTTGATGAAATTTTAAACATAGACTGTATACCTTACCACGTAATATATTTCACTTAATCACTGCAGAATAAAATAGGGTATTCGCAAGTTTAAAAACAAAGTAAAAAGCACATGTAACGACGAATAAAATAAATAAATCTATTTTTAATCTTAAACAGCATTCATGTTGCCATTTACATGCCGAAAATTGATTTAACAATACTATCAGTATGTAACTTATTAGCAACATTAAGCATTAGAGCGTCAATATTTTTCTAATAGTATTTTGGACACAAAATTAGGTATGTTGCCGAAAGACGACACACGGCATTTAAGAGGTAATACGATTTTTTTCATGGTTTTCGACCTTTATGGTTTCTGTAATGGGTGCAAAGTAGAAATAACTAGAGCCTAATTCTTACTCATCCAAACAGGTTTTCATTATAGGACTGATTTTTAAACTATGTTTATGAAGTCTTAGGCGTTTTTGCACTTTTTAGAATAGCAGAAGATTTTTTTTTCTGTATTCCATTGAATAGAGGAAGAACTGTAGTATTTCGAGAACAAAATCTTTTATATATAATGTACATGTACATATCTGATGGTCATATTCAGATAAAATTGATTTTCAACAGTGAAGATCATACATAATAATCATAAGTCTTATCTTCAAATGTCTAATTACATATTCATCTCATATTGAATTAAACTTTATTTTACTATATTGTAAAAAATGCATTGTGGAAACAACATTAAAGTTTTCCGTTTTCTAAAGCTTAACTAAAGGGTTAAGAGCAGTTAGAATGCTGTATGCTTAACAAAAAATGTATTTAGAGGATAAAATAACCATTAGATTATAGTTCGTGCTTTACAAATCTGGTTTTAAATCAAGAAATCATTTTGGCTTTCTTTTTTAATGTTTTGGTGTCAATACACAAAGAAAATCAATTTCATTAATATCAATTATTCAGTTTCAGTTAGATGGAAATTATTTGAATTCAATTAAGAAAACAATAGCTTATTAAAACCAATTGATGTTTCTGTGCGTCATGAGTGCATAACTAAACACACTCAATCAGTATAAATAACAATCATAGTTTCAGTTTGAAAATGGAAGCGTTCTCTTATGACGTCACTGAAATGAAAGCATTTGAAGGGATTTCCACGTAAGAAAACGATTTGGTGGGAGATAAGAGCAATTTGCATAGATTAACAGCTTTTTATCATAAAAATTCCACAATTACACTTTCAAAACATCAATTTACGGGCTACGACCGTTTAGCTAGCAAAACGGTTATTTCCCGTAACATTATACGGTCAATTCCTAAATTGTACTTTCAAAACATTAATTACGGATTATAACCGTTTAGGTAGCAAAACGGTCATTTCCCCTAAGATTATACGGTCAAATACAGTGATTTTACATTTTCTTTTTACTGTGTATTATACAGGTAGTGAAGCATTTAATGGTAATCAACACTATAAATTTACTTTTAAAATTTCGTAAAAGTTCAATCGTAAATAAATTATCACTAAATAGGGGTGTTTTGTTAAGAACCAATATTGCAGAATTCAACAGCAAATAATAGAAAATAAAATACATCATAAAGTATAAATATTTTGGAAAATAAATTCTTTAAAGATTTATTGTACGTTGAAAGTATGTATTTTCGTTGGGAATAAGTAGATTTTAGATAATGGGGTACACATTTATAGGAAATGTGATGCATCACCAAATACAATTCTTTTCTGAACATACGTGGCAAAATACAATTTTTTTAAACTTTTTTTTTTTTTTTTTTTTTTTTTTTTATGAAAATGTTTCATAGATTTTACGTGTACATTTAAAAGCAGCATTTTCCCTCCTTTCATTTGTTTCTTTTTATTTTAATTTTGTTTTCTGTTTTTCAAAATGGAAATGTTTTATCATGAGGGCAAAACACCTATTTTGTTTTCAATCAAAATCAATTTTTGCATTTTCATAAGAATATTTTGGGGTATCAGTTGGTATAAAATTTTAATATATAGCTTTTTATTTTAATTTTTAACTTTACATATAAACATAGCAGCCAAATTTAGCATTTTGTTGCTGCCGAAAAATATTATTAGAAATTATTAATTTATTTCACTGTTAAAGATATTTTCATTAAATTTTACCGGTAGTCAAAGAAGGCTACAACCAACAAGTTAACAACTGCCCTAGCAGAAAAATATAATCAGACTTTGAATGACCTCTCATGAAAGACCGATAAACTGATAAATTATGATAGTTGAAATCCCATCGAAAACTATGAATCTCATCGGAAATTTATCTGAAATGCCTCGTCGTGGATAGACGAATCCGATTTAGAGTTTAGGAAATTTAAAGTTTAGAAACTAATCCTACGAAAATCCGATGGAAAGGCAGGATTTCATGTGATTTGTTATCGATTCACCTTCTGGTTTTGGTGATTTTTTTTTTTCTTATCGAAAACCGCTTGTAGATACTATTCAAAACTGAATATGTCCATGTTAACGCTCGAGCAAATTTCATGCGAAAAAGGCAATTAAAAGACGAGTAATAAAAATCGATCCATTCTACTAAGATATGCATACAAATGTTAACGATATATATATATTTCATTAAAGTTAGAAATAAATATTGAGGAGCAGAAAACATGATTTTACAGATAGTTCATTTTTAAGCTAATTTTTCTGTAATGACATCTTGAAATGTCTGTTAAAAATGCATATGGATTTTATATTTCATTCGCAAACACACGTTCGAATATGCCAAACTCAATTGGTTGGAAATAATTTACAAAATTTAAATTACAATACAAAGGTTAAACTTTATGTTTTGTCACCTATTGTGATTATGACCGTAATTTTGGAATAAAAAATCTTATTACGACAAAGAAAACTAAGTTTACGAAGTTTTGCCAAAATGAAAAATCATATTATATATAAAATCTTCAAACTCAAAATTTCCTGATGATAAATTCTCTCTGAATTCGTTAGAAGATTGTAACTTTTACTTATTCGATGTAATTATGTTCTCGTACAGAAAATAAATATTGAAATATAAATAAATATATATATCTAGCACATGTATTATTGTTTGTTTTTTAAATCAACTATGAATTGTTCATTTTAATTTGTTAATAAAGGAAAAGAAAAACAAAAATAAAATAAAATAAAAATTTTCCATCGAAAAAAGTTACGCGAATTCTATTTTTGGCACAGGCCTTTTCCTCTTTCTGTATTTCAAAACTCTTAAATTCTGTAATAGAGTATATTACTTTTAAATTACTGTAGTATTTATTGGATGTAAGGTTACAAATTTCCTAACATCACTATCGCAAAATAAACATTTTTGCATTATTTAGCGACGAAAAATATGCAATTTAACTAAATGAAGAAAATCAGGCTAAAATAAATGTGATGCTAGAAAAATGGAAGAAATAATACTTAAGCAAATGGTGACGATGTTTCCGTCGGACTATTTTGTCTTCAGGCTATTTTGTCAGGCTAATTTATCGGGACTATTTTGTTGGGGATGTTTTATTGGCTGTCATGTCGGGGCTATTTTGTCTGCGGGCTAATTTTGTCCTCAGACTATTTTATTCTCGGGCATTTTGTTGGGTCTAGTTCGTCATAGTTTTTATTTATTTATTTCGAGCTATTTTGGGTGCAATATTGTGTTCTAAGGGTAATTTATCCTGGGACTAATTTTTCAAGCTATTTGTCCGGAGCTGTTTTGTCGAAATAGTTTTAACAAGGCTATTTTGTTATGTGTCTATTTTTTTTAGTTTTTATTATTATTATTATTATTTTAATACCTCTATGTTTCAAAAAAACATAAAGAAAATTAAATACTCCTGTATTATGAACAACAGCATACTTTCTATAATATAACTTCTGTATGATTTTTTTTTAGACATAAAAATAAACTATATTTAAAAAGCTTATCACGAAGGTACATTAAACGATATAATGGATGTGTACCTTTCGAAAATAATGTATAATCTATGCATGATGCCTGATTTTTTTTTTTTTTTTTTGTTCGAATATCATATTGAAATAAGAGTTATTAATATATATGTACAAAATTAAACTTTTAACAATAAACTGGTGATTAGTTTTTAGATAACGTTATAAGTTTTAAAATTTTTAATTAAAATTGACCAATATATATATACACACATAAATATATATATATATATAAAACCGCTTTGTGTGGGTTTTTTTGTTTAATAATTAATCGTTTCTAGATAATTACTGCCATATATAATATGTTTAATTTAATAATGCTTCATTTAAATTTCCTGTAGAAGTGCAAATTAATTATTAAATAATTATAAGATAAAAAACACTTTTTATATACCATGTTTTTTAATTTCCTGTTGAATCATATAAACGCTACCGAAGGTAGTGGGAACCCAGAACAATTCGCTAAAAGTATTAAAAAAATTCATTGCTATCGTGTTTTGAGCTATTATAAAAGTTTCAAATGGCTAGCTAGCCGGGAAGTTAGTTAAAAATCGATTACAAGCTTTGTACTGGTAACGCTGTCGAAGTCAGCAGGGTACCGAAGTTGGTTAAAAATATTTTAAAAATGCATTTTCATCGTGTTCTGAACTATTCTAAAGTTTCAAATGTCTAGCCAGTCGGGAAGTTAGTTAAATAAATTTTCTTTTGAATCATATAAACGCTGCCAAAGGCAGTAGGGACCTGAAACAGTTTACTAAAAGCATTAAAAAATGTATTGCCACCGTGTTCTGAGCTATCCTGAAAGTTTCAAATGTATAGCTTGTCGGGCAGTTAGTTAAAAATCGATTGCAAGATTTGTACTGGACAATTAAACAAACAAACAAACAAGAATCGAAGTTAAAAAAAACAGGGTAAAATAACATAGTTGCACTTCACTAAGTTCCTTAAATAAATATTAGGTTTTTTAAAATCATTGAATCTAGCGTAAAATTTTGAATATTTTCTTTTCCAATATTGTTTTAATTTCAAATTCATTTATCTAAATTTATTATCAAACAACTAATAAAAAATGTCATCACTAACTCAATTTCTCCGATTCAGATTTGCGTTTGTGTTTTCATTCTGCCAAAACTATCGTCAACAAACTAATTTCGATGTTTATTTTACTTAATAAAAAAGAAAACAGAACATTTTCATATGTTATATAATCAAAGTGGTAATCTCTCTTGGGTATTCTCTTTTGATTTTTCACCAATACTGTTAATGATCAAACTTACAAATTTATTTACATATATTATTTTTATTTTATCTTTTTTATGTAAAAACAGTTTTATACTAATTACTGGAAAAGAATTTCAATAACTAATCAAATAAGAAAATTTGTGGGGATTTATTTTTTTTTATTACGTTTCAGTTGATTGCAAATGTATTTTGTAAACGAATATTTTAAATAATTTATACAGTTAATATTATACGATTTCCCTGATGTAATTTATTGAAGAAAGTTTTTCTTTTTTCTAAATCAAATTAAGCAAATTGAATTCACCTCCTAAATTTTCTTTTTATCGATTGTAATTATCTAAATTTTTCGTGGAGAACCAAATTTATGTCAGGGAAATTTTAAAATGTTATTACTATTATTATTATTATTATTTTATGGAGTTATTTTTTTTTCTGATTTTCATTAAACGAAATATAGGATTATAAGATTTATATTAGTTAAACTTCCAGAAGTTTGTTCCATTTTTTTTTTAACAATTTTAAACTTCTTTTTATCTGTCTTCATTTATTTTACATAAATAAATATATGTGTATGTGTGAGTATCTTTGTGTGTGTGTGTGTGTGTCTGTCTATGTGTGGCTCTATGTGCACTCTGAAACTCAGGCCATTGATAGCAAAGCTAAAAAAAATAGCAGAGAGTTAGCTTTGACTATGCAGGATAAACTCATCCAGTAATTTTTTCGATTACACTGGTCTACAGTGGTTCGGTAACCACGGTCAAATTATTATTTTTATTATTAATTCCAATTTTTATTTAAATATCTGCAAGTAAAAAAGTCCCACCCCGTCACATTTTTCTGTTACGGTATCAGAAAATGACAATTTTCACGATTTTTTATCATTTTCACAGTATCACAGGTGGTAACCCTTCCTCTGGCAACCCAGAGTCCTGGCAACTCAGAGTCCCGACAACCATGTTTGTTCCGTTTTTTTGTTAATGTATCAGAAAATGGCAAAATTCGCTATTTTTTTATGATTGTATAATACAGTCGACAGCAAAAGTACCCGAGTACTAGCCAATAATTCCGATATCAAAGAAGTGCATTTAATACTATTTTGTTAAATAAATCCTTGTCGAATCATTTATTTATTTATTTATTTTTAATTCAGAAAGTTAATCGAAAATATTTTTATTTTCCCATTTTTAAAATAGGTTGTCCCCTTAATTAAAAACTATGTATAAAATTTGTATTTTACATGAACTGAAATAAAAGCAGGCTGGTTTGCCAACGTTTAATAACACTGGTCTACAGTGGTTCGGTAACAACGATCAAACAATTATTTTTATTATTAATTCCAATTTTTATTAGAATATCTGCAAATAAAAATGTCCCACCACGTCACATTTTTCTATTAGAGTATAAAAAATTGGCAACTTTCACGATTTTTTATCATTTTTACAGTATCACAGGTTGTAACCCTTCTGCTGGCAAGCCAGAGTCCTGGCAACCATGTTTGTTCCATCTTTTTGTTAAAGTATCATAATATGGCAAATTTTACTTTTTTTAATGATTTTTACAATACAGTCGACAGCAAAAGTACCCGAGCACTAGCCAATAATTCCGATATCAAAAAACTGCACTTAATACTATTTTGTTCTTAGACTGACTAAGAATATGACTCGAGAATGATTTATTTAACAAAGCAGTATTAAGTGTACTTTTTTAGACAGGGATTATTGCTGGTGCTCAGATAATTTTGCTGTCGACTGTATCACACATGGTAACCTTTCGTGCTATCAACCCTGCCTCCTGGCCATCCTCTCTGCTGGCAACCCGTGTTTGCCAACCTTGTACTTGTACCTTATCCGTGTATTTATTTATTTTTCTGGTATTCTAGTTAACAGTTTAGTTAGTCTTTCTTAAGTATGATTGTGCTGTTTTATAATTAAAGTTTCATGTTCAAAATGGCAAGTTTTCCGTGTAGAACTCGTAAAACCGTACTCGATAAACTTTGCTGTATTTGTGAACTATTTATATTAAAATCACGAGGTAGACATTTTACACAAGATGTAAAAAGCCTATTTTTTGTATTTTGGTTTTAAAATAACAAATAATTACAATTCAATCATTTAGTGTATTTTCCATGTTTTTATGTTCTACTTAGTCAACAATATGTATATTATCTCCATATTAACAGTATTCCATGCTGAATTAATAATATTGATATTATTGATGCATGTCTTCTAAAGACTTTTGTACACTGCTTCCAGTACATATTAAATAATCATAACAAAAAAAAAAAAAAAAAAACTGTGCGTGTTACAGATTTTTCACGATTATTTTTTAATTCTGCACGACAAAATTAGTTAAAAATAGTTAATTTCTGTTACCCTCCCCCCCCCACACACACACACACCCAAAAAGTAATAATAATTTGTCGACTAGTGTTATTGAATTTTTAAAAAAAATTATATATTTGGATTTTTTCCTTTGATTTTTCATTTTGTTAAAGTTTATTCTAACTGCAAGTTTCATTATCCGTACATTAATTCACTAGGGTTACGAAACTAATTATTATTATTTTTTTCATTTTTTCGAAATGATTAACGGATTAAATATAGTTTATGCCACGTGATTAAATACAATTTACCTGTTACTAAGACCTTAGTAAGTATTACTGCTTCGACATTTTGGATACCGGCACTTTTAGAATGAAACTTTTTTCTCAATCTCTTAATAATTTTTGCTAAGTGAAGCCAAGGTAAGACTTTTTAAAATTAAATAAAATGTGATATTTCCTCGTTACATTCTTAAAATAATTGCTTTTGTGAAGACATTTAAAAAAAAATTTTAAGGGAAAAGTTTACCATTTTTATTTATTTATTTATTTATTTATTCTATCGGAATCACATGGCAATATAGAACAAATAATTAAGATTTTTAAATTTTAAATTAAATTAAAATGTTCTACAGCTTAGTTGATGCATGATTTTTATAATATAACTAATATTAATAATAATTATACATTCAAATTAATTAACTTAAATGCATTTTGTTTTATGTACTATTATAACACAATGAATGAAACTAAAATAATCGGTAGATGCTCAGATATAGCATGTCCCGAGCATATCTTTAAAATTGTAGTTCTTAAGCAACAGCAGCACCACCGGTCCTGCAATAAACACATAAACTGGAATGTTCAGTTAAGGAAATACTACTAGTAGTGAATCTGAAATATTTTGAGGGAAGAAAGACGCTGCCGAAGGCAACTGTGAACCAATACAAAGTTTGGAATTATTTTAATGGATTTTCTTTTATTTATATAGTGGTGTAAAGCTTTATTTATGTAAGGGTGTGTATTTATATAAAGATACGTTCGAACTAAAGCGGGCAGAGTCTGCTAGTCATTAATATTTTTAAATAAAATTTTAGGATTTTTAGTAATAATCGTCTGCTACTTTTTTTAAAAAATAATAATGGGAATGAAAAATATATCTTGAAAATTCCTGTTAAAATATGTAGAAGAATCTTATATTATGTAATTTTCTAATATGGATGTTCTTTGTGGTTTGAAATACATTTTTGATGCAATCTGGTTAGCTTAAATCTGCAAATAATGATTATAGAGAGGCATTTTTTTTTTTTTTTTTTTTTTTAGAAACTTCTGTTGTCTATTTGCTAATATGTTTCTTGAGCATACTAAACACTTATGAAAAATCGTTTCCATAGGTTCTAAAAAAGAATTTAAATTATTAATTAAAAGAAAAACAAAAAGGATTTCGTATACGAAAAAAAAAAAAAAAAAAAAAAAATCTAATACTGAATTCTCGAAAATAAATTTTGGCTGTAGTAAAAATAAAAAATATTTCATGTCAGTATATTAATTCTAGTTCCTTTTTAGAAATCAAAGAGAAAATTTTTAGCTATACAAAAATTAAAAACTTAATGTATCTTTTCACCATCCAGAAAATTATATAAGTTCTTTCCTATTCCGTCTATTCAGTTTATATGTCTACCTTATTTACATAACTCGATTATTAATATTTTTACTCTAGGGATTCTGAAAGTGACTACTTCTTCGTTCTAGATTAAATTAGTAAAGTTTTTAATTAATGTATATTAAACATAAGAAATGCTGTATTTTTCTGCATATTTATCAACTGATTTACTTTAGTGGCTTTCATGCATAAAATTATCAATTCGTTTTACAGTTTTACAATTAGTAGGTTCTAAACACCACAAAAACATTTTTCTATATCATTGTATATAAATGCGCCACTTGATGTTTAACATACTCAAAAGTTTATCATAGCAAATTTTATATGGATAGTTTGATGCAATTTTAGTCAGCAGATGCTGATATTTAACCATGTGTAAAATCACAAAATGTGATTCCGGACGAGGAACCTGTTGGTTGATATGCACACAAATTAAGTGAGCAGTATTTTTCATAATGGTTATGTGACATATCAATCTGGTGCATTTTTTCGTACTAGATGTTGATATTTAGCTTTTCTGTTCACGGAATAAATTGCTGCACAGAAGCGCCACCTGTTGGTGAATATACAACCAAATTGAATCAGCATAGTGTTTCATAATGGCTCTCTCAATAACAAGTTTCTCTCATATACTATCTCACGTTTTGTACAATTATATACAATAGTATCTCAGATATAGTCTTTCTGTTCATGGAATATTGTTGTATAGCAGCGTCACCTATTGAACGATATACACACAAACTGAATATGTGTAATGTTTTATAATTGTCTTTTAACATATCAAGTTTTGTTCACTTATACATAATAGAGCCTGAGATATAGCCTTCTCTTAAATGGGAGAAATTGCAGTATAGCAGAGCCCCCATTTGAGAAATTTGCACAAAATCTCATATGCACTAACTCTTGTCAATGTGGAGCTACATATAAATTTATATGAAATTCTAAGCGGTAGTTCCTCAAATACAGTTACAACAATATTTTTGTCACACGCATACAGACATCTTCTAAAAATAATAAAATCTTGTTCAAAACGTCTCAAAACGGGTAAAACCACTTAAAAATTGCAAGTTGAAAGTTTTTACAAATCGAATAATTTCTTCTATTGAGTGCAGCAGAAAGTTAAAATGCTAAAATCTTAATTTCGAAATAATCATAATAAAATACACTTATTAACATATTATTAGTTTTTGTATTAAATGTTATAATAAATAAGCTTATGATGATATCGAATAAAATAATTGTTAGTAAGGTCCTTGATTATAAATGGCAACTATTAAGATTCCCTGGTAATGTTATTTTTTATAGAAATTTTTACCATATTTAGTCGTAGAAAACTGCAACAGATGTTCATAAAAATTCCTGTTAAAGAATACCGGTATCCAAGAATCTTAACTCCTGACAGTTTTGTACTAGATAACTTTTGTTAAAATGGTTCATTAACATACAAATAATATTAATTGAAGTAGAATAAATTAAGTACAAAATGTTTGTTCAGATTTGTGCTCAATATTTAACATTTTATCTTAAAACATATTTTTGCACAAAATATGCAGCTTAAGTACAATAAGTTTTCAGCGTTTTTTTATATCGTACATGAAGAAGTATTTTTGTAAAAACTATTTCCGAATTCATTAATGTGTATAAATTATAATGTAAAATGTAAAATTCATAATACCAAACTGGATGATTAATGAAAATGTATAATTAACAATATAAATAATACTGTACAACAAATTTGAACGCTTCTTTTGGTCTTTGCATGAGTTTATGTGATTCTGTATAAAGAAAAGGTGATTAATTCTTACTTCAAAATCAAAATGGTCAAACTTCTATCGTTTTTGTAAGAGACACACTCCTCATAGTATACAAATTGGTTACAGAGAAATGTAAACAAAGCCTTATTTATAAAAAATGCCAACACCAAAATGATTTTTTTTTGGCTGTTGGTGTGTCTCTGCTAAAAGAGCAGCAATATTGAACTAGCATACTTCCCTTCCATGGTCCACTTAAACTCTTTTCAAACATAGAGATGTCCTGGTGAATTCCTTCTCATGCTCATCACTAATTTCGTCATAGTTTTCAGGAAAGAAGTTGAGATGTGAGTCCAAAAAAGTGCAGTTTTAATGACATATTGCAACCTATAATACAAAGGCATTTCATACCGTCATGAATAACACCTTCAGAGTTTAGATCTTCTAAGATGTGGATTTTGGGGAAAACGCAGCATGTTAAAAAAAAAAAATAACTACAGGTCCATTATATTCAACCAAATCCATACAAGAAACACATACTTTCGTCTAAAGAACACTTTTCATCTTAATATATGTATATATATATATATATATATATATATTGCAAATGTGAATTTATATGTATACTCTTTCACCTTGAAAAAAAAACTCATTAAAACACATATAGAGTAACCTGATACTTATTAACGCAATAAAAAAAATTTTTATTATTTAATAGTCGAACAAACAAACTTAATTCGTTTCATTTTATTCAATTTCAATTATTTTATTTCAGAGATTTATTTAAAATATTTTTAAACAGAAATATTTATTTCAACTCAACTCTAAGGCTTTAATTCAGTCTTCTCTACAGGAAATCATAAGTTATTACTGTTTCAATGAAGAAAATACTCATAATATAAATATGTCTTTCACTTCGGAAAAGACGGAAATACCATTTTCTATCGCTGTCGCAATCGAAATATACTGGTTGTGGTCAAGACAAAACTGCGTGACTTGGATAAACTTCATTAGTTTCTTCGCTGCAAACCATGGGGGAATACAAATAAATTAGACATTTTCCAATAAATCTGTTCAAAGTAAAATAAATGCCAGAAATATACTTTTATTTGTTTTTACACACACGTATGTCTCTCTCTCTCTATATATATATATATATACATGCATATGATATTTATGATGTAAGTTTTCGGTTCTATTTTATTTTATTTTTATTTATTTATTTTTGAGTTGATAAACTACTGATATATTGTGACTATTAATATTGTGATTAATGATATATTATTTTTACTTAACTTTTTTTTTTAATTAATTCATAGATTTTCTTTCCTTTTTTTTTTTTTTTTTTTTTTACTGAAATAAAATTTAAATTTCTTAAGAAATTGATTTAATGGCTAGCAAAATTAACTAGTTGGTATAGGTGGACTCTGCTCAGTTCCCCATCATATGTATGTTCTCATAAATTTTTTGTACAGGACTTATTATATACATGTTAAGAGAAATGAATTTGACCAAACACTTGACGAAATCCTCGCCTAATAGGCTACCCACTATTCAGTTCGATATCTTATTCTAATATATTAATTTATTTTATTGGGATCAATTTCGTACTTTATTTTCATGCTATTATTTCCAATGCAACTTTCCTAAAAATGCGTATTTTTATGAAATATCTCCCCATTTTGCTATGTTGATAAAATCTTAAAGTTCGAATAACTTACGAAATTTTCCTATTAGATTATTTGTAGTCAATCATGTTCATACAAGTATCATAAATATTATTTTGAAATTGTCTGATATATTTATGATCCTTAAAATGGACGTTTATGCTAGACTTTGCCTTATTCTGCCATTTTAAGTAGATCGTAAATTCCAAATAACTTACGATTTGTTTAAATTGGAAGAACTATATTCTATGGTATTCATGTCAGTATCCTAAATAATATTTCGAAAGGGGTTTCTTTATGAGGAAAATATCCCTCAAGATTGACGTTTATGTGAAATTTTGCTCTATTCTGACATGTTAAGAAATTCGTATATTTCCAATAACTTACGAAATTTTTATATTGGAAAATTCATAGTCATTAATACTCATGCCAGTGTCCTACATAATATTTCAAAAGTAGTCTCACATCTTTACGATGAAAATATCTCTCAAAATTGACGTTTATGTGAAATTTTGCCCTATACGTTGCCCTATACGTTGCCCTATACGTTGCCCTATACGTATGTTAAGAAATTCGTAAATATCCAATAACTTGCGAAAATTTCAAAGTAGCATATTTATAGTTACTGATGTTCCTTCCGGCATCAAAACTGATATTTTAAAAGTGGTCTGACATTTTTACAGTAAAACGTTTCCATTTAATGCACGTTTAAGTGAATTTTTGCCCTATTCTCCCATGTTAAGAAAATCGTAAATTTCTAATAACTTACGAAGTTTTTTAATTCGAATGTTTCAAATGAATAGGGTTCTTGCCAGTATCGAAAGTAATATTTGAAAACTGATCTGACCTCTCTGCGACAATTTGTTCTTGAGATATCGTGTACACAGTCTAACAAACTAACACACTAACAGACACCCTATATACAGACACCATACAAATTTTGTCATTTTCGGATTCCTCACACCTGAAAACGTGTAAAAAAGTCAAAAAACCGAGGTCGAAAATTTTCACGATTACCTAAGTTCCCCATACCTATAGTATGATGGGGAACTAAAAAATAAATAAATAAATAAAAATAGAAGAAAAATAGTCAGAGAAACAAAATACATTATTAAAATAAAAATATACTGTACTTAATTAATTCAGTTACCTTTTTATAATGAACAGAAAGTTCGATCCTAAACATGTTGTTTTTCTTTGAATTAAGATTTCTTTGAATTAAAAATTATATTTTTGAAAAGAAGTCCAAAATAACTGTAATATTTAAATTATGTAGCATTGTTACTACATTAAAATTTTTTCACAAATATTCTTCTGAATAATAAAAGTGATTAAACTAGCTTTTATTTTAAATATACAATTTTGCATTGACATGCTCTGAAAATTTCTCACAATTTTAATTGCTGAAAAATGCCAAAGTAGTACTTGTATATTATCTGCATCATCCTGTTATTAGAATACATGTTTTGTTTAAAATTTCTACTAAATATTACAATTATTAAACAAGTTACTAAAATCTGTTATAGTGAAGATATATACAGGGAACAGCGTGTATTTGTCGCTTATTTGAATTTTGGTAAACAAAAAGGAAGGTTTTGATTTGCGCTCCTGCAATGAGAGTTCATGTTTCAATTTCTGTAAATTATGTTCTTAAGCGATTTTGTTATAAATATTTTTTAAATATCTGTATAAAGCTTTTAGTTTTCATTATTATACATGATAAAAAATATACCATTGTTTGATTCTCTCTTTTTTTTTTTTTTTTTTTTTTTTTTTTTTCACTTGGGCTTATTTGGGTTTTGACTTTAATCTCCACTGAATGCCGACAATTGGTGCATCTAAGCCAGAAGAGAATTTATCTAATATATTAAATATTAAGGATGCTCTTGATTTGTAGAGAGTAATCGATGTGTTTTATTTAAAGTGAGTTTTACAATAGCATTATAGGATTATTCTATAATGTTAGTAGAAAATGAAAATTGTGACGACATATCTCCGAATCATCAATATGGGTGAATCACAGATCATTGCCAGTAGCCTTTACGCATAATTCTGTTTGACGTTAAATGCACTCAACAGAATTTTATTAAGCCTATGATATAACCACATCTTTTTACAATATGAAATACAGTGCAGTAGAGTAGGTATAAAACCCAAAAATAAAGAGTTAAAAAAGAAGCAAATGAAACGGATCAAAATGATTATATAAACGGTATAATGAAAAACGTTTTAGTTCATGTAAATAGGAAAGTTAAAGATAGCATTGCATAATATAAGTTAAAT
Source organism: Salticus scenicus (assembly GCA_963930645.1). NCBI lineage: Eukaryota > Metazoa > Arthropoda > Arachnida > Araneae > Salticidae > Salticus > Salticus scenicus. The sequence continues at coordinate 62,138,267 of OZ005659.1, read as the reverse complement.
TTACCCATCTATCATTTTTTTTTTTAAATAAAAGTGGTATTAACTGTTAGAAAACTGAACATGTATAGAAAATATGGAAATATTGTATGGAGAAGCTGTAAGTTTAAAAATAAAAATACGTTTTATAAAAAGAAAGACTTGGTGCATCATTTAAGCGGATTTTACTAAAAACCACCCTTTAGCTTAAAAGGCATTTTTCTCTTGCAACAAGAATAACATACGCTATTATTTTGCAATAAAATACTTTCTTTGCCAGTTCAAGCCATCTTATCAAAAATAAATAAATAAAAATACCCAACTTTTTGCAAACATATGTGTTTGTGTTTATTATAATATGTGAAAACAATATTTTTATTCTTGATTAATTAACAATATACTTTTTATCATTACTGCGAAAATCATAGCATCTTTAAAATTTTTACATACATTTAATTAATTGAATTTTCTTTAACGATATTAAAGTAAAATAAAAATGCTTTAAGTATAAATGACTTTAATATATTTCTATGAAAATCTTTTTACTTTTAATAGAATAAAAAATCTAAAACTTTAGTGAAAAGTAAACAAAACAAATATGTTAACTTAAAGAGATAAGAAATGTATTACACTCTTAAAACCTTTTTACACTCTTATGGAGATACATGTCTTTTGCGAACAAATTTAAAAGAGATAATTTTTTCACAGAGTTTAACATTTCATAAAAAAGTTTTAAATATGTTACAAAATATAAAAATTACTAAAGTTAACGACGAAATAAACAAACAAAAGTTGAATTTTTCACAAAAATGTGTTTCACTTTTAATTTTCTCCCAGTTTAAAAATTGTTTATTTAAGTGAATAGATTGCATTTTCCTTTAAGCAAAAATAATCTGAAAGACCTTTTTTTAAGAAACTGACTATCTCATTTCTTTATCAGCGTCAAACAATTTTTATCAGTAAGCATGTTCTTTTTTATTTAGAATTGACATTAGATGTTCACATTTTTCAGAAAGCATAGCTCTTTTTCTCCTTCTTTAAATCTTTTATCCAATAGATGTTCAGGAATTAAAAACTTCTTTTAATAAAATTTTTAAGTAAGTCAAAAATAGCTCAATAGAAGAAATTTTTTATTTATTAAAATATATCGTACACATCACAATTTTTCAAGAAAAAAAATTAGCAATTTTTAATCTTGTACATTGAAATTGTACAACAATCAAGTTTATTTATATTTATAAATTTTAAAGGTATAGTAATATTTAGGCATATAAATAAATAAATAAATAAATATATATATATATATATATATATATGTATGTATATTCTGTTATTCTTATTCATTATTCTTACATTTTTAGATACGCCAGAGACAGATTTAACTGTAAAACTGATTTTGTAAAACAACAAAATGCGTGAGGTGAGTAGAAGAAAAGTTCCCATATGGAAAATGAACTTCCATCTATAAAAAAATCGTGTCGCAAAAATGTTTTTTTTTTTTTTTTTTTTTTTTTTTTTAACGACAAATTGAAATGTAACAAAACATTATTAGTATTATTATTATTAGTATTTTTAAGTATTCCTGAAGGAATTCTTGAAATATATAATTAGGTAAAAATTACATACTACTATAATATTTGAAACTAAAAATAATTATTTATATCATTAATCCTTTTTAACATGATGTTATAAGTAACATCTGCCCATTGACTCTTATGGGATAGCTATTACTCCAAACATTTGTTATTTGGCAATGCTGTTGTCCTCTTATGCTGTTACTGCACACATTTTTTCATTCAACTTTCATTTGGGCCAATTTTTGCTCGAATTTCTGGAGGCCGTAATCTGAAAGGGGTTGAGTCAAAAATCGTCCAAAAAACAAGTTTGCATGTTGTAAAGTACGTGTCAAGGAACATTTATTTATCGTTCTTTTCAGAAGAGAAGTCTTCGTGGTAGAAGAGAAAAACGATTAATGACTTCATGCCGACTACCATCTGTTCTCGGTGGGTATTACGAGCTTTTTTCTCGTTGGTTTATTATCGTAAAAGAAATTGCTCTTACACACAACTTTTTATGACTAGCCAGAAAAAATTGTTCGTACTCTCTACTCCTACTACAATGACGTCGAGGCGATTTGAGCCAACAAAATTAACAATTGGCTCAAAAGTTGTGCGAAGAATTATCGTATAATAGGAGCATTATAAAGCATATCACAGTAATTGTCTTATTTTGATCTGTTGCCACTAGGTGACAACACATGCTTTCGCTACTTGCAAATGAAAAGTTTAAGCTATCAATTTACTGTTGTCGCCATTTCCAACTACAGAGAAAACTTATTACATCTAATATTCTGAAATAATCTTTGAACAATTTACTATTTACTTCCTTTTTATCATTTTCTTTATCAACATCAGAGAACTTTTATGTGCAAGATTGTTTTTTCTATTCCGAACTGACATTCCACGCTAACATTGTTCCGCGCATACAACGTTCAGGAAATAAGAAAAATTCTTAATAAAACTTTCACGTATAAGACAAAAACAGTATTATAAAAAAAATGACTTACAACAGTATGTTATACGCATCCCTTTACAGTAAAGAAGCAAAACAAATTTTTATACGTGTTTATTAAACCGTGTAACACACATGTTTATTCATATTTAAATATTTCTTTGTAATACAGAAGTTAAAGTGTTTACTTGCTTCGTATCTATATTCACGTAACTATTTTATGTTAGTTTTTAGTACTATTGTTAAATGTACGAAAACTTAAAAAATCTTAAATAAAATATACCTGATGCCTTAAAACAAAGCAGTCTAGAACGTGTAGAAGGCCAAACAGAAAGAAACAGAAAACAGACAGCTGTTTCGGTAGCATTTAGCGTACCGTTTTCAATGTATAAAGAAATGAGAGCGAAGTGGTCTTATACCGAGAGAAGGAATCGAATTCTGATTAACCAATAGAATTACTTAGAATGTGGGAGACTGATTAATAGGAATTTCAGAAACATTAGTTGTGAAATATATAGAAGAAATTAAGAAAATGTGGACTGAATGTAAAATTTCCAAAAATCAGACAAATGTGGTACAACGACAAGCTTTCTTTTGTAATATGTTACTATTAAATAAAAGAAATATCTCTATTAGAAACTAAAGCTTCTCTAAAGTAAGGATTTTCACCACAAAGTGATGGAAGTCTTATGCTATAAATTTACGTTTTACAGGAGTAAACTTAAAAAAAAAAAAAAAAAAAAAAAAAAAAAAAAAAAAAAGTTACAAAGGAAATTAAGAGGCATGTTTTTCCAATCGCTTTTCTATATAATCTTCAAATCTATTCAGGAATATCAGAAACTGCTTCAAGAGAAGTTAGGCCATCTATCTTCACGCTCTAGAAAATATACACATATATTAATTTTCAAATTATGGTATTTCTAACTTTTTTTATTCACAAATTGTCTATGTGTTTTTATTTTATTTTTTAAACTGATCCCATAAAAGTTAAAAAAAAAAAAAAAAATTAGTTTTAGTAACTAATTTCTAAATTATGCTAAACAAATTATTAATTACTGCAGTTAAACGTACTGAAAATCTGGTTTTTAAAACTGAAATAAATAAGCTAACATATTTAATTACAAAAAGGCATAATAATTGTTTCTGTCTGAAATAATTTAACACAACCCTTTAGCCGGTAAAGAAGTAGGCACAAATTATATGTGAAAATAATAATGTACTATACATTATTATTTTCACAATTTCCTCTCAAAGTGCATTGGTACAGGATTTTAGACATAGAACTATCTTGAAATCCACTATTAAGTTATTAATGATATATATACTGAATAAACCACGAAAATTAGAGTTAGAAGCTTGTTTTAAAAACACTGATTTCGATATATTACCAGTATTTTTTTAGATAACTATGGGGCTTTGCCCCCTGCTCGTGCCACTCACCAACCCCCGAAGGAGGTTGCAACCCCCCCCCCGCCCGATTCAGTTTGCTCATTAACCCCTGCGGGATTCTACCCGACTGTTAATAACAATTTGCCATTATATTGAGAGGAAACGTGTGCTAGACAGCTAGACACATAAAATAAAAAACCATAACAGTAGTAGTAAATTTTTAGAACAGAAAGAAAGCCTTAACATCTAAGCCATTTAGCGTTGCAGCTATAGTATATGACCCCCTTGGAGACTTTTAAATTTTTGTCACTGTTTGGAGATGAACATTTGGGTATTATTGCTTTATTAAAGGAATTACGAACTTATTTTTTCTAATGCCTATATTTTTTACTATTGAATTTTTTTAGTTAATTTAGGACAATACGTAACACTCTACAATTATTTCCAGTGTACAGTTAGGTTTAAAATGGTACTTGCAACAATAAAGATGCAACTTTTTAAATTGCATTTTTTCCATAATATGATTTAGTCAGATACATTGAAAACAAATATCTTATGTGATTCTTTCAAATATTTAAAACATTTCATTGCTATTATTAGTAGTAGTACCATTTCTTTCAGATACTGATTTTGTACTGTCGGTATTTATTATGTATATCACTTTGAATTTGCCAAGATGCCAATATATAATTTATCCATTTAATTTCTTAAACTATATTAAATACTATGTTAAATCTGAAAAAACTTTCACATTTTTCAAAACCTACTGATAAAGAAAAATTTCATCCTTTATTATATTGTAAAAACGTATTGCCGGTTTCAGGTATCCGAGATAGACCATCATCATTCATAAGTTGAATGACTTTTGAATATTTGTTGACAATACCTTCTGAATAATTATTAATGATGGTTCCTGAATATTTTTTAGTGATATCTTGTGAATAAGTATTAATGTTGGCTTCTGAATAATTGCTGGCAATATATTCTGGATATATATTGATGATAACATCTTAATAGTTGCTGGTGATATCTCCTGAATTTCTATTGAGGATGGCTTCTGAATATTTATTGGCTACTTCTTCTGGATATATACTAATTACACCTTGATTCTTTTTTTTACGTATGTGTTATATTATATTAATTTAGAAAAAAAAAGTGCACGTGGAGAATCAAATATAATGGTACTGTATAATTTAGTTTAATATATTTTATAGAGATGTCAATGATATAGGAAAAACAACTTTTGCCATTTTCTTTCTAATAATAAACAGAAAGAAAAACGGAAAAAATTTTACTTGGAGATATTTTATACATTTAGACCAAATAAAAAATGTTCTTCCTTTTTTCCCTCTTGGTTTAAGTTAAAAAATATTTAAATTAAATTGAAAAATATCGTGCTAAAGCAATGAAAAAGTTTAACTTCTTGGCAAAATTTGAAATTTGGCGGCGAAGTAGCTTGGGCGTTTCTCGCCAAATTTTTGACATGCGTATTTGCAATAGATAATTGAATTTATCGTCAAAATAAATAAAAAATGAATAAATCTGCCAGTGGGGGTCCTATATTAGTTGTAACTAATGTAGGACTATTAGGACTATAACCCTATAGGACTATAGCCCTATTTGGCGGTATCCTTTTGGCGCTGTTTTGGATGAAAACAATGTCGTTCTGGATTCTTTGCAACATTTGTTTACGTGTGGAACCCATGGCAACCATTTCCGAAAATCGTATTTCTAAATATTCATATAAAAAAAAATTGCCAAATAGAATTGTAAACCAACCTGCAAGGTGTTCCAAATATTTAAGCAAATGTTATAGAGTCCGTTGCTAAGGAACGCAATGCAGATACCAAATGCCTTTATATGGAAATATAGACTAAAAAATGTCCTGTCGTATTAAATTAAATTATGTCTTCTACAGAGTTTTATATCAGTTACCTAGAAAACAAAAATTGGTTTCAGATTTTATTATTATTATTATTGCCCCATCTTATATTTTATCTAAATATTTAAGGCATGGCTAGAGTTAATATGGCTATCGTGATTGCGTAAAGGAATTCCTTGGCAAAAAACGTACGACCTACTTTATTTCTAAATTTTAAAAATCGCTAAATAGTTCATAGTATAGATCTTCCCATTTAAATAATGTCTTGAGTTAAAAAACAAATCTGGATATAAACCATAGATGCCAACACTTTAATTTATTCCGATGTACTTTTAACCCCGCCTCTATTTCGCACCACTTTATTTATAGAAAATTTTTCTCTAACATATAACTTCGATAAAATAAGAAAAATCTACTCTTAAAAAATAAGTGGTATGAAATAAAGACGAGGTTAAAAATACTCCGGAATAAATTAAAATGTTGGCATATATATGTAAATAGTCTAAGTCGTTGTCTCTTAAATTTCATTTTAAAAATTTCGGGGTCAACTTCAAATTCTATAGCAATAACTGTTTAACATAATCATGATATTCATTACTAAATCTTTTTCATCAAACGTTAAAATAAAAACTAATAATATGAATTAATAGAATAAACCTAACTGATAATTTAATATAAAGTTATAATAATAAAACTATTAATATAAACTAAACTAATAATATAAACTAAAATAAAAATTAAAACTAATTTTTATTTCATCTTTATTAAAGTTTTGTTTAATATTTTAAATATATCGGTTATTTTTAAATGTTTCAACTACTCTAAATAACTTTTTTCTTCTCTTGAACATCTCAAAGACGCCATTTTTTTCAATTTATTTTTCTTATTTACACACCATTGATCACATTTAGTTTTCCTGGAGAAAGTGACGTAAGAGACTGGGAAAACAACGTAATAATAGAAATTATTTGCATGTCGGCAAATAGAGTACGTTTGTAAACCAGATGTTTTTAAGTAATAACTTTCCTAATTTAGATGATACAATTTTATAACTACCTGAAATGTATTCTTTGGAGCATTCGGAAAAAACTGATACATCTAATAATGCAGAGCACTTTGCCCTTCATGGGGAGATGCTGTCGAAGACAAAAAAAAATTGACGCCAGTGACAGTAACTTTTTTTTTAAATATAGAGATTTTTCTTCTTATTCATTCGTAACTGCATTTGCAGAATACGAGTATTACTCTACAAATTTTCTGGTGTGAAAAAATCTCGGGACTTACAACACAACGGAATATTAATTAGGATGTTGGCAGGTATGTATATACATAAGTTTCTAAAAATATTTACGTGACATTTATGTCTGTTATTTTGAAGAGACATATGTATGTTATAACGGCAATTGCCGCTATGTCTGTATGCTGAAGCAAACCATATTAATAAGATTGTATAAATAGTACAAAGTCTCAATTATTAATTATACTGAGATAAAAAATTATTTATGTTATTAAAAAAAAAAAAAAAAAAAACCCAAATTTATGCATGCTAAAATATTATCACAAAAGAAGAATATTATTTAAAGCACTCTCATTAATGCAAAGACAGGTTGCGTTTAATTAAAAGTAAAGAAAATGCATTCATCACTTAATTTAGTTTAATTCATTGGTAATGAATTAACATATAATTTATAATTAACAAATTCAGAATATGTTTACCTTAGTGTAAAATTCAATTAACATTTGTAATGCGTTTAAATGTTAATTAAAATTACACTGAATACAAAACATATGAATAGTGTTGTAATTACAAGCAAATCCTATTAAATTTATTCATTGTTTTTTTTACTATACCTAAAACTCCATTTTTAAATATTTAATTGAATGAACCAGTAATTAAATACATTTCATTAATGGAAGTAAAGTAATTTGACGTAACAATCAATGCAATTAAACATATTTTTTAGTTCTTAAATTCTCCTATTTACATAAGAAAATAGTATTGAATTCATTTAAAATTTTTAAATTGGTACCTTCTGAGATTTCCTCGACATGATTTCTCCATCTGTAAGAAATGTCTGTGAGTCTGATAGCCTGTTTATCTGCGAGTGTTTTACCAAATTTTTGTGAACGCTCTCTCTCATTAATGAATGGAGGGATTTCAATATAACTTTATATTTAGTTGGTCCTCCACAAAAATTACTACTGCACACACTTTGTGATTTATCGCTCAAAAAATGTTAGTATAGAGTCGTTTTTTATAATTTTGTGTATGGCAGTACAGGCAAAAATTTCGTGTAAATGTACCTAACGAGAATTAACTTTAACCAATCATTGTAATATTAAAAATATACTAACCTAGCTGCGTTTATATAGATGAATGGGTTAAAAAATAAATAAATAAATAAATAGTGTGGTAGGCTCTGGTGCTTTCGGTAGTTGTTTCCAAAGCAATGGCAGCTATGTTTTTAAAGTAATAAATAATTAAATAATAAGATAATAATAAGATTCGAAAGGCATTTTTGCATATCTGTAATTTTTAAGAGAAAAAAAAATGAAAAAAATGAAATATTTAAAGCATAATTCATATAAAATTTTATTTCTTGTTAAGCGCGTCTATCTTAGATTTAGGCCATGGTTACATAGCTTAAATCTTTATTTTTTCACTGGACCTTTCTCAGTGGGCTATACTAATATGGTTCGCACAGCATCCAGATCGTAATCGAAGAATTTCCTATTCGATACTACAGCCGACAAAAGAACTACCAGTACACAATCCGAAACTAATGCACGAAAAATCCTCGTGATCATAATGTCCTCAATCCCCCTCCCCCTCCTCAATATCCCCTCAATATCCCTCAATATCCCTCAATATCCCCTAATGTCCTCAATATCCCCCCCTCAATATCCCTAAAATACATTTGGGGTAGCCAAAACGGGTGAGACATCTTCATCTTCAGAGGATCAAACTTGCCTCTAGAGGACCACTCTTGGGGGTGAATTTCCAAGACTTCTCCCACTGCGTAGCCCTCCGTTAATTCTACTCAACTACAACCTTAACTTTTCTAGAATTTCAAGCAGACACTTTATACAAAATATTTACTGTGTTTTTATATTAAAGTGTCGTGATTAAATAGGTTAGATATTGCTGCATAAAAATATTCGTAGCAAAAAAGTGGGAAACTTCTCATCAATGAGAGTGTCCGGAAAAAGTGCGAAGATTTTGAGCTGTGGTTACAGCTACTTCGTACTTTCACCATGTTTCGGCGAAAAATCTTTCAGCACTTTATACAAAATATTTACTGTGTTTTTATATTAAAGTGTCGTGATTAAATAAGTTAGATATTGCTGCATAAAAATATTTGCAGCAAAAATGTGGGAAAACTTCTCATCAATGAGAGTGTCCTGAAAAAGTGCGAAGATTTTAAGCTCTGGTTACAGCTACTTTCGTACTTCCACTCGAAACATATTTCAGCAAATGAATGATAAGAGACTTGTGATTGACCAGAATAATGCATTTTCTTATTCACCAAAATTGGAAATCGAACTTCTGAAACAGAAACTCCTTAACGTAATAAAACATCCATCAAATTCTTCTTATCTTATGGAGTGTTGGGAATTTTTTTTAATCCTTTGCCGGTCCTATTTAATTTCACATCCCTGGTCAGTGTTAGATATTTTTATTCAACATCCACCACTAAATTTTAATTGCAACGGCTGCCTAATCATTTCGAAGGTTAGTCATCCATTATATATAGAGAAGAACCGCGTAATATAGACCATAAGGAAATTTATATGTTCAACACTAGACAGTGAAACCATTTCATTGCCTTTAGGGAATATTATTGTTATACAAAGACGGAAGTGACTTATACATGCGTACCTGTATATGGATGATTATGAAATTGAGTTTTCGGTTTATATGATCATTGATGTAACAAGTATGTTAAAATGAAAGTATTACTTTTTGCTGTTAGGTAACTGTAATATAATTTTAGCGTTAATAGTAGCAAATGTACTTATTTTCTGAACAATTTAGACATGTGTTGTGCTTCATGGGCGCCAATTTGATTAGCGATATGTTATTGGGAACAACATTGCTCTGTTTATGCGTGTAATATGAACCATGATCTGTTGTGTAATATAGACCAGTGGTCCATGATAAAAAAGAAAGAGAGGTTTTGTTAATTCTCGGCGTACATATATCGCACGCTCAAAATCTTGAGGCTATAGAATAAGTCAGAGAAGCAGGGGTAATCAAGCTATCACTTCCTTTGCATACTACCCGTTAGATATAGCCCTTAGACCTTCCTTTTTTACGTCCATTAACTACTATTTTTTCGTCCATTTCTACTATTCCCAAGAGATGGACAACTGTGTGAGAGAACATGCTGGACAGTTCGTATAAAAATTCCAAGTGTCTCAACTGTTCGGGAATGACCACTTCTGGAAGGACTAGACCACTTGGTCCATATTACACGAACGTATGTGTAATATGGACCACTGATACAAAAATAAAATAATTATTTCTTGCAATTATTAATAATTCCTAAAGTGCTTTTCCAAGCTTGAACCATGCAACTATACATTTCTAATGAGCAGCCAACAAATTAAATCTTTTTGTTTTAATAATTTGAGTTTTATGAGCATTCTTGCTTAGGGGGTCCATATTACACGGATCTCCCCTTTATATCAAATATCATTCCACAAAATTATTGAAAATAGTTGAACAACAAAAGTGTCTCTAAATTTAGCAACAACGATTATAGCGCCTTATAGCGTTAAGGCCAGCAAAGAGTTAAACAAAAAAAAATGTATTAGACTGTAAAAAATATTTTTTAGCGAGTCTAAGAAATGAATGGCTTGACGCATTGATCTTTTGAAAATTTGCCTATAATTTTGCATTTATGTTGCAGGGGAATGCTTTTAACCCTACTATGATTTGTAAATTTAAATTGTACTAAATATAAGCTTTTGCTATAAAATTCATTAACTGAAATTCATATGTTGCGTGTGACACAGGAAATAATACTTTTTTTTTTTTTTTTTTTTTTTTTTAAGTAGTTTATTGTATATATACGTTTTAATATACGATAAATAAAATTTACACTTAATTTATATTTAAAGATTAAAACCATTATCTAAATTGCTCCTTAAGGAATAGCAATTCCTTAATTTATTTTCGATATTAAAGACACGCATTCAATGAATATGTACAAACAGTAACTACACTTATTATTTATTATTTTCTTCTAAAAATTTTATTATCCAAAATTACATCTCAACTCTAACAATATTTTGACATTTTTGTTTCAACTTTTCCGCAATTAATCACCGTTATGAAATTATGTCGGTTAAAATTAACATATCAATGCAATCACAACTTTGTGGTTCTAAACTACATTTGATATCTTAATCAGAATATTAAACACTATTCATTAAAATAATGTAAGAGTAATTGTAAGTTCCATAATAACAGGCTTATAAATAATTGATTTTAAGGTTATATCATGATCATTAATATGTCATTATAACTAAAATATCTTTGTTGCGTTAACAACTATTTAATGTTGATCATAATATTTATGAATGCTAAGTCTTAACTTAATTCTAAAGATTTACCAAAATTATTATCTCGGTAATTGCAGCTATTATTTCTCAATCATTCTAGTGATTATATTCGAGTGATAAATATAATGTTTATAGCTATAATCGAAAGCTCACGAAACATAATTGAATAATTATTTTCGCTTTAATGTTAATTTAAATACCGTTGCATGATGTTAATTTAAATACCGTTATTATAATTTCTCAATTGTAATTAAAATGCAATCACACTTCAAGGTAATTGTGTTACGGTTTTGCTTAACCGTAGAACCACATAATAAATGGCTAAACAAAACCGCAAAACAAACGTAGGGGTACCGTAGGATTTTAATTTATTAAGAAATAACCGCTAAATGTAGATAAATTTTACTGTTCATGTTAGTTGTTTCATATGTAAATAACGCTGTAAATTACTGTTATTATTGTTCCTTTATTTGTTTTTAGAAAGTTCGTAAATTTAACATCTGTCCTATTCGTGATATATCGCCTATAATATTCACCTATAATAAAGACCTCTGGAATGTCATGAAACGCTAAAATAATTGAATATCAACTGTAATCATCGATTATCTAAAGAAGTCATATAAATATTAAATAAAAGTGAAGTTTCTATTTGGAAATTTTTTGGTAATAACACAGCTCGGCATGAAAATTGTTTCTGACACCATTTCAGCATATTCTTATGTAAAATGACTTCCTGAATCCGAATATGGCGCCCATTTTGCCCTACCACTCACCATGTTTTAGGAATGACTCCTTATTTTTATCATTTATCGGTGATTTTATGGCTATAAATTTGATTTTTAGGAGGGGGGAGGATTATTTTAACCGTTAAATATCTTCTGGGGGGGGGGGCGGGTACAGAGTTGGAAAATTCTAAAACATAGATATTTGCAACAAAATTTTGGGGGAGATTTACCACTGAAATTATGCATTACATATATTATATATAAATTTTTATTTTATCTGTTATTAATGTTATTTTTTAAACTCTATATATATTTTTGTGTTTTTAGGTGTTAAATTAATTATTTTTCATTCTTCAAATCGAATTCCTGGTCATAAAATTATCGAACAGGGAAAGATATTGAGGGAGGGGTGTTGTGTATCTAGAAAACGGTGGGTGACTGGGTAAAATGGGAGTCACATTCGGATTCAGGCGGTCATTTTACATAAGAATCGGCAAGAGTGGTATGAGATCTCAATTTTTTTTTTTTTTTTCAGGACAGTGTAATTAAATCTATACGATGTTATTTAGTAAATATGATTATAAAAATATTAAATTCCTTAAAGTTATGTTATAAATACATATAAATACTTTAAAGTTATGCTATCTAAAATTACTCAAAAGTGTAAAATGACATTTACACATAATTAATTTGAATGGTAAATTACGAACAGTTTTCTATCAGTTCTTCAATCAGGTTGCATTGGGTAATTAACGACATACTTAGAGATGTCTAGGGAGCTATTAACGAACGGTCTGGGAATTCCCTAAGGGGTGGTCAGGGGACCTACCATCACAATTTTGATCCTTCATTTAGGAAATGGATCATCTCGCCTCTGTAATTACCAGAATATAATTGATAGAAAATAACGCTAATGTTCATATTTTTGTGCCAAAAATTAATACCTCTGTTGTCATTCTTGATGAAAAAAATGTCATACAAATGGCTGCGATTGACTGGGTTTAACGTCGCACAAATTTTATTTAGTGAGCAACTAAATTATGTAAGAATTAGAATGGTTTAAAATTGTATAATTCCCAATTTTTTGGATCTTTTTACAATTGGACTGTGGTAACCTAGTTGGCAGAGCTATGAGCTCGGAATCGGAAGATTGCAGGTTCGGCCAATGCATATCGTTTATTTTGATAGCAGCTGGTGCACGGAAAATCCATCTTGTCTACAATATCCTGAAATGCACCATTAAATATGTAACTCTAGGGGTTAACGAAGCAGAGTAGCCATAACATTTGTAGAGGATCAAAGAGAGAGTAGAGGTCGGACCACCCATTGTGTTGAATCCTAAACATTTTCCATTTGCTCACTATATAACTGTAGTGAGATATTAAACTAACTGAACCTCAAAATTTTAATACTACTTACATTTACTATCCTTATTTTACTTTTAAATTCATTATAAAATGAATAACTTCTCATTTAAATGAATGCAGTTCCTTAATGTAGAGATGGTGTAACATTTTGTAGCAATAAATGCGATGCGCTAAAAAAGATTTATAAATCAAATGAGAACTAATATATATATACATATATTTATTTATTTAAATAATTGTACATTAAGAGTATATAACTTAATTCGAAGAAATGCTATCCCATATTTCCGTACATTTTTCATTTATACTTCCATTACCCTACTACCGTAGGTAATGGAAGTATTGTATTCTGTCTGAAAATTCGATATCGGGTTTTCACCTGATTTACCCGTTTTAAGGCCCCGTGAGACCAAAAAATGGTTTTTGGCAATTGGTCAGTGTGTATGTATGTGTATATGTATGTATGTGGAGAATCTTCTGGCTATTATAGCTCAGAAACTAATAAAGATAGAGCTACGAAACTTTAGAATTGAAATACGTCTGGTGTACAAATGAAATTTCCAAATTTTGGTGAAAATTGAATAACCGGAAGTGGGACATCGAAAACCGGAAGTGGGACCGTAAGTCCGTATCTCAAAAACGGCTCAAACGATTTTCTTCAAACTTGCTATATAAACACTCTATTAGATGTCCTTTCGAATGATAATTGGTTAGTTCAGGAAAATTGATAGGCGTCCTGTATAAATAGCTCAATTTCAGGCCTCGCAAAGGCGTTCCTTTAAAAACGGTTGTACGGATTTTTTTCAAACTCGCCATTTTAACTCACTTTTAAATATGCTTTTGTATGTAATTATTGTTTTCCTGTCAATAATTGAGTTTAACCGGAAGTGGGACATCGGAAACTGGAAGTGGGACCGTAAGTCCGTATCTCAAAAACGGTTCTAATGATTTTCTTCAAATTTGCTATATAAACACTCTATTAGATGTCCTTTCGAATGATATAGTTGGTTAGTTCTGGAAAATTGATAGGCTTCCTGTATAAGTAGTTCAATTTCAGGTCTTCTAAGCGCGTTCCTTTAAAAACGGCTGTACGGATTTTTTTTTTTTAACTCGCCCTATTAACTCACTTTTAAATATCCTTTTGTGTGTAATTATTGTTTTCTAGTCAATCATTGATTTTTTGTAAAAATTGGTATCTCAAAAACGGCTCTAACGATTTTCTCTTTAAGTCACTTTTATGTTTTCTGATAACATTAGCTCTCAAAAATGCCTATATTACGTGTAATAGTGGGTAATGGAAGTCGTGTTATTCTTTCACACCAGATTTTTTTTTTTTTTTTTTTTTTCAAATCAATTATTGAAAGACAGTTCTGGAAAAAAACACAAAAGACTATTAAACCTACAAACATTTATCAAGCTCTATTATACTTTTCAGGGATGTTTACCGACGGAAGAAAATTTAATAGAGAAATCAAATTTTTATATAAGATTTAAGATTGTCAATAATAAAAATATCAAAAATTCAAATAATTAAAATGAATACTTTCTTATTTGAAAAATTCCATATATATTACATTCTGGAGAGAAAGAAAAGTTTTATGAAACTTATTATTATAACTGCTCGCCACTGAACATTTTTATGTTCTAAATAGAAATTTTAGATAGAAAGACAAATGTATGTTAATTTTTCATTCGAATTTTCACTTGTGAGAATTTTCGATTTATAATTTAAAGTATATTGCAAAAAAAAAAAAAAAAAATGTTTTTGTTTTGAATTTGGGAAGTTGGAACATTGCTATATTTAGAGATACTTATTGAAGTCTTCTGATTACGAAATTCACTTAATCAGCATTTGGTCTCTGTGTCTGTCAGCCTGTTTCCAGCCTAATTTTAAGACAAATAATAATAGAAAGACAAAAGGAAGTATTGTAAATCTGCACCATATAGGGTTTTTTCATAAAACTTTTTTTTATCGAAAAAATAGTATGTGAACAGGGACTTGTAATGTGTTTAAATACACTACACCTATGAGCAAAATTTCTAATAAGTATAGTTTAACTTTTTTAATTTGCATAGGACAAAATAAAATAAGACGTAAATTTTTTATGAAATACATAAGTATGTTTCTCATAAATATGGTATGAAATTATTTACCCTTTTACAAACCACTATCCGATGTATTCGTGTTAAATTTTAAAATGGCTCTTAGTGCATTACAGGCTGTGTCATGCATTTATTTATTTATTTATGTTTGTGCTAAGAGTATATTGGTACATAGCACATATTAATGCATAGCTGCCAATATTTTAATTTATTCCGGAGTACTTTTAGCCCCGCCTTTATTTCGAACCACTTTATTTATGGAAAAATTTTCTCCAACATATAACTTTGATAAAATAAGACAAAATTACTTTTAAAAAATAAATGGTACGAAATAAAGGCGGGGCTAAAAATACTCCAGAATAAATTAACACTTTCAAGACCGCATGTTTTTGTCTTTTTGATAGTAAGGTCCGCCTATGGGCGTTATTCTTCTCAATTTCAATATTTCAGAACAAAATTTTACATATTCACATGCATATTACAGATGGATATACATTATAATTATACTCTTTCTAATCTAAGCATTTATATCCGTAGTATATTGATAGCACAATTTTGAATTTTAGGTATATTTTTAAGAAAGAAATAACATATAAATTGAAAAAGAAATGCCTACTGGTGGAGTTAGAGGCTTTCAAATGATGTGAATCTACGTCAGCGGTCGCGAAAGTGTTAAAATATTGGCAGCTATGTTAATGCTATATTTGGAAGTGGTTTGAAGTACATAGTAATTTGTGTCAGGCTTTTTTATTTTACTTTATTTATTTATTTTTTATATATACATAAATTAAAAAACTAGCTATTTTTATTGGAGTTATTGGGGGCTAACTACTAGGCGTGCAAAAATATTATCAATACTAAATGATTAAATTGGTCACTTATTAAATTTCTGTTTTTTTTTTTTTTTTTTCTGTAATTTACTTAGGTAATTAAATTCTAAATGGGTGTGAGTCTCACTTAAGTTTTTGAAGCGAATTTCTCAGCTTGCAAAGATTTTTAGCATTCAACTTTGATAGTACGTTCGGATCCGATAATTTGAGTGATTTAGAAAGAAGATGGTATCATTTTCAAACCAAATAGACAGTGAAGAAATAACGGACGAGTGCGTATTATTTCTCCCTAGAGCTAAGCAGTGGCAATGCCGACAATCTGGGATCCGAGTATAGTGAGCTGTAAAGGAAGTGTATTGATTAGGAAGTCGATTAGTGATAATTACACAGGTTTGCAATGAAATGTTTTTCACCATGATGATATGTTTTTCTAGTGCATTTTTGGATGCTGAACAAGTAAAAACCATTCAAAAATTTCCATCGCATGCGGTTTTCACCAAACATGATATTTTGAGATTAACGTTCCACTTTTTTAACTCCCATCTAAGATATTTTCTGTAAAATTTGGGAGATGCGAATAAAAATCAAGAAGAGCTATTTCGTCAAGACATGAAAGAAATGTAAAGGAGGTATCAAGAGTGTTAGCATTTCAACAGATTATTGTTTGGTGCTGCATAAAGAATCACCTCACCCCCTCCTTAAGATTCTCAAGCCTTGCACAATAGGTAAGAGCTCTAAAAGAAGCTTTAATATAACGAAACACATTTTAACCCTTTCAGTCGCAGTGTTCCCGCTGATGGAACACCTAATTTTCATTCTCAAGTGCTAAAACTCATCCCGGAAATTTTTTAGCAAAAATTTACATTTAGAACATAGCAGAAAAGGCCATTTTTTTAACGCGAAAATTTAAAATTTCTTACATTTTAATTATGTTCGTAAATTCCGGTGGCAATGTAATTTAAATGATCCGAATTACCTTGCACCGCAAAGGGTTAAAATACTCCGGAATAAATTGAAATGTATGGATCTATGCAAATTTTACGAGTTTTTGTTGTCGATGATGTTTACTTATAAAGTCATTTATTTATTAAATTAAATATTAATTGAATTTATTAATGTTTACTTACAGATGTTTCAAACCGAAAATTTCTCGAAAAGGAACAATGCTAATATTTTATTTTTTAAATATTTATGATCAGCTATGTGTCTAAAAGCCATTTTTAAAATTAGTTTAGTAATTTTTAAAATAAATTAAGTAGTGAACGTTAAAGGGTTAATAGGTTCGAATTTGTTATAGCCTCTGTGTGAATTCTTCCAACCTTCATCCTTCTTTGTGAAAAACCGTTA
This sequence comes from Salticus scenicus, assembly GCA_963930645.1. Lineage (NCBI taxonomy): Eukaryota > Metazoa > Arthropoda > Arachnida > Araneae > Salticidae > Salticus > Salticus scenicus. Next base: position 62,120,569 of record OZ005659.1, on the reverse strand, counting down.
CGCGATAGGAAGAAAATACAAGCATTTCTGTATTCAGCGTATTAAAACACATCAAAAACATCCAATGCAGTGCTAAAGCAAAATCAAAAAGAACAATTTTGTAGACTGTGTTATTGGCATATATTAATATTTTGTAAATATTTACATGAAATAGAATTTAAATATATATTTTTTAACAATAGAACAACTTTTAAACTGGAAAATTAGAATGGTCATTTGCTAATATAACTATGGTCATTTGTTGGAAGATGGTCAGTTATTAGCTAAATATCATTTTGAAACTATTATAGTCAACATATATTTTAGAAATGTTAACAAAAATAATGGTTCTCAATTATAAATCCTTATATATTGAGTAGTATTTAGAAATTTTCCAGAAATGTTGTCAATGATTATATTAGAAATAAAGGATGAAACATTTTAGAAAAGTTAACAAAGATATTATTCTCAGTTATAAATCTTTATATATTGACTAGTATTTAGAAATTTTCAGAAATGTTGTTAATGATTATATTAGAAATAAAGGATAAAACATTTTAGAAAAGTTAACAAAGAAATGATTCTCAATTATAAACCCTTATATATTGACTAGTATTTAGAAATTTTCCAGAAATGTTGTTAATGATTATATTAGAAATAAAGGCATTTCATCACGGCATTTCAACTATATGGTAAATTACCGATCTGATCACCTTAATATTATTTATAATAAACATTTCATGAGAAAACAATTTAATCAATGCCTTAAAATGAAAAGCACCAGCAAAAAAAACTATATATATATATATATATATATATATATATATATATATATATATATATACTCTGAGGAAAACAGAATGTTCTTACTTAGAGGATCATTTAGATTTAAAACGGGAGATACGTGCTAACTTAAAAGATTTAAAACTGTGCAAAAGTAATTTGATCTGACGTAGAAATTTCCTGTTTCATTTTATTATACCCTCATAGTAACTTTACTACACTTTAATGTCTTTTTTCTAAATCTTATTGCTGTGATTAACTTTTAAAAGTAGCAAATAGGATAATAGTACAAAAAATACTAAAATAAAAAATGAAGATAGAAAAACTAAGAATGAAAAATTATAAACTAAGAATTTTATATGATTGCACTGACGGAATTGAAACACATTTTTTAGGTGTGAATTTGTCATTTGCTAATTAAAAGAATAAATGAATAAAAGGCAATGATGATTAACTATTCGGTTTCTTTTTTTGAGAGTAAGAAATTTTGCTATTGAATTGATACTAAAATATTGATTAACGTATGCATTTAACATGACTGTGAAAATGCCGCATTTAGAAGAACTTTTTGCAACATCTGTGCATGAAAATGCACAAAAGCATCCTTATCTCTTTAACAATCATTGCTTTTGTCCTGAAACGAAAGATTTAACAGTTTATTCACGCAATGAAATTTCAATAGTTTTTTTTTTTTTCTTCTTCTTCTTCTTTTAATGGTTTTAAATTTTGATCTAACGAAAAAAGAAAAACCAAAAGAGAAAAAAGAAAAAATATTAAATGTTGATGCAATAATAGAGAGTTTTGTAAATCAAAAATCTGCATTTTCTTTAAAACATCATGCCTACTTTTTCAATGAATTCAATTGAGTTTCTTATTATTTAAAATTTCATAAACCGTAGAATAAGCAAAAATTTTTGATACAATTCCTTACTATAAATTGGCATAAGTAATGGGTAATGGAAATTTTTGTTTGTTTCAAAATGATACATATCGCAACAGACTAATTCCCACAACTTCAGTATATCACATTTTTTTAAATATGAAAAATATAAGATTTCAAGCGTAATTTTAACACAGTTTGAATATTTTAATATCTTGAGATCTTTCAAAATAATTGAAGTTTAGTTTAATTTAGTTTGTACTATTCAAGCAAAATTCCCGATCGCACTAACCTCTGGCGAGAGGCTTCATTTTAATAGCACGGCGTTTCTTGAAGGTGCCACATTATGTTTTCTAAGCGCTGTTATACGGTATAACGATCCAAGTTGACCACCGAATTCCCCCAAGATATTTCTAAGATCTACTGACCAATTATGGTTTAAATTGATTCAGTATTTTGTAAAATAGGGAATGGCAAAAATTTCAATTTATGTATATATGAGATTGCAATAGACCAGTTTCTAAAGAAATCAGCCTAAAAGAGAAAAAAAAAAATTGTATTAACTTGCCCTAATTTTGAATTACGACGAATAGTTAATTGTATTTGAAGCTTGATATTTTTTTAAGCAAAATATATTCATAAAATGAAATGTTTTTTTTTTTTTTTTTTTTTTTTTTTTTTTAACATGTCAAATCTCGTAAACGTGTATATTGTCATTATTTCTAATCCAACCCAATTCTGTAGAAATCATGCTTTTTGTATCTTAACAAAATATAATTTAATTCCTTTAAGTTTTGTATGTTTTCAAAACAATAAAATGTACTTTAAAGGAATTCTTCCAATTGGATTTAATGTATCTAAAATCTTTTGAGAATCCATGTGCACAAGATAGAAATGCTATAAGTACCAATTTAAATAAGAAACTTGTTATAATAAACCTTAATAATATATTTAAATTTAATACCATTTCAATAATATTTAGTGAAAGGAAAGCGCGAACAGAGGAATGAACTGGATTCATTATTCTTATTCTTATTATTGGAAAGTGTTAAAAATTATATTTATTATTCATAATTACAACGTAAAACTATTTAAAAAATCTTCTCTTTCAAGAAAGCATTTAAGTTTTTAAAACTTTCTTTTCAGACAAATTTATTTTCGATTACTGCAAAGAGCTAAAAGCATTCTTATCGATTATTGAACTTTCGAGTAGAAAAAAAGATATCGTTTTATTCAACTAGAATTTGTTGACACAATTAAGTGCATCTCATTGGAAAAGAAATAAGCCTTATAGATTGTGAGGAGGAAATAAAATATTCATTTGATGCAACGTCAGTTTATCTTGCACAAGGTTTAAAATCCTTCATATAAAAGTTTGATTTAAAATTGAAAATCTTTATACAAGTAAGTTTTTAAAATAACAATGAAAAATCACAGGAAATAATCTCGTATATTTTATTCAATCGTTGCAAATAAAATATTTGGCTTTTCCTAAAAAAAGCCTTTTAAATTTAAAAAATAAAAATTAATTAATTAATTAATTTTTACTTATTAATGATAAATTCAGAATTATAGATTTAATCAACCTTTGACTTGTAATAATTCCAACTAGAAAAATAGCTTGCATGATCATAAGTAATGTTATTGTAGTTTTACAAAAAGAAAAATAATGAAGAACAAAATAATATGAAGAAGAATAATTAATGAAAAATTTACTAACCAAATATAAAAAAAAAAAAAATCTAATGTCCATAATAATTTTAAAAATTCCTTTAAACTGTTTTATACCATAACCAATTAATATTTTAGGTAGCGTTAACTATGAAAGCTTCAGCTATCATCTAAATTGTAAACTTTATACTATTTCATTATGGTATACTTCTTTTATAATAGTGAAATAATTTCACAAAAAGAAAAATAATATATTCATCATACTATTTTACTATAAAGAAAAGTTTATGATAATCCAATAACATATTCAGACTAGAGACGTACATTATTTCACATTGTGAGATAAATAATACACTCGTGTCCATTTTTATCTTTACACTAGCTACACTTATCTTTACATTTATCTTTACACTTTACGCCCGCTTTACTGGTCCCAAATCTGATCAGGAAAAATGTCACACCTGGTTCCCACTGCCTTCGGCAGAGCGAACATAAATGCGCGAGCGCATTTATGTTCGACACTCTTAATGAATTACAATATTATCGAAAGGAGAAAAATATAAAATACAAAAGAACTATTCTTTCATTGGTTGAATAATCAGTCCGGACTCCCACTGCCTGCAGCAGCGTATACCTGCGCGCACGGTGCGCGTGTTCCTTTGTCCACCGTTCACGCCCCTCTTAATAATTATATATTTTCGAAAATATCCTCAATCGATTTATCGGGCCTTAAAACTTAATAATACTAATTTTCAATCCTTTAACTCTTATTTCTATTATTTTGTCCCTTCGCCCCCTCTCCCGTCTATCCTAATTATTTTACAAATTCGAAAATATCTGTAATTGATTTGTAGGTATTAAAAACCTCTACGCACCAATTTTGAGCGATCTAACTCAATTTTTATATTTTTGCCCCACCGACCCCCTTTCCGCCCCTCCTAATAATTTTGCAAATTCGAAACTATCCGCAATCGATTTGAAGGTATCGGAAACCCCAATTTTGAACGTTCTAACTGTATTTTTATTTTTATTTTTTGCCCCTGCTCCCTTCCCGCCCCTCCTAATAACTTTACACTTCCAAAAATATCCCCATATTAGACTTCCAGGCCTCTAAAACCTATCTGTACCAATTTTGAACTGTCTAACTGTATTTCTATTTGTTTTTGCCCCATAGCCCTCTCCCCTTCTCCGCCCCACCTGAGGGCAAAATTTCTAAACTACCAGAAATTAGTTTTTAAATATTTGTATTAGCTATATTTTAGAGCAAAAATTTCACGTATATCCGTTTTTTTTTTTTTTTTTTTTTTTGAGATATATAGGATTATGTGAAGTCACGTTTTGCGCATGTGAAATCGCGTTTTGCCCCTTTCTCCCCCTTGGGGACCGAATTTCTAAAATTCCATATATTGGTTTTTAGACTCTTGTTTTAGCTATATTTTAAAGCAAATTTTTACGGATATCTGATTTTTTGTTGGAGATATGAAGGATTTTATGAAATCACGTTTTGAACCCTCCCCCCCCCCCCCCCCCGAATTTTATAAAATATGTTCTCAGTGGATGTCTACGTCATAGAAGGAACATTGTCACAAAATTTTCTGCTTCTAGGTCCCGAGGTTTGGGTTGGGCGTTGATAAATCACCCACTCACGCACCCAGGATAAACGATTTTATATATATAGATAAATTCGCAAGCTTCCTTTTTTAAAGTAAAAAAGTCATATAAAAAATCATTTCTTACATAAAGCTAATTACTTGTAGTTTATACCTGAATATTTTTAGAGGTGCAATTTAAACAGCATCTGAGCAAAGCGAGGTCAAATTCAAATCATGTTAAAACATTGTTACACTTATCCCACATCATCCTACAATTATAAATAATAATAATAATCCAAACACTTTTTTTTTTTTTTACAATTTAACAGTCGTTTCGTAATTTTTTTAAAATTTATTTTTTATTAGCAGTACATTACTTCTTTTGCACTTCTAAAACTTAAGAAAGTGTATTACAATTTAATTTACTAAAATCATAAATTTCTTAATAAAAAGTTTTCTTTACAAAGCAAAATAATAACTTTTGAACTCTCCAATGCAATTTTTAATTTATTATCGGCAATTTTTAATAAAGCAGAACTCAAGCAAAAAAAAAAAAAATTAATTAGCATAATATTATAATAATGGGGATCCGGACATTATTTCGCGGGACAAAATCTCGCCGGACAAAATATTGCGTCAAAAAAATAGTATGATCTATTTGAAAATTTGATTTTTTGTCACGTGTGATCTCTGGCGGGGACCACAGGGCCTTATAAATATTAATTAATAAATTTAAATAAATAATTAAATAAATCATAGAGTTGAATTTCATTATTTTATCTATGTTTATTTTTAAGTTATTTTACCTTTTTCTTTTCACTATTCAAAATACATTTTAAAAATCGTGTACATCAGTGCTGACATTAAAGCTGAATGCTGTTAATAAACTTTAATTAAAAATTTTAAAATTAATAAGCACGATTGAATTCATTATGACTAATTTTGACAAAAGTTAATAAATATAGTCTTTAAACTATTTTAAGTAAAATTTATAAAAATTTATGCTGTAGGTTTGTCAGAATGTCAGTGCTCTGACTAAGGTATTTGTTGTCATGAAGTTTTATACAACATTACTAATAATTACCAACTCATTTTTGCTTTGCATTCATTTACGTCGGCGATATTTTGTCCTCGCGAGATTTTGTCCCCAACCCATAATAATGTTCAGGGAATCATAAAGATATTTTAAGGTTTCATCTTTTGAAGATTATTTAAATAAATTTTTCTTTTTTAATAATAAATGTGACAATAAATAAATTTGTATTTTTTACTTTTATTAGAATTTTAAGTTTAACAAAAAATAATTATGAAATTAAAATTTTATTTTTTAAATTTCCATATATTTTTAGAATGTTAAATTATATAGGAAAGGTAGAAATAATGCATGTTGTATTATTTCTAATTATTATGAAATTGTATATTTCTCAACGTTTTCAAATTTAAAAAATCTGGAGAAATACACACATTAAATTAAAATTACCGTTATTACATTTCCCACTAAAATATAGAGCTTACATAGTTGCCAACTGTCCCGCTTTCCTTAAACCACTTTTTAGTTTAGTTATCTTTGTTTAATTTAATTGCAGATTTTCTTTACTAAATCATTCCAAAAATTATTGTATTGAAATAGCAATGCTAGATTATCAGGGTGGTTAATAGCTATGAGAAAATTTGCATTAGCTGCTTATTTTTCTGTGTCTTAATCCAAAATATAAATATATAATCCTATTCTATAAATTTTATTTCAATAATAAGCCATTTTAATTGCCAGATTATTTGATACAATTGGAGATATATTTGGTCTACTTTACAATATGGAATCTGTAAAACTAATTAAGTAATCTTTGCAATAATACTAGCAAAATAAAATAGTGCCCTTGTTAAGAGTTGACAATATCCGTTTTTTTTTTTTTTTTTTTTTCCTTCTTGAGACGCTAAATCATACCCATCAGGACCACGGTAGCCCAGTTGGTAGAGCGCCGAGCTCGTAACTGGAAGATTGCGGGTTCGATGCTCGAGCCGACCAAAGACTGTCATGCTCACTAATGGCGTCTGGTGCACATAAAATCCATCGGGGCCGCAACGTCCTCCCTGTTCACATCCAAATTTTCCCTCTAGAGGTCTCCAAAAAGTGGAGAAGTCGTCCCCTCCGTTGAGGATCCAAATTGAGATGGCATGTCTCCGAATTATCTTTAGGGGTGCGTCCTAGATCGTCGCCAATTATCCACAACGCAGTACTAGTGCGACATTAAACCCGACCAACCAACATGTGATTTCTGATTGAGAATCTGTCTGTGGGAGCTTAAGTCCACGCAGTATTTTGCCCGGCGAGATTTTGTCTCGCAAGATTATGCTCGGATCACTCCCCATACAATACAAACATTCCCCAATAGAATAAAAAAATTCCCCATACAATAGAAAAAAAAAGCATTATGATATTGCAAGTTTCTCTACATTGGTCACATTTTGTTTAAAAAACTTATAATTAACACAAACATTCTTTAAACTGAGACTAAACAATAGAAAATAACATAAGAAAAAAGTCTGGTTATGCCTAAAGTTTAACCACAATCATTATTCATTTTTTATAGACAGATAATTTAAATGTTTTATATTTGATTATTTAATTTTTGTTTTATGTACACATGGTGTTATCTCTCTCATAGTTGTTTTAGGCTTCCTTTAAACAAAGTAATTTAATTGCAGTTTTTAACTTTTTAATAAAAAATATTACTTGTCATTTAAATAAACTGCACCTAGGAGAACACTCCATATGTTTTCTATTAGGCTTAGGTCAAAACTATATAATGGATTTTCTTATTTTTCTATTAAAGCTTGAACGTTTTATGTCATATATAAGAGTTTAACGTGTTTTACTTATTTAAATTGTCTTAGCAAATTTTTCAATCTCTTTTATACTTGTGATTGTCAAACTTTTTTCTCTTTTCCACCTGCTGTAAAAAAACAGGTTGATTTTCGGTCTATCAAAAATAGAATAACACTTCTATCGGAATTTAGATTTTCGATTTGATAATTATTTTTAAGGATAGAGTTGAGGTATTGTAACAGGCCATAAAAAAATATGTATACATAAAGAAAAAAAATTGAGGTATTAAAAAAAAAAAAAAACCTCATTTGCAATTGCATACGTTGGTATATGTGAATATACCCAACATAGCTCGCCATATGAATATATTGTCATTATGAATAGAAGTATTATTCAATATCATTAGGCATTTTAAAATAAAATAAAGAGTATCATACTTCAAATACATATCATACTTCCCATACTTACATAATTTTTCAGTTTGAATCACCACGCAGCCATGAACACAAGTTAAACAAAATAAAAATATAGAGCCTTCTGTGCCTACTTGTGAGTATATGAAATTTAACTCTTCTATCGACGATATATTACATTATTATAAGGACAATTGGACTTTTTAGAGTAAATTTATACAATTGATTAGTAAGCTATGCAAAAAGAAATTTCAGTAGTGCTTGCGCATACTCTGTTCGAAATTATTTAATGAAAATGGTCATATTTCATCGGTTATTTAGCATTTTTATATTCTATTTACAGTATATTATGTCTAATTTAATATCGCAATCTTTCTAAAAATTATATCGCTTTGGTTTTAAAACTGCCTACCTGTTATAAACAAATATCTTACCAAGAATTGTCGACTTTGTTAACTCATTGAGCGCCGTGTCAGTCATCGGTGGCTTACAGTGTAAAAAATGATATAAAACCGCGTCAACCATCCGTGGTTGACGGTGTAAAATACGATATAAAACTAGAAATATTACATTGTTTTAAGTAATTATTGAAAATTTATTTAAAATTTGCTTAATTTTTATTTATTACAGGAGGAATCATTATGGGATTTTAATGGATTTTAAGAATTCGCATGGCGATCAACGTGTTAAAGACGCATTTACATATCGCGAATATAAATGCGAAAATAAAATAGAATATAAAACTAGAAATATTACATTGTTTTAAGTAATTATTGAAATTTATTTAAAATTTGCTTCATTTTTATTTATTACAGGAGGAATCATTATGGGATTTTAATGAATTTTAAGAATTCACGTGGCGCTCAACGCGTTAAAGACACATTTACATATCGGGAATATAAATGCGAAAATAAAATAGGATATAAAACTAGAAATATTACATTGCTTTAAGTAATTATTGAAAATTTATTGAAAATTTGCTTAATTTTTATCTATTACAGGAGGAATCATTATGGAATTTTAATGGATTTTAAGAATTCGCGTGGCGCTCAGCGTGTTAAAGACACATTTACATATCGCGAATATAAATGCTTATCTTATATAATATTATATCGATAATTAAAATAGGGTTCATATTTATATTCTATAGCTACAATTTATTTCAATCGTTATATGTTTTACAAAATGATCTCAAACATTTTTTTTTTTTTTTTGGTTAATATGTAACTAGACTTTTTTTTTCCCTCCGGGATAAAACGGAAATATTTTTTTAGATATTCGACAAGAATATGTAGATTTGCATGTGTATCTGCACCTCTGTCGATAACTACGTATTATTGTAGATATAAACGTCGCTTTCACAATATTGCGGAATAAATAATACTATAGTGAGTTAAGTGCTATAAAAATTGAGCCTAACAAAGAATTTTTATTCATTTTCTTATAATGTTTAAAACTTTTCATTAAAACATGCATATACTATGCGTTGTATTTTATTTTTGTTTAAAATATATATACCATGCATATCTCCACAGATAATGGTTTAAAAAACGTTTTATATTTTTATTGACAAGTATTCAGATATTCTTACTATTACCAAATGAGCATAAAATAATATTTTAAACTATTTTTTAATCATTGATTTTATTTTCATTTATTTACAGATGAATATTTTTAAAAGAAATAAAGTATATCATAATAAATAAAAGTATCTTTACACTCGTGTTCGTTTTTTAAATTTTTTTATTATCCTTTTACTTAACATATGCCAAACAATCTACGTACATTGACGAAATTTTTCATTTTTGAATTGACATTGTGTTTTTCATTTTCGCCTAGAACTCATTCTTTCATTATTTTTCATCTTTAAGTCAACGTATGTCCTGGAAGTGGGAGCAATTTTTAATAAAAATGTCACGTGTGTCTGAAATAACACTGGGAGGAATTTGGCTTAGGGTAGTCTATCATATGCTAAGGAACATGGAGAAAAGATGATAAATCTTTTCTTGGGCATAAATCTAATAAGAAAAATATTTATTTCTTTTATTATTTTTTTTTTCTTTTCTTTTATTTTATTTTCTTTCTTTTCTTTTCTTTTTTTTTTTTTTTTTTTTTTTTATAAAACACATATATATATGTTGGATAGAAATAAAATTGGTTATGTTTATTTTGTATATTTATCACTTTGCAGGCATAAACTTTCTGTAAATATGGATTTTTTTTTTTAATTGGCCAAATATATATATTAGATAAAAGAAATTAATTGTAAAATATATTTAAGTACAGTGATGAATAAATTCATGAAATTCGTAAACAGTTTTCAGGTAGATAATAGAAAAATGTATTAAAAAAATTATAATAACAAAGAAAATAGAATCGAATTAAGATCATTAACTAATTATACTGTAAACAGCACGTATGGAGCAATAAACAAAAATTAAAATTAAAATTAAATAAACTCACTGTTAATCCTTTTTCAGATGGTTGAAAATTACGGCATTAATTGGGTTTAAACAGGAATGGATGTAATGATTTTTAAGAAAGTTTTGGATTAAGTTATTTTGGGGATATAAAACAAATCAGACATATCCTCATCATCAGGAGAATTCGCATTTACTGTTCACCTTTTGACAGTCGTTTGAAAAATAAGGCGGAAATTGGGTTTGTAAAATGAATGTAACGATTTTAATGACCATTTGCTCTTAAATGTTTGTTAAAGTAAAAATTCGATTACACTTCTCCTCATCTTCATAAAAATTGGGGTTTTCTGTTAATCCTTTATCTCTCGATTACAAATGATAACAGAAATTGAGTTTACTTAGAAATGGATACTGGCGATTCTACCATAAATTTGACTTATACGTCCCTGGGGCATAACTTTGAAATAATTCCTATTTCTATTTCGTTTTTTTCTTTTTTTTTTTTTCTTAAGCTGTAAATTTGATCATTATAGAATTATGCAATAATATTTATTATCTAAACTAATTAAAAAAATGTATAATGAAAAATTTTGCTAAAATTTCCTTACTGTCTCTTGTCCCTAGTGTCCGTTTTTTCAATTTAGAGCTCAAATTAATAAATTTATTTGTGGAAAATTAGATGGATTTAAATTTGTAATTGAACTGGCATTATTTTTTAACAAAAATATTTAATAACTTTCATACATTTTACATTTTTTGTATTAATTACGCTTTTCTAAACGTTGTCCCTGGATATTGGTATCCTTACCGTCCTGTAAACTAAAGGGATGAAGAGAGACATTATATAGAGCCACTGTTCCGGTTCAACGATAAAAACAGACTAAAAAATACCAGCATTTCAGTTAGTAGCTATCATTTTTTCCTATACTGCTGCTGTGTGAAGAACAAGCTAAAACAACAAAGTAACGCCAGTTGGTTGGCTTTATTGGTGGTTTTACAGTCCTCAAGGTTTATTATAAAACTTTAGTATGTAAGTTAAAACTTTTGAAGTTTTATATTTGAATTTAAGTGAAAGGTGTAAAAAATCCACGTTCCATGTGTTTGTAGTTATACCTAAAATACTTAAAGCCTGGAATATATGATAATTTTCCTTACTGTCTTGTTATATTTTTCTAATGGAAGGGACGATAATACTTGCATTGGAGACAGTAGTGAATTCACAGTAAGTAGAAAAAAAATGATTTCATGTCAATACCTTTGTAGATATCTTTGTATTTTTTTACTACTTAGCAAATTTTAAATATTTCGACAACACAGTACAAAAATAAAACAAACTTGTACTTGCTAAGATATTTTGCTAAAAAACTAAGATTTAGAGAATTCATATAGAACTTTACTGAACCAGGTCACGGCAAAAGTTCTGCTGATGGCGTTGGATGACAGCTTAAAACAAAAGCAGACTAGCTTGTCGCACATGGCACAGATATTTCTAATGCACAGACTTTATATAAAGTATTGGCAAATTCGAGACTTGAAGTTAAATTGTTCGAAATATTCATTGAAGATATTGAAGCTATTGATGTACATAGTTACACAATATTTGAAACCAATACCAGTTACAATTATGTTAAAAAAAAAAAAAAAAGTTATATGGAGTTCTAAATCTCCGAATCATATTGGTCTCCGTACTCTTTCGTGTTTTGCTTGTGGAGTAGTACACTGCAAACATTATCAATCAAATCCAAGCATATGAGACTTTATCAAAATTCCAGCATCTCATAGAAAAATAGTATGTTGTCAAAAAGATGATGGATAGCAAATTAGTTGCCACAATAACTCAAATAAATAAATATTCTGGTGTGTCACTCACACGATTTTCTTTTACCCTAAAATTTAATACTATAAAATCTTTTTGTAAAATAATAGAACCGACCCCAAAAAACAACTACTATTCAAACAACTAAAAAAAAAAAAAAAAAAAAAAATGGTATGAAATGAAACTGTAAATTGCGCCTAAAATTATAAAATAATTTCCTTCGCCAAACAACCTATAACACTACAATTCATCATAACTTTTGAAGTCGGCGCAAAATTATATGAAATTTAATAAGTTTTTAAAGGTTTGTTTTTAGATCGGCAGCAACAAATGCTATTGTCTCGAATGATCCATTTTCATGTTTCCTTTATTATTTTCTCACTGTATATAATTGGTCCATTAGAAGCATCTACACAGAACAGTGAACATTCTTTACAATGCGGTATTTAAGTTTCTACGAAGTTAGAGTCTTCTTTGCAAATTTGGTATAACTTTAAGTCGGTTAATAAATACAGGTTGGAGATTAACAGGTAAGATAACGAGTACTGTTATGTAAACCTATGTTAATCAATTCAAATTAAGCTTCGAAAGTGTCTTATATGATAATTAGTTCTGCGTAAGGGGGGGGGGGTTCCCCCCTTAATTCTCCGTTTCATTAATGCACCTATATTTATATAGAATTTAATTCTGTTATTAAAATTAAAAGTTTACTTTAAAATATACAGACAATTTTCACACGCAACATTCAATGAAACTTATTAATCTTGATCAAACTTTTCTAGCAACAAACTTATATTAACTTCAAAAAACAACATTTGGATCTCCTAAAATTATTCGTTTTTAAGTTACTCTTAGAGACGCAGACGAAGATCAAACGTTAGAAAACTTGACTACGGTAATTAGGAAGCCTCAAAACGTGTAAATATGCAAAAACAAGTGATGAATATTTATCTTAAAACATACATTATTTACCATATCTCTATGAGGAATTTATTTCAATTCCCGAACAGCTTTCCTAGAAATGGTAAAATATTATTAGTAAAGCACATCCACTAACAACAAATAACTAGTGTGTTGTGGCCACCACATGACTTTCTTCTATATTTTCCAAATTCACTCAGTAAAAATAATTTATTAAAATTATTATTTTAAAAAATTATCTTCCATTAACATGCAAACGATTTCCATATTAGAGAAGTAGTTTAACACTAAATATGCAAAAAAAGTCGAATTTATTCTCAATATTACATTTGAAAAATATGTGTATATATATATATATATATATATATATATATATATATTTGTTTTGTTTTGTTTTGTTTTGGAAAAAATGAAAAGAAAATAACTTTATTTTAAATTATCTCAGATCGATGGTTCAACCATTTGTTTTAAAGGTATTAGCGAGCTCTTTTGAAGGATCCCCATCATGAAAATTTACTCTCCTCGAGGGGGGAGGCGAGGCTCCTACATACACAATTTTTTTTTCCCAGTTGACTATCTCTCTTACAAAAATTATATATTCGTTTCATTTGGTTTAGTGCAGTCTATAGATGTTAAACTCTACATACCTGCAATTTCCCCCCATAGACGTAAATACGTAATGTATTTGAATTCTTTTGAGTGTCCCTGTACATAAATCATTTGCTTTATCTCAAAGAAAGTCTTAGTGTAGCATCCCTATATGATACACATTTAGAATACCGAGTTTGGAATTTCTGCTACTATTTGTTCTTGAGATATGCTGATAACAGACACACACACAGGCACACACACAGGCACACACACAGGCACACACACACACACACACACACACACACACACACACAGAATGAGAGAGAGAGAGAGAGAGACCGTTCTCTAAAAACATGATTTTCGTATTTAGGGGACCTGAGAACATGTAAATATAACAGAAACTCACTTTCAAAAATTTTACCCTAAAACAATACTTTCTCTGCCGTAAGGGTAAGAGAAGTAAAAACTGAAAAATCTAGTAAAGTTTTAAAAGGAGAATGGGTTGTTGTAAGTTACGACAACTCATGGTATCCAGGAATTTAACAGGATTTAACAAGGAGGAGGTGCCGCTCGCCGCTCTAGCGCTTCTAGCTATGCTAGGCCCCTAATCCGGAACGTTTATTTAAAAACTAAAAAAAAAAAAAAAAAATTACAAGAAAATTACAAGGTTCGCCAGAACAATATTCCCGCGCGACATAGGGCGAAGTATTACAAATATGTATTAATTATTAACAAACTTAAAAATAAAAATAAATAAAAAATAAATACACAAAAGTAAGATTCGCCAGTACAGAGTACTCACGCGACAGGGGGGCGAAATAAAATAAATCTTGAAAACACAAAAGCACAATGAGCTAGAATTGAACAGGAAGGAGGGAGAATTGTTTACAAGTAAATCAGTTCGCCAGAACAAGGTTCCCACGCGACAAAGGGCGAAGTTGGTTGTTTTACGACATTTACAAACACATGAGGAAAGAATAGATATCTTAGGGCTAGTGGGTAAGTGAAAAGGATTGGAAAAACATGATGCGAATGTAGTAACTGTCCTGTATATGCGTCGCTCTGACAGCAAATTCTTCTGGTCACTAACCAAAGGCCGCCATAGCCTTCCAGTGACTGAAATAATGTGTAAAATTGAGGATATTCCACAACCAATATCAACGAGATACTTTTGCATAAACAATGTCAAGCATTATAAGAAACTCTTTTAAAAACTCTTTCAAGAATGAAATTTTTTTTAGAACACATTTTGATCTAAATATTTAACTAATTCTAATTTTGTAATTAATTTCAGTCATTTCGAATAGTTTCCTGTGTTGACCTTACCGTCCCCTACTATAAAACACTTAGTAAATTGTTTTAGAATTGTCTGCTAATATAATTAATCCATTTTCCAGGTACCCAGTATATATATTGGAAATATTATAATACTTTGAACCTACTATCCAAAGCTATATAATTGTAAAGTTAAAATTTTCAACAAAAAATTGGAAAAAATTGCTATATTGTGACATTTATGACAGTGTTAGTAGAAAAAGTCATTTCATAAAAAGCGTATATTTTGTGTTTACTACATTTTAGTATCATGTAGTGCAAAAATTACATGATATGAGCCGTTACATACTTTAAACATAATGGGGACTGTAAGGAAAAGTGGACACAAAAGCTCAGCATATTTTGTCAGTTAAATAAAATTCCTTTATAAATGAACACTGTTGAATATTTTTTAGCAATTTTGAAACATTTATAAAAATTTACACACACATTTTATGTTACTTTTTTAAGTTTTGTTTACACTAGTTTCATTGATCTGAAAGTTAAAATTATGGTAGAATTGCCCATATAATTATTTTGATGAGCGTTTGGAGGTAAGAAATGTATGGAATAAAAAATTAATTAAACATATCCTTATTTTCAGGAAATTTT
Organism: Salticus scenicus; assembly: GCA_963930645.1. NCBI lineage: Eukaryota > Metazoa > Arthropoda > Arachnida > Araneae > Salticidae > Salticus > Salticus scenicus. Next base: position 62,104,750 of record OZ005659.1, on the reverse strand, counting down.
GCGTTGACTGTTATCCCTTTATCCGCCAGTTGAAAAATATGGCAGAAATTGGAAATAAATACAACGATTTTTAAAGAAAGTTTGAGGTTAAGTGAGTTTTGAAGTGAAAAATTGATTAATTTCATTCTCAAATTCGTAAAATTAGCGTTTGCTGTCAACCCTCTCTCTTCTTCTTGTAAAATATTGTAGAAATTGAGTTTACTCTGAAATAGGTATAATGCCTTTGAGCAAATTTAAGTATTAAAGCTTTAGTAGGGAAAAAAATTGTATTGGACTTATCCTCATCTTCAGGAAAATTCACAATCGCTGCTAACTCATCAGTCATTGGTTGAAAAATATGACAGAATTTTGGTTTACTAAGAAATGGATATGACGATTTTAATAAAAACATAAGGTTAAAGATTTTTTGAGAAGACATAGCCTCACTTGACATATCATTTGACATATCCTCATTTTTCGGAAAGTTAGTGTTTCTTGTTAACCTGTCGCTCCAATCTTTGAAAAATATGGCCGAAATCAGTGTTGCAAGACTTTGTGAATTTTCTATTCAACAGTCACCAATAATTGTGAGATGTGATATTTTACATGCATAATAGACAAATCGAATCGAAGACTCGTCTATTATGTATATCAAACACCACTTCTCAAAATTATTGGTGACTATTGAATAAAAATGTCGTAAAGCCTGGCAACACTGAGAGAAATCGGGCTTATTCCAGGTTTTCTCGGAAACTGCTCGATTTTGATAGACATTTAAGTTTGGGGATTTCTTTAAATGACAAATTAAACTGAATTTTCTTCATCTCCAGTAAAGCTAACGTTCAAAATTTCACTCTTCCTGTTTCAAAACTACGACACAAACTTTCTAGGAAATGGCTCTTATAGTTTTGATTACATAGCATTAAACATAAAGATAGCATTAAGGTTTTTTTCAGATGGAAAACCTTTCTGATTTATTTTCATCTTGATGAAGTTAACCTTCATTTATCATGGGGCAAAATATCAAAGAGACGTAGTTTTTTTTTTTTTTGTTGTTGTTTTTTTTGTTTTGTTTTTTTTTGTTTTTTTAGAAACTATTCAAATGCTTTTGATAAAAATTTATATTTAGGGAATTTTTGAGTTTACAATTAATTTTTGAGCACAAAAGTTAGCATTCTCTTCAGAACATTTAGCGCTTACCGGTAGCCCATGCTTTCTCCAGAAAAAGGACAATTTTTTTTCTTTTTTTTAAGTGTTCGAATGATTTCAATTAATATTTAGTGTTGGTCTGTTTTTGATATGACATCTAGATCTGAAATAACCGTCATTTTCATTATAATTAGTATTCATTGGTAATCCGTACACTGTCCCGATCAAATACAGCAGAAACTTCGTTTTCTTGGAAATCGCTGGAACGATTTGAAAAATATATATATTTTTTTTTTTTTTTTTTTTTTTTTTTTTTGAATAATTTTTTTGATGGAAAACGATCGCACATATCTTATTCTTCAGATAAATTAGCCGTCGCTGTTCTAGAACAATATATAACAGAAATATTGTATTCTAAAAAACTGCTTGAACGTTTTTGATAAGAAATTATAGATATAGATTTGATACGATAATTCGATTTGAATATGCCTTATCTCCAGGAAAATTAGCTTTCATGGGTAATCCGTGTTCGCCTTGGGCAAACAAATAATAAATATAATTACCTGAAAACAAATCACTATATTTACACTAGAAGGATTTTTACAATGAGACCGAAGAACTCTGTCATACAGGTAATGATAAATATAATACACCTATGGTAGAAATTTTTGAGAACAAATACATGATGAGAAATCGAGCATATTCAACATATAAAAGCCACGCATAAATAAATAGAATTTCAATCTAAATAATACCATATAAAAAACAAACAAAGAAATAACATAAATTAAGAAAAAGAAATATGACGAATAATCACTAGAAAGATTTATTAGAAATATTGCATTTCCAATAATTGTCTCTTAAGGAAAAATTAGTTATCAATATTTTTGCCGGACAATATACCCAAAAAAGAAATTCAGAAATAAATTGAAACTCAATAATTAAAACCATTAGTTTAAGATAATGTTGTATTCGATATATGTGATTAATGTTGTGCAACAAAAAAAAAAAAAAAAAAAAAAAGAAACTAAGAATCGCTATTTCATATTTTAGGAATAAAAATTAATGTATCGAAAACCATTTGACTAATGTGGAGATAACCTCATATATTTTTCGAATCAAAAGCTAAATAAACAAACGTTATGTTACATTAGTTTTAGAATTTTCCTATTCATAAATTATGCATTAAGACTCGCTTAGAAAAAAAAAAACTTTTCTTCTGCATATATATATTCTTTTGCGTAAATAATAAATTTTAATTGGTAATTGTGTAATACATTGTAAAAGGTTTATTTTTTTTATTGGTATTTTGTATTTCATTAATTACAATATATTTCTCAAAATAAAAATGTGTTATTTTAGAAGTCACATTAGATTTAATACTTAGGAAAATAAAATCTGAAAAATAAAAGAAAGAAAAAGAAAAGGAAAAGGAAAAATGAAATTAATTTTTAGGATTGTTTTAGTTTTAGACAATAAATACCTTTTGGTTTGTTTCCTATTTTCTTTGGGGCTATTCCGTTGCCCCACACCTATAATGGAAACACCTAAAAAAAAAAAATTAGAGACCTCAAAATATTCCACGAATGGAATTTTCCCCATATATCTAGAGAAAAGTCAAGAGTATCGCCTAAAGAGAAACTTTTGAATTAGAATCGCTTAGAAATTTCCCTTTAAACGCAATAAAGACTTAAATAAATTCAATTTCTCTCAAAAACTACGTATCTTTTATTATACAATTGGACTATCGCAGACATGCCAACATTTTAATTTATACCAAAGCACCAAGTACCCCTCTTTTTTTTACACCACTTTATTTGTGGTGAATTTTACTCCTATGTAAAATGACAATTAAATATAAACACCCCTCAAGAAAAGTGGTTTCAGAAAAAGGCGGTACTGACGATGCTCCAAAATAAATTAAAATGTTGATATGTCTCCTATAGCATACAGGGTTGCCACGATGCCTATTTTTTCTGAATTTTGCACTAATATATTTATAGGATGATCTCTTATAGTGTATTTCTACGATCATTTAATAGGAAATCTTTGTGTGAATAAGTAATGGTAGTGTAGGTGGGGTGGGAAAGGGGGGGAGGGCCGTAGAAACACTAGCACAGCTACCAAATCTTCCGTTCTTTCCCCAGAAGACTTTATACGAGAAATTTTAAATTGCAATTTTCAATTTATTAAAACAGAAAAAATAAATATGAGATTTCATGTGAAAATTGTTGGTGATGAATCAGATTTTTAATATCAAAGGTGATAGCTATGCTATAGAGACTATCTTGTTGATGTAAGTAATATATATATATATATATATAATAAAAAATGAAAAAAATTTCCTAAAATTACCATTCATTGTTATTTTATTTGGAATTTCTAGATAGTTGTGTTTAATACAAATATATCAAATATTAATATAATTAAAAAGATATTGTTTTTTATGAAATATTATTTTTCAAAGGGAAATTGCCTACATATAACTCCGATGACAATGCTCACAGATTAACGGTCACAGGGATGAGGTCTTGGACCCCCAACACCAATTAAAAACTTGTCTTATAATTTTAACCCACTTCCTATGATCCGATTTAGCTGAATTTCTGCATACAGGTTTAACTCCAACGGTAACACATGCTTAAGCAGTAATGGAATTAGCTCTATAGGCCCTATAAACCCTTAACCCTCAACTCCAGTTCAATTTTTTTTTTTCGAATTGTAACCCACTTTCTATCATCTGACTGAGCTGAATTTTTGTATATATGTAGGGGAGACCGGGGCTAATTGGCATAGATTTTGGTTTTCGATTTTTCTAATTTTTTGTGCAATACTTAGAGAAATTCTATTAATTCCTCATAAAGCTTAATGCTTCTCAAAGCTTAACTTCCTGGCTACAAAATCAGATATGACACATCAATTATAAACGTGTTTAATTAGTTTTCAGCCCGTAATAATATTGTTGTAAAAGTTATCAACATTTTTGCGCGTAAAATATAAGCAGACTCTAGTCGATGAATGCATTATATTTAATGGCTAACAGCTCGTAGATAGAGCCCATAATGATATTGTTATGAAAGTTCTTCACATTTTTTCATATAAAAAGTAAGTCTTAAAGACACATGCAGTTTCTAGTCGACCAATACATTTAATGAATTTACCATTTAATGAATATACAGCCTGTAGATATCGCCCATAATGAACTTGCTTTTTCGACATTTCTTTGTGTAAAAAGTAATCCTTAAGAATATAAGCTGGTTCTGGTCGACAAATGCACTGGATTTAACCCGTTAGTAGTCGCTATCAACAGCGCCACCTATTACAGATTGCGAACTTTTTATTTAACTGTCACCAATAATTTTAAGAAGTGATGTGATCGACGTTAAATCGATTTTATTCGCGTTTTCTGTATATCAAATGCTACTTCTAAAAATTTTTGGTGGCTATTGAATAAAAAAATCTGGAAAAACTGAAGTATGGGCGGCAAATCGACCAACTAGCGACTACTAACGGGTTAATGATTATTCAGCGCGTATATAAAGCCCGTAATGGTACTGTTATGAAAGTTTATATTTTTGCGTGTAGAAAGTAACTTTTAAAGACTTATGTAAGTTCTAGCCGAAGAATGGATTTTACTTAAGGAATATTCAGTCGTAGATAGAGCCTGCAATGACATTGTTATGAAAGTTACCTACATTTTTGCGTGTAGAAATTAATTCTTAAACGCACAAGCAGGTTCTAGTCGAGGAATACATTTTATTTAGTGAATATTCAGCCTGTAGATAGAGCCCGTAATGATATTCTTAAGAAAGTGGTCGATATTTTTGAGTATAGAATGTAATTCTTAAAAACATAAGCAAGTTTTAGTCGATGAACAGACTTTAATGAATATTCAGCCCGTAGATAGAGCCCGCAGTGATATTGTTAATATTATCTAAATTTTTGCGTGTAGAAAGTAATTATTAAAGAGATAAGCATGTTCTAGTGTATGAAGGCATTTTATTTAATTAATATTCAGGAAACTGTTGAATAAAACCCTTTTTTGTGCTATAAAAATCAATAATCAATGAATATTCTTGAAAGAATCCAATGTAACAGTCCGTCTTACTACAGAAATAAAATAAACACTGTTAATCACATTACAGAGCAGAAATTTTGCTAATTCTGGAACAACTGAAAATTTCGAAGTCTGAAGGAAATTTGAAATCATCGAGAGTATTGTCACAGTGGTTTATAGAATTTTCGAGGTAATGATTCATTAGTTTCTAAGCTAGAAACTAATAAATAATTACAAAATGTTCTAGAGCTCGACTGCCATTAAGTCAGGGTTTCCAAACTTTTGTAATCCTTAACTGCCACTTTTAGCTTCATTCGAATGCCTAATTTGATGCTGAGTCAACGCCCACCCTCGTGAAACTAAAAAAATTACTATCTAATTCCCTTTTTCCAGGTATATCATATAGAAAGTAACACATAAAAATATAAGCATGATTTGATCTGCAGTCATCAATAATCACTGTTCTTTTTTTCTTTTATAGCCAGTCACTTATAGAATTTTTAAAGAATTTAGTTCTGCACTATAAATCATTGAAAGTTTCCGGAAAATTCCAGAACTCTGTTCTTGTTGAAGTTAAAGCTTCCAAACGTTGGTAAACCTAAACTACAAATTTTCGCCAAAATCTGTAGCTAAGTCGCCAAAATCGATGCCAAGACCAACATACGTTTGCTACAAATTTGGCGGCTTGGTGAGATTAGCGATCAAACTTGGCGACAAATATTGTTTCAAGATAGCAAACCTTTTCTCAATTTTATAAAAATTAAATGTTTTTGTAAAACGTGTCGTTTCTTGTCACTAATTTTCGCCGAAGAGAACAAAAGTAGGCTATCTATACTCGAATAATTTGTATTGAACTCGAGCTGTTCATTTGGTATTGAGAGATTCTGTAATAACCCATGGAGCACTATTCCTGAAAAAACTACTATATTTGTCTCCGCGGTATATATAATCCAATTATCGTGACTTTTGTGGGTGGAGTAGCTTTTTTTTTGTTTTTGTTTTTTCTTTTCCCTTGCTTATTTTCAGGAATTTTCGTAGGCTGGAACAAATTTGAATGTTTTCATAATAATATATATATTCCAATGGGTGTATAAGGAAGTTATGTGGTGCGCACATCAGATGTTTTTAGCTACTAAAACGCACAAAATAAAAATTTAAAGTGAAAAAAAAAAAAAAAAGCCCTAAAAAGCATAAAGGAAAATTTATTCTTACATGCTAGAAAAGAAATAAAACTTCAAACAATAAGAAAATTTTAAAGAGAAATATAGATATTCCATTTTTGCAAGAGATGAAAAATCTTATATATTAAAAATATTTTTAAAAAGCATTCGAGAACAATACTTTTTTCTTATATGTATTTTTTACATTTTTCGGTCATACTCTATGTCTTTGAGCTTTGAAATTTATGGCTTTACGAATATTTATACAAAAACAAATAACTAAGAATATGGTCTACAATACTTTTTAAATATTTTGAATATTTAAAAATTTCCATCTCTTGCAAAAGTGAAATATCTGGTATATATTTACAGAATTGTCTCCGTGTTGAAACTTCCATTTCTGTATAGCATGTCTTTGCAAGAATAAATTATTATTTTATGCTTTTTAGAGCTCAACAATAAAAAACTTCTACTGTTCAAAAATGTTTTTTTACTACTTTTAGGACAAAATAATATGTTTTTAAAAGTGTTCTTACAAATCTACTCAGCTTATTTAAATTTATCGCTATTTCATTTTTTGTTTAATTACACTGAGGGAAAAAAATACCACTGTCATCTAGAACGAACAGGTGGGTCCTTTTCTAAAACCCTAAACTAGAAATACAGATTTCCAAGCTATGAGTATAAGTTATCCATTACACTGAGAAAACATTGTATAACTGACATCTAGAATCTAAATTGTGGCTCTAGAAAAAATAGTTCCATGTCATCCTCATAAATTTCTTATAAAAAATGTTCTAGTCCCCTTAGAAAGCGAATTCTAGAGACCTCTATTAGAATTCTTGATCGTTTGCCTATACTATCGAGGACAAACCTATTTGAAAATATCTCCAAATAAATGTGAATACAAGAGGCGGGATTCAGCAGCTATAATCTTGGTTTATACCCCAATTCTAGAAAATTAAGCGAAAATTTCTCGTGATACAAAAGATTCAGAATATTCAGAATATTGTTTCACCATCTAGAAATGTGTAGACTAGAAATTTTCGACCATTTCATTTATTCAGTTTATTGGCGTGCCTTATGCACATAGCTCGGAAATCTATATTTCTAGTTTAAGGATTTAGAAAATGACCGTTTATTCATTCTAGATGAAGACGGTATATTCTTTTTCTCAGTGTAAACAGGAATTTATCAAAAGTCTTCGTTGGTTTTTTTATGGTTTCTAATAGAAATTCTCTACATATAAATCTAAAGAATTTGAAAAAAAAAAATGAGGGACCTTTAACATATAATTCATTTGCTTTTATTTTACATTACAAATGCATACAAGTTTTATTTAAAATAATTCTCAAAAACAACTATATTTTTAATTACATTGGCAAAGAAAACATATTACTAGATTTTCAATTGACAAATAACTAAACTCTTTCACCCTTGAATGGATGAAATATTCTGTCAGTTTAAAATAAAACTTTTATAAATGATGAAGGGTTTCACAATGCATGACGTGGATGTAGTCCAGTGAATTTCAAATAGTTAAATGATAATAAATACTTGAGATAAAAAGTGATAAGAACAGAAATGAAAATCAATAACTGCATCCGATACTTTATATTGAAAATGATGCAAAATAAGAAAGAATTTAGTTTATAAAGTACGAATTTGAGATTTTTAAAATAACAGTTTTCATTTATAAAAAAATTTAAGTGTTTAAAGTGTACGAAATAGCAGTTGCTGTTGAAAGTTATGAGCCGTGAGATTTCGAGAAACAAGTGAAGTCCTTATGAAAAGATTGTGTTTTATAAGTTATGAAAGCTGCAAAAATGTATTTATTTTAAAAAGGATAGTTTTTATTTTTCCTTCAATTATACCTGCAAACTATTTCAAATTTTAAAAATCTGCATATATATATATTAATTTTTCCCTTCATAATATTTAAGATATTCTTCGCTAACTTTCGAGATGGTGATTGGTAAAGTATCATATAAGTATTGTTAAACAAAAATTTTCTATGTAATTTTTTTTTTTTTTAATTCGAATGGGCAGAACTTCCCGGTAGACCTAATATATACAATGCATTGCATGAATATAAATGCACCTTAGCTTTAAGAACTAGAATGGTATAGAAGTATAATGAAAAAAAAAATATGAATAGGTGACACTTTGATGCGAACTGTATGTGTATGATTTTTATTAAAATCACACAATCAACTGATTGGAAGAAAACCATATTTATTGAAATTTTATTTTTCCGACTGAGTGAAAATAATGCCTGGACCGGGAGTCGAACTCCGGATCTTTGACTTACAAGGTCACGGCTCTACCAATTGAGCTATCCAGGCAGACAACCGGTCAGCATTACTCACTCAGACAACCTTTAGGCAGAAACATCAGGCCTATCATGTAGATAGCTCGACAGAAATAAGCCGCAGGTAATAGAAAACACCATTAAACAATGGAAGAAAGAATTATAATAGAATTTTAATTTCCTTTCTTCCATTGTTTTGGTTTCTCTCAGAAACCAACCATTTTACATAACTTTTCGGACAGTTCTGTTTACTTATATAAATAATTTAAAGTTGCATGTTATGACTGAGAAGGATTATAGTAAGTTCATGTGCTATCATTTAAGCGAAATATTTTTTCTTTATTTTTAAAATTGATACAATTTTAGAAAATTAAAATGACTTCTATATCTGGCTTCATCTGAAATAGCACTTTTTGGATATTGCTGTAGTGCTGCCATGTAGTGCAAAAAGAATGAATAAGAATTTAATATTCTAAAACACTTTGTAAAAATACTGAAAAATTGCTGAAAAAAAAAAGTGCAATGTTTGTTTCCTGTGCGATACCAATGAATGTCGGTACATACAACACATATCGTGAAAAAATGCTTCCGTGACAATAAAGTTCTGGGTTTGACCTCAAAAAGCCCCGATTTAAACATAATGGGAAACGTATGGGGTATTCTGGTTCGCCGTGTTTACGTAAACGGAACGCAGTTTAACACGAAAGATGAACTAAAATCGACCATTCTATTAGCTTGGAAGAGAATCAGCTTGGACGACATCATGCCACTATATCAGTCAATGCCATGGCGTTTACTGGCGGTTCTAGAAGCCCATGGTGACTTTACAAAGTATTTGATACAGTATTTGTTACTCAGTTATTTACTTTTTACATGTGCGTTTAAATGCATGCAATATGTATTTTTGTCATGAATTCAATAAAATTATTTTCTAAAAAATTATATTGGTCTTTCATTGTTTTGACTCATATTTTCATTTCTTGAATCATACACATACATTAGGTCGAATTTCGAAAGACATAAGGTAAGAGTAGAAAATGAACATTTCCTGGATTTTCTGCAATTTTTTAAAATATCACTTTCTGGAATTATGTGAATATATATATATATATATATATATATATATATAAGTATGTATGTGGGTATATATCTTTATATACATTTTTTCTTTTTAAATAATTTATATGTGCTAAACATTTTGCAAGTATGAATATAAAGTTTTTCTTTCTTTTCTTTTTCTTTTCTTTTTTTTTTTAGGACTGAGGGCCTATTAGCCTCAATCTGGGATTTTTGCGTTGTCGTTTTCGATAGTTGGACATTTGTCGAAATCTAAAATTTATCGAAAATATAATTGAATAATTTGAAAGCGATGTTATAATTTGAAAAAAGAAAAGAAAAAAAAAACTAATAGTCCTCCGTCCTAAACTAAATTCTGCTTTTGCCAGAATTTTATCAAAATCTTTTATTATTATTATAATTATTATTGAAAGAAAAAAAAAAGAAAATTAATAATAATCAATATCGTTACAAGCGATATCGAAAAAGTTTTTTTAATAATTTTGATTTAGGATATAAAAAGTGCGCGTGAAATAATATGAAATAAAAATGAGTAACAAAAAATGAATTTAATGATTTAATGTTTTTGTCTTTCGGGGGCTGCTCATGCATATAAAAAATGCGTATTAAAACGAGTCGAAGAAGGAAGCGAAATAAGTATTAAGTTATATTATTATAAATACGATATATAATATGATACGATATATTAGACCTATCGTCCAGGGTTAGTAGGCACTTTCGTTGAAAGAAATAGTTTGTTCGTTCGGTGCAACTTGCACATTAGTCCCGTGAGGTACAACTTTCACATTAGTCCCTTGAGGTACAACTTTCACTTTAGTCCCGTCAGGTACAACTTGCACATTAGTCCCCTTTAAATATAGTTTTTTTTTTTTTTTGGTAAAACAGTTAGTAAGTATAGTTAATTTTATGTATTCGTAAATTTGTAAATAAATTAAAAATTTAAATAATAAAGCCAGAGCTGTAGCATCAATGTTTGGCTAGGCGCTTGCTGCTGTGACACTGCTTACACCACACTTGCTTCTTTTATGAATAAATCATTATTTGAATTTCTTAATAAGTAAGTCAAAATATAAATGTGTAAGATTTCTAAAGCATCTGATTTATTCTCTGCAACTTTTATATTAGTTTGTTTAAGGAGAAAAAATAGCCCGTTACCGTTCATTGGTTTCAATGTGAAAACATAAATTTCTGGAAAATAAAAAAATGCTATTTTTCATTTGTATATTTATGATCAGTGGTGCGTCTAAAAGTCATTTTTTAAATTAATATCACAATTTTCAAAAGGAAATATGTAGTGAACTTTAAAGGGTTAAGAAGTAAATGACACTAAATAATGAAATAATCTAATGCATAAATTTTGAAGTTCATAAGAGTTTATTTAAAAGGGAAAAAAAAATATGTGAGTTACTTTTCTATATTTCTATTGTTTATATTATAAGCGAGATAAAATTTTAAAGTTGTTGTAACATTGCGAGGATCAAATGAAGGGTTGGTGGCCTAAAATGTTTCTAGCTGGCAAAACGCTCCAGATATTTCTTTCTACCAGACAGAAAGTGTTATCTACAGGGTAACACATAAATTAATTATACCAAGTCAAGAAAAAGCAATGGCGGTATTCAAGCGATAGCAGTATTACGCGTCTGAATAGAATTTTTTGAAAAGGAGGGTTTTAATATAATATCTGTCATAATGTAAGTACTAACTTTCCTCTTTATGTAGGTATACAGACTTTCATGTATAGAAGTACGACCTGGTTTAATTATTTTATTTCATTATGTATTGTCCTAATTACTTCAATATCCTTTATTTGCCGATAAAAAAACCAATTTAACGTTTTTTTTCTCTTTTTTTTTTTTTTTTTTTTTTAACGAAGGATTATTTTTCCCTTTGATGATAGTAAAATGATTATTTGGACACTTTATTATTATTATTTTTTTTTCATTGCTCAGTTTGGGTTTAAAATAGATTATACTCCCGACTATCCGGTCTAATGTGATGGGAGGGTAGGCCGCCGGATACGAAGAAAGCCGGGTGAGCCGGAGTTCTATAAATACTTACTTATATTCTCCCCCCCCCCCAACGCTATTATATTAAAAGCACATATTACACGTTTTAAGATAAATCTTATATGTACAGTTCACACCAGCGTTGCCAGATGTCGCCTTTTTTTTTTTTCTTTTTTCTATTCAACAGTCACCAATAATTTTGAGAAGTGACATTTGATATACATAATAGACTATCAATCTTCGAAGTGATCAGCCAAACGTTACAAATAAAAATTATTGGCCACTATTGAATAAAAAAAAGGGGGCAAATCTGGCAACCCTGGCTCATATAGTTTCAAAACAAGCAAAACATTGACTAGAAAGTAAGTCTAATTTTTATGAGTAAATCTTATTTTGTTGTTTAATAATAAATGATTGCACAAATGCGAAAAATTATGCCCAATATAAACGAGTCAAAACTTACAGGTTTTAGTTTTTTTAAAAGTTCTCGATAAATGACTGATTTTCCCTTTTAGCTTTTTTTCACGACCTAATGTCCCGCCAGTTACGCAAGCAGATAATATCAACTGGCGTCGCTTTCTCTTACTGACTAATATACTGAAGTGCTTCCTCAATCGTCCTGAACCCTTCCAAATGTGCGATGTGATTTTTCCTGCCATCCTCCTGCTCTTTTTCTTCTATTACTCCTCCCTGTGTTATCATTTATATATTATCGTTGTCAATTGCTTCATTAATTTCGACGTTTTCCATCCATTTTCTAATGCTCTCTGCAGTGGCATCGTCAGATCCCGACGTATTTTTCCGGAACGAAAGAAGATTATCGTTCTCATCTTCCATTTAAGTTTTCCACACAGGTTTATGTCCACCATCATGATAAAAAGAATATTCCAAGACATTTCAAGTGTTATGTTTGGAATTTCTTTCCATACTTCTGCCACCCATCATGATAAAAAGAATATTCCAAGACATTTCAAGTGTTGTATTTGGAATTTCTTTCCATACTTCTGCCACCCACCTTATGACAACTAGCATATCAATCTTTTTCAGAATAGTCATGTAGTCTTTATATTCTTTTAAACACCTTTTAGGTCTGTTTGTACTCAAGTTCTCCTGCTCTAATTTCTAATTTTCTTTTTCTGATTTTGCTCTTCTTCTTCACCCTGGCCGTACCTCCTTTTTTATTCTCTCTTTCTTTCTCTCTTTCTTCTCACTTCGTGTTTCTCAATTCTACCCCATCCCTTGAAAAGAGGTCTGCTCTGATTTTGCTTTCATGTAAATACATATTTCATGGCAAAAATTTCCATTTTGGGAGCTACGTGTGCTGCTGTGTGCAAAACTTGAGTGCATGGCACGTATGTAGTACACGCCAGTTGCAACGTTTTTCATTTTCCAAAACTAAAGGCAAAACTGGTGTACAAACGATAAATAGACAATAAGACTTCTTCACATACCATAAATTTTAAGCCAGCACAACCGCTTTCGAAAGGACGTAGCTTTCCTTCATCAGGTGCAAAAAGCACGTGCTACTGCCTTGGAGGCAAAAGCAAGTCTTGCTTTTGATTAAAATCTTGCTTAAAATTTATGGGGTTCTTGCTTAAAATTTATGGTGTGTGAAGAAGTCTTATTGTCTATTTATTGTTTTTCATTTTATTTACTAGGCCAGATAGTACGGAGGATCGTATAGTCGCGAGCTGTATAGACGGATGTTATATATATGTTTATTAATATATATAACGTTTATCATAGTTATTAATATATGTTTATAATGCAAAATATACTGTAAAACATATTAACAAATGGCCAAAATTTTATTAAAACAGTTATGTTATTTTACACAAGTTTTTTTCCTTAAGGGGTAATTTTAGCAGGGATGGAACACGGGCGCAAAATTCATACCACTATCAATGTAAGAAAATTTTCAACTTCTTAAATCAACGATAATATAAGTCGAGAAATTTCTTAAACGGATTCCGGTATGAATTCTGCGCCCGTGTTTCATCCCTGTTTTAGGCCACCTTCTCCTATTTACGAAAAATTGAAATTTCGGTTTTATGAATTCAGAAATCAAGCATTTATAAAGAAGTATATATTTCCTTCTTCCTGAAGACTGAAATCTCACTTAATATATCTTCATTGTATAAGGTAAAACAAACAGCTTTCGTATATATATGTAATTATTTGAACTTTTATGCGAAGAATACTCTTCTTTAAGTTCATGTGGTTCAGACGACGATATATTAAAACCCGAATAAACTACTACGTCAGAAATGCCAAAAAAAATATTTGAGATGCATACAGCTGTTTCGGTAGCCTTAAGCGTACCGTCTTCAGTGCAAAAAAGAATTCTGAATCTGGAGAAGTGCTCATATATATAGGAGAGGGACCGAATTTGAATAATCTACAACTATTTTGAAACAATTTTCTTGTAAAACATTAACGGCTTATTTGAAATATTATCGACAGCAAAAACTATATTTCTTAAACACTAATTCACAAATAATCACACGCACTTTTAGCATTAAATAAAATAATTTTTCCGTCTGCTTTGAATAAAATAAACTTTTAATTATGTTGAAGGGATTTATCGCATGTGAAATCAAAACATGATTTTCATGTAAATGGAGACTTATTATTCCTTAGAAAATAATTTCCCTACTTTCAATACGTCAATATCAATAAAGCATACTTGCCAACATACTAATTAATATTCCGCAGTATTGTTAGCCCCGCCTTTTTTTTCACACCAGTACTTTTTTAGAGTATTTTTCTCCTTATTTAATCGTAATTGAAATTGGAGAATATTACTCTAAAAATTTACTGGTTCGAAAAAAAGGGTGGGACAAACAATACTACGGAATAATAATTGGGATGTTTGCAAGTATGATAAAGCAATGTAAATGCATTATATTTCATATACGTATGGGGACATTTAAATTTTCAACACTTTTTGCAATAAGTTAATTCTAATGTGTTTTTAATGGCTTCCTTTGAATAATCCCTTATATTATTAAAATCTGTACGCGTGTGTGTGTGTGACTGTGTGTCTGTCTGTGTGTCTGTGAGAAACGGCTTGACGCAGCTAAGGCTCCGCCGCTAAAGGTCGCACGGACTTCGAACAGGTACCGTCGGACAGAGAATTTATCGCAGATCAGGGTTCACTAATTTACTAAACGATGCGACCCTAATTAGCGGAGATATTAATTAAAACGCTGACCATTGTCTACCGAAAAATGACCCAGAATTCATGATTAAATGCTTAAAAAGCGACATTTTTACGGAAAAAGTGGAAAATAAATTAGAAATATCAGTCGTATCGTTTCCCTTATATTATTAAAATCTGTACGCGTGTGTGTGTGTGTGTCTGTCTGTGTGTCTGTGAGAAACGGCTTGACGCAGCTAAGGCTCCGCCGCTAAAGGTCGCACGGACTTCGAACAGGTACCGTCGGACAGAGAATTTATCGCAGATCAGGGTTATCTAATTTGCTAAACGATGCGACCCTAATTAGCGGAGATATTAATTAAAACGTTGACCATTGTCTACCGAAAAATGACCCAGAATTCATGATTAAATGCTTAAAAAGCGACATTTTTACGGAAAAAGTGGAAAATAAATTAGAAATATCAGTCGTATCGTTACAAACAAGATACCATTGGAAAGGGCTTTTTTTTTTCAATCCGATGGTTTAAAAGGCTTATCGATCGGACAATTAGATTTTTTAAAATTAACTAAACTATAAAAAAATGTTGGCAACGAATCACAAGAATGTTATCTTTGCAGACATTAAGTCTACAGCAGTCTTCAACGGAAACACATCTGGTATTTAATGGAGTCACGTGTTTCGTAGTGCGATTAAAAATTACAATTTTCTATTTTCTTCAATTTTTCAAATTTTACACATTTTATTTAGTATATAATATTTACACCACAAAACAAACTTGCATTTCAAATTTCATCGATTTTCGTCAATAAACAAAAGATTTACATTTTAATTGCAAATTAAATTTTATCTTTACACGCCGGACATTTTTGCAATATTCTAATACGCGTATTTTAATTTCTAATTACGATTGATTTATTTTTTATACATCATACGAAAGATATTTTAAAGTTCTTTTACATAATTCAAAGTTTTCAACAAATTTACACGTTTTGAGGTCTCCTGAATCAGTGTTCTTTCATGGCGCTGTAATATTTTCAAATTTCAATATTTCAATTTCTAATTATGATTCAATTATTTTTAATACATCATTCGAAAGATATTTTAAAGTTCTTTTAAATTATCGAAAGTTTTCACCAGAATTACACGTTTTGAGGTGTCCTGAATCAGTTTTCTTTTATGGCGTTGTAATATTTTCAATTTTCAATATTACAATTTCTAATTATGATTAAATTATTTTTAATACTTAATTCGAAAGATATTTTAAAGTTCTTTTATATTATCGAAAGTTTTCACCAGATTTACACGTTTTGAGGTGTCCCGAATGAGTTTTCTTTTGTATGTCAGATACTAATTATAATAATTTCATAAGTAATACATCATTAGAAAGCTTTTTTGATTTGGAATCGAACAGTGGAATACAGAAATTTCTACCGCCAGATGTCGCTGTAATTTTTTCAAATTTTAATATTTCAATTTCTAATTATAATTAAATTATTTTTAATGCATCACTCGAAAGATATTTTAAAGTTCTTTTAAATTATCGAAAGTTTTCACGAGATTTACACGTTTTGAGGTGTCCTGAATTAGTTTTCTTTGTATCTCAGCTACTAATTAAAATAATTTCATAAGTAATACATCATTAGAAAGCGTTTTTGAATTGGAATGGAACAGTGGAATACAGAAATTTCTACCGACAGATGGCGCTGTACTATTTTCAAATTTCAATATTTCAATTTCTAATTATGATTAAATTATTTTTAATACATCATTCGAAAGATATTTCTTTTAAATTATCGAAAGTTTTCACCAGATTTACACGTTTTGAGGTGTCCTGATTACGTTTTCCTTTGCATCTCAGCTAATTGAGTTAGACCGTTCAAAATTGGTATACGTAGGTTATTTAGGAGGGGCTGAAAGGGTAAGGAAGACATAGGCATGCACCGCGCGCGTATCCCCTAACTTGTGCGCGCAGCGCGCACGGGACTGCGCGGCCGAAGGCAGTGGGGACCAGGTCCGACTTTTTAACCGATGAGAAATGATTTTTTTCATTTTCTTTTCTTAAGAATAAAAATTTGATTTGAGAAGGAGTATATGCGCGCAGCGCGCGTATACCGTCACACGTGCGCGCGCAGCGCGCATGGGTTTGCGCTGCCGAAGGCAGTGGGGACCCGGTGTGAGTTTTTAACCGATCAGAAATGATTTTTTTTAGGGGGCACGAAGCGTCAGGGAAGGAATACGCGAGCGCAGCGCGTGTATCTGTGAACTTGTGCGTGTGCAGCGCGCACGTGACTGCGCTGCCGAAGGCAGTGGGGACCCGGTCCGACTTTGTACCCGATGAGAAATGATTTTTTAAATTTTCTTTTCTTAAGAATAAAAATATGACTTCAGGAGGAATATGTGCGCGCAGCGCACGTATACCTTCACACGTGCGCGCGCATGGGTCTGCGCTGCCGAAGGCAGTGGGGACCCGGTGCGAGTTTTTACCCGATCAGAAATGACTTTTTTAGGGGGCACGAAAGGTCAGGGAAGGTATACGTGCGCGCAGCGCGTATATCCTTTAAGTTGTGCGCGCGCAGCGCGCACGGGACTGCGCTGCCGACGGCAGTGGGGACCCGGGCCAACTTTTTACCCAATCAGAAATGATTTTTTTTAATTTCTTTTCTTAACACTAAAAGTTACTTTTTGTTTCTGTTACTGTTAGTTTTTTTTTCTTAAGAATAAAAATATGACTTCAGAAGGAATATGTGCGCGCAGCGCACGTATACCTTCACACGTGCGCGCGCATGGGTCTGCGCTGCCGAAGGCAGTGGGGACCCGGTGCGAGTTTTTACCCGATCAGAAATGATTTTTTTAGGGGGCACGAAAGGTCAGGGAAGGTATACGCGCGCGCAGCGCGTGTATCCCTTAAGTTGTGCGCGCACAGCGCGCACGGGACTGCGCTGCCGAAGGCAGTGGGGACCCGGGTCGACTTTTTACCCAATCAGAAATGATTTTTTTTTTTTTTAATTTCTTTTCTTAACACTAAAAATTACTGTTAGTGATTCATTAATTTTAGTGATTCATTTGAAAATACTGACACGCTAGCGGGCGAAGCCAGCTAGTATTTGTTATAAAAGGCGTTCGACATTTATCAAATTGAAAAAAGTTTTCTATAAAATTTTGAATTTTTATATTTAAAATCATTTCCTTGTTGATAATAATACAAATCTTTAATGGACTATTTGAAGTTTATTTTGAAAAGTTATGAATTTTTACGCCGAATTTTAACCAAATATTGAGGAAAAATAAAGAATAGCGTAATATGAGTAATTTGCTTTAAAATATATCTAAGGGAGAAATGAGCTAGTATGGATATTTTTTTTTCTTCCTAAAAAAAGCATATTAAATAGCATTTTTAAAAAAATCATATATACATTTTACGATAATTTGCATATTTATTTTCATTTTAGTTCATAAATCAAACGCTTTCGGCAAAATAGATTCTCAAATATGAATTTCTTTTCATTTTTTTTTTTTTTCCCCACACAAAACCCATATCAGAGGATAATGTGCCAGGCTAAATTTTTGAATAGACAATGTAATATGTTTCATAAAAATTTATGTAAAGACGTGGTACAATCAAATGTAACCTAAATAAAATAGACGAGTGTATGATAACAGTCCCTAACTATTGGGTTGTCCGGAATGTTAGCGCAAATTTTGAAGGAAGTTTGAAATACAACACATTTAAATGCTCCTGGATAGTATATTATAATATTTTAACATTTCTGTGAGGTCGACAATATAGAACATCTCCACAGTTCGTTTGAATTTCAGCTGAACCCAGCAATCTAAAGTTGGGACGGTTAAAGCACTTCGTCGCCAGTAACTCGGCAAAAGTTGAGGTCGAGTGAGTTTTATGTCACATGGTGCTGCAGTGAAAGAATTAGGTTCTGAGTGTTTGATGAATGGGAAGTGATTGTAAGTTTTAATGGAAATGAAGGGAAAGGATGTTTGTTAGGATGTAGTATAACATGGATAGAAAATTGGAGAATGGTAGCTGATTAGTGTGGAGTAAAGAGTTATAGCGAATTGGAGTTGGTGGTGATACTGAGTTTTCCTTTTTTAATTTGTACATATTAGGGTCAATATGAAAAAAAAACGATTTATCCAACATGGTCGACCCCGGGAGAATTTTTGTCGGCTGAAAAGCTTCGAAAATTTACTACTTTTTTGGCTTTTTTTGAAATATCTCAGAAATAGCTGAATTTAACAATATTTTTCTATTATAAAGTTTAAAGAGGATTAACTTTCCTACAATTTTCTTCATTACAACTTTTTTGTAGTACTAATAGCAAGCGCGTTACAGCCTCTTGAAAGTCGGCATTTTTTCTCAAGCTAATAAAATATAACTCAAAGAAATGGGTCGGTGCATGAACATTTATTAGAAAACGGAAAAAAGGAAAGGACACTTTCAGCTGTCTGACCTTAGGGAATGATATCTGCTTCGTAGCAAAGGAGGTAAAAAAAAAAGAAAACTGCCTTCCCCCCACACGCATACAAAAAGCTCTCCCTTTCCTCCCGCCTCTTCCCATCTTGTAGTATGCTGCCTCGGATGATCTATGTTAATCAGTTCAGTTCAAATGTGTGAACATACTTTTTCAACCCATGAGCGTTTTCTATTATAATAACCAGAATGTTTGTTTTATTTACGAAATCAGTTTGAATAAAGGTGAAATAAAGATTCTGAAGGAGAAAGGTATACAAAAAATCTGCAAAAAGTGCAATGCAAAACGTCAAAATGAAGAACATCGGTGTTTTTTGAAGAACCTACAACAAGTAAGAATTCACAATGCCTGTCACAAATGATACACCAATGAGCGAATGATTGCAGCATATGTACGTTGTCATACAACTGGTGATGGAGCTGGTCCAAACAGTGCGGTACATATCTTCCATCAACAACTGAAGGTTTCAGTTTTAAAGATCAGTATTTCTTGTGTGGAGAAGGGGATACTTGAAGATTTCTTTAAAAAACAGGAACGACTTCCTGAGCATGAAAGAAATTTTACCCACCATGCTATGAAACTGGGTGTGAAAGAAACAATTGTAAATGGTGCCGAAATTCGTGGGGATGAGTGAAGAAAAAAAGTATTTGAATGCATCGGAAATGTAAAAGGTTTAGTTGCTGTAGATGCTTGGTATCACAGGTTTTGTCAGCAAAAACTGCATTGGAGGCCTAAAAGTGAGATGCGACGAGGATACTACCCTGCAAGTAACACTGATGAAGCAATGGAATCAATTTACTCCTACCCTGAAAACGACTTGGAGGAGTGCCAGTCTCATAAAGTATTTGATTAATAAAATAGAGGGTGATTTTCGTCCTGGCATCAGAACGGTTACATCACGCCTTTGTAAAAAATATGGTGAAGATATTTTAATAGCCGAAACTGCCAACAAGAAAGCAGTTGCTTGCTTTCAAAATGTTGGCTGTAAAATACTCAGTGAAACAAGTATAGTAACAATGACTCTTATCCTCAACAGGAAAATGTATTGATTCCATCATTGGACGAGACTGAAGTAGATGATAAGCTATTCTAAGAGCTTTTGTAATTACTGCAAGAGGGCGAGGAACAATTTGAGGATGACACACCTTCCTTCTACCTCTGATGACTATTGAAATTTAAGAACCCGGGCTTTCAAAACAACCACGAAGAAAATAAACATGTATATTATACATTAATGTACTTTTCTTTATTTGTTTCAAGGCTAAATGATCTCCCTATAATTAATATATAAAGTAAAATTTCTACAATTTACTTTTGTAATGTAATTATTTGCTAAAGTTCTTCAAACAAGTTTGCCTATTTATGAAGTTCATTTTAAATTAAGATTGTATTTGTTATCATCCTCAATATTAATATAGCAGTAATTAATGTTTTTTACAACATTATGTATTATATTTAAATATCATTAATGTTTTATAATTTAATAAATAGTAGAATTAAAATATTTATGTATCAATGCATTGAGTTTTTGCTTATTAGCACCCTAATATTTATTAATTTACATTTATATACAAATGTTTTTTATTTTATTTTTTTTTCTTTGTGTGTGTTTGTGTGTTTATTATGTGTTGCAGAGGTAGAATACTATACATCGGCAGTTATTGGAGTCTGAGGATAATTGAGGAGCAAACATTCAAACCGTGTTTTCTCCAAAAATAAAAAAAAATGAGTTAGTGATTTTTCTGTGAACTCAACATTAAATAGCACAAAATTATACTATTATTTTAAACCAAAATAATTTTTATCACATTATAAATGCTCTTAGAAAGTTAGGGTTTCAATCAAACAGTGTTTCCTCCAGAGCCTGTTTTCAGTCAAACTGTGATTTCTCCAGCCAACCAGTCAGTACTGCTCTTTCTGGTCGCGTGACTCGTACATGTACCAGCTTTTATGTTTGTTTTTTTCGTTAGTTCTATCTTGTTTTCTTCATTTTAGAAGAGTGTACTTTATTATTATTATTTATTTATTTATTTATTTATTTTATTTTATTTTTTTTTTTCAAATGGAAGAATTAATAGATGGTGTATTAGTGAGTACTTCTGATTATGGAACTAGAAAAAAACAAAAAATTGGTGGGAAAAAAAAGAAGCGAAAAAGAAATGATATTCAGCACCTTTAGATAACAACATTTATGCTCCATGCAAACATTAATACTTTTTCATGCACTGATGTTAGACCTAATGACGTTAAGAAGTTTCGGGATAGACTTTACGAAATTCCGGACAAACAGCGACAAGATTCTATTATAGCCTCATTGGTTGTTACAAAAAATGTAACTCGACGTAGACCTAATAACCCAACCCAAAATAAATCGCAATCATTTGGCTTACAGCATGCATTTTCTGCTTCTTATTTTATTACTAGTAGCAGTGGTAGGAGAATTCCTGTGTGTAAAAACAATTTCATGGCTATAACTAAAATAGGTCGTACAATGCTAGCCGATATTGTTACTAAGGTACATGCTGGTGAACCTATTGCGGAAAAGAGAGGAGGTGATAGAAAAAGCCACTTAAGCATTAATAAAAAAAACAAGGTAAGAGAATTCATCTCAAACTTAAAGGCATCAGAATGACGTAGACAAACTTTTACAATTACTGTATGGTGAAGAGTGAAAAAATCACCCTGATTTTAAATGGTATAAAGATATCATTACTAATAACTTTCATGTAGAATATGAAGAAACAGAGGAAGCATAAAATTGCTTAAGTGAAGATATTGGTTTAAAAATTTAAATTTCAAATTGGCTTAAAAATTTTAGTTCTTCCCTACAAGTTGCATGATGATTTTTCAAGCGTAAATATTTAATTTAATTTAATAATTACATAACAAAATCTGTTCTGTTAATTACTTTATTACATTAAGAATGTTATTTCATCAATATTCGAGCTACATACTTTTTCATTAAAAAAATGTTTTGTCCACATTGGAAACATTCAAAACATGTTTTCTCCTCTGTGTTTCGGTCAAAACATGCTTTCTCCACATTGGAAACATTCAAAACATGTTTTCTCCTCTGTGTTTCGGTCAAAACATGCTTTCTCCAAATTTCAAATACATTTTTCTAATTAACTCTAAGTTTATTAGGTAAACTAGGCCTACAGATCTTCCTAGTAACCAATAATACAACTAAACAAATGATAATTAGGGTCTAAGAAGGGTTATTTTTTAATTTATCAGTTTTTTGTGTTTTCTGAAAAATTGCATTCGAAGGAGAAAACACGGTTTGAATGTTTGCTCCTCAATTACTGTTGTTAGGCCAGAATTGTCAGTGTGTGGCCGAGGGGGGGGGAAGTTAGTAAAAAGGGGGAAGGGAAAAAATAAAAGGGTGATCGCCAATTTAAATTGGCTAACATATTTAATTCTTTTCAAAAATCACGATTATTTTAACAATGTATATGTTAAGAAAATAATCAAGAAAATAAAACAGCATTTCTTACAATATACGTTGTAAAAATATACAACTACATCTGGCATGTGTATTTCTGTATTATGTTTTTGATCACCAAATCCAAAAATCCCAAGGGCGACAGATATCAGAGCTATATCATTAAAAGTTGTTAAGCTTTCTGTAAATAAAGCTTCTAATTCTAATAATTACTGTATGTTATTTGTAAGGAATAATGCGCTTTTTTTACGAAGTTGAGAAAACTGTTTATTTTCAAGAAGCTGTTATACGCTTGCTATTAGTTCTACAAAAGAGTTGTAATGAAGAAAATTATAGGAAATTTAATCCTCTTTAAACATTACAATATAAAAATATCGCTAAATTCAGCCATTACTGAGATATTTCGGGAAAAGCCAAAAAACTAGTAAATTTTCCAGGTTTTTCAGACGACAAAAATTCTCCCGGGGCCGACCATGTTGGATATCTTGTATTTCGCATATAAGTACTAACATGTACAAACTAAAAAAACAAAATCTTCTACCCCACCTTTTGCAAGGTACATTGTTTTTATTGACTGGACTAATAGGGAGAGATATATTAAAGAATCAGCTTTCTAAAAATTCTTGCGTTTTCGCCGTTGCTTGCTCTCGCGTACTAAAACCATTGTACAGCTATTAATGTGATGGTTTGCAAACATGCCTTCTAAACTTACCTACCATACGGCGGAATTTCACCTTGGTAGCTTACAAGAATATTGACAAAGTACATCCGACAGAGCTAACAGCCTGCGCAATTGCAATGTCAAAAATATAAATAAGCATTGCTGTGTAAGAAAAGTGGTATGAATAGAATATTTTTTTTTCGACTGCATTAATAGTTTTATGTGGTATTTCTTCCATTTTTTTAAATATGTATTATTTTGCTAAAATTCGATAAAAACAGTAAGTAAACCACTTTATTTATTTATTTATTTTTAAATTTTAAACAAGTTTTATCATTAAAATGTTAAACATCGTGGTTTAAATTTTTGAATAGGTTCCTCAGCCGATCTCTAAGATTCTGATGAGCACATCTTTAAATAATCATGAATATAACTCAGGAATGTGCAACTTGTATTAAAGCTCAATTAGAGCACTATCTGAAACTTATGGGCGACTTTTCACGAAAACAGCTGAAATAAAATTTTTTAGTGACACATTAGACCAGACATGTATAGTAAAATAAAATTAATATAAATAAAAAATAATCTGACCTGTCTTGTAGGAAGGAAAGCAGAAACAAATACATTGATGAATGAAACTTATTTTATTAGCAAGAGAAATTCTGGGTTGCTTGAACACAAGCAAAAATGTGAATGGAATTTGTTGTTCTCTAAAGTCATAGTTGCCAACATTTTAATTTATTCCTGAGCATTTTTAGCCCCGTCTTTATTTCGCACCACTTTATTTTTATAATAATTTTCTCCAATATACAACTTCCATAAAATAAGAAAGTTTAAGTAAAAACATTGGTATGAAATAAAGGCGGGGGTAAAAATGCTCCGGAATAAATTAAATAATTGGCAACTGCGTAAAGCTTCCAAAAACATAAGTTTTTCCATAGTTCAAGAAATATTACTTTTTAAACCAATTGTCAGCTATTTGGAATTGAATAAGATGAAATTTAGATTAAATAGTCGTTTATACTTATAAATTGATGCACATAGCGCCAACTCTGTCTTTTTTTTTTTTTTTTTTCAACCAGTATTTGATAGTATTTATATTCTTGAATAATTTTCGTCATTAAATAAACTAAAATCTTATTTTCAGAAGGAGAGATACTAAAAAGTCGGAAAAATAAAGCTCATTGATGTAAGTTACGTATTTAGGAGAACTGTGATAATATCATATAATCATCCCAATGCTGTAAAATTTAATGCAAATGTTACATCGCATTAATTGTACAGTCGGAAAAAAAAAAAAAAAGCACAACACTCGACGTAACTTCGTTGCTAGTCGATGCACAAAAATTGTATATAATAGGTATCATTCGACGAGGAATTGTGAGAATTTCAGCAAATGAAGTGAATTTTTGAATCGGGGGTCGTCTACATAATAAAACGTGCACCAACTTTGATTTTTTCACTGGTTATGCCCCATTTCTATTTTATATTTTAATTCCTGGGATCGCGACAACGCGAAAAAGTATATTGGTTGTATATTTTTCTTACTTTTTCACACAGTTATAAGCGATCAAAATTTTCCAAATTTGAAGGTGCTAATGTTAAATTCATATTTCAAACTTTTATTAATATCTTTATTAAAAATAACTTGATCGATATATATATATATATATATATACAGAGCTGCCAACCTAATCCGGCAAATTGTTTGTACCGCCCTTTTTCTAGAACACTTAATTTTTAGAGTAATTCTCTGCAAATATATTTACGATGAATTAAGAAAACAAATACTCTAAAAATTAAGTGGTGTAGAAAAAGGGGCGGTACAAACAATTTGCCGGATTAGGTTGGCAGCTCTGTATATATTTATTTTTACGAGGTACAGTGAAAAAACCCAAACATAATCCATCATTACTTTTGATTCTCACAAATATTTTTATTTCTGAAAAATATTAATAAATGCATATTCATAAAAATTATGAGTTATGATCTATATTAATTTTTACATAAAATGAATGCTAATGCTGAGAAAAATTGCAGCTCATTCCAGTTATTAGTTTTCAAAATATAAATAAATCTTTCTTTTGGAGTGGTTTAGGGAGCCGTCTCTTATAAAGTTTTGCAAGAGATAACGACGCAAATCTTAAAAAATAACAGAAAAAATTAAACAAAATATTTTTATTTTTTATTTGCGGATAAAACAATATGACAACAACGTCAAATGCAAAGAAATGAAACAAAATTCGTTATTTTTAGACATTAGTGTTAGCATCAAGAATTTCTGTTTTCTAAAGAAGACAAGCCCCGCCTTTCATCGTTCTTCAAAGCAAAACAATACAGAAAAGTAAAGTAAATATGACTTTGCGTATTCATGTTAAACCCCTTACTTTACATTGACAAAACTATAAACAAGTGGTATTTAATTCATCAATTACTGGCGATAAATTTTGAATCCTTTAAATGAACACTAGCAGAAGAAAAAAACTAAATAGACGGGGTCTACTGTTTAAAATAGAAAAAAAGGTTGAATGTAAAACTTGCCATAAAAAAAAAAAAATAATAAAATAAATAAAATAAAAGAATGGAATTGGAATGCAAAACAGACTTGTAAAATCGTTTCCTAACTACCGTCATAGTTAAAGGCTTATACATTTACTTCATATATTCCTTTATTTTATTTTATTTTATTTATTTATTTATTCATTTATTTATTTATATATATATATATATATATATATATATATATATATATTGTAAGGGGGCGGATTATTATTTTAAGGATACTTTAGTCTTAAAAATTTTATAAATATATTTTAATTATATACATATTTTTTTAATATATTTTAACTTTTATATATTTATTTTAACACTGAAGTGAATCTGCGTCACCAATCGCGAAAGCGTTAAGTAAGAAATTATATTTTCATAGAAATTGTAAAACAAATCGTACAGTTCCAAAGAATTCTACTGACCCAAAACTGGTAAGTGCGATTAAAATTGCTTATTATTTACTTCATGAAACCTTACAGTACTTTATCTGAAAATATATAGTTTATGCGTTGTTGTACACATATAGCTATATTATTTCAGTTCGTATATTATGTCACACCTACGAAAGAAAACTTAAGATTTATTGGTGATCAGTATAGCCATGATAGACAATTTTTAATTTCGAAATATTGCACTTTTTCTAAAGAGTATTGTTTGACTAACTGTAAGCGTAATGTATTTAAATATACCTAAAATCAAAGATTTACAATTAAGCGTATTCACTGCAATGGAGCAATGGGCAGCGTACTATGTCATGGTTGTGTCATGGTTACGTCACTGATCGATGACAAAACCATCTCGTGTCGGAGGTACCTGAACTACTCAGGCTAAAACTGCGCATGCTCGAATAGATTTTGTTTACTCGCGTGATGCTCCATATTTAAAATTAAAATAGAACTGTGTTTCAACGAACACAACTGTTAGAACTGCGTTTCAAAAATAATATCAGACTACAGAAAATAATATCAGACTTTTCCCCAGTGGCGATCTAAGGGGGGAGGGGGGGGATAGGGGGATTAAGCCCCATCCCGCAAAAAATAGTACTCACATTCACAATTGTAAACTTTTCATTGATCTGGAATAACATCTTGAAAAATATTAGCCCCCCCCTCCCAAATGTTAAGTTCTGCATCCGCCACTACTGCCTTGAATAAACTCCTTTTAACAAATTTCAAAATAACTGCTCTTTAAATGATATAACAGAACTGATACGGTTCACAACAGATGAGTGTAAAGGGGCAGGATAGATTGACTATAAAGAACTGGGTGCTAAACTGTTATTTGAACTCACTGATAGGAGTCAAATTATACAATTTTTTTCACGAAAATATTTCTTTGTGAAAAATTTTGTCATATTTAATCGCAAAAAACTGCAAAAACAATTATATAAAATTTCTATTAAAAATTTCCAGTTTAAAAAAAACGTACAAGTTGGCAGCTATGCCTGATCTTGCAATACCAGATAAGGACGTTATTGCTACTTAAAATCTATCCTTGCGTATACTGTTTGAGGTAGTACATAATACATATAGTACAGTCGGGGGAAAAAAACGCAGCACTTGATGATATTTCGTTATTAATTGACGCAGAAAAATTTAATAGACACCATTCAACAGGAAATGAAATGCACTTTCTGAAAATGTCGTCGAATTTTGAATTAG
Source organism: Salticus scenicus (assembly GCA_963930645.1). NCBI lineage: Eukaryota > Metazoa > Arthropoda > Arachnida > Araneae > Salticidae > Salticus > Salticus scenicus. Next base: position 62,077,046 of record OZ005659.1, on the reverse strand, counting down.
GGGTCATCTACATATTAAAATGAGCGCCAATAGCAACACCCAATTTTGCCTTATATTCGAATTTCTGAGAGTCTGGCAGTGCGGAAAAGTATACTGTTTGTATACTTTATCTTTAGTATTCATAGAGTTATGATCAAAAATGTGTTAGGGGGCTATCTCTAAATATAGAAAAATAAAATTATGATCCTACAAGAACTGGACAAAATTATACTGTTTCACACCGGAAATATTTCAAGAAAAAAAGTGTTATAAAAAGAAATAAAAATATTAACACCTTTGCAGTATCTTAATTATCATGAATTTAGTTTTTTGGATATCTATATACTTTAGTACTTTTTTAGATACTTTTAGGTATATTTAAATACATTACACTTACGATTGGTAAGACAATACTTTTTATAAAAGTGCAATGTTTTTCAATTAAAAAGTATCTATCATGGATATACTGATCACCAATAAAGCTTAAATTTTCTTTCGTACGTGTAACATAATATACAAACTGAAATAATATGGCTATATATATATATATATATACAACAACGCATAAACGAAATATTTTCGGATAAATTATTGTAAGGTTTCATAAATATTAAACAATTTTAATAGCACTTACCAGTTTTGGGTCAGTTGAACTCTTTGGAACTGTACAATTTGCTTTATAATTTCTTGAAAATATAATTTCTTAATTAACGCTTTCGGGACTGCTGACGTAGATTCACATCATTTGAAAATCTGTAACAATGTCAGTGGGCGTTTCTTTCGTAATTTGTGTGTTCCTTATTTCTTAAGCATGTACCCAGTGTTCATATTTTTGCAATAAAATATACTATGAATAGAAATATATTAATTAGAAAGAATATATTTATAATGTATATCCATCTGTTATTTTATTGTGGTACAGAAAATTTGTTTTGAAATATTTTATTTTGAGAGCATTTCAAACAGTAAACCCCGCCTATTTAGTTAATTATTTTTCTTCTAGTGTTCGTTTAAAGGATTCTAAATTTATCACCAGTAATCGATGAAGTAAATACCACTTCTGTATATTTTTGTCAACGTAAAATAAGTGGTTTAACACGAATACTCAAAGTCACATTCACTTTTCGTTTCTGTATTGTTTTGTTTTGAAGAACGATAAAAGGCGGGGCTTTAGAAAACAGGAGTTCTTGATACTAACACAAATGTCTAAAAATCAACATTTTTGTTTTATTTCTTTGCATTTGACGTTGTTGTTATATAATTTGACCCTTAAATAAAAAATAAAAATATTTTGTTCAATTTTCTCCGTTATATTTTAAGATTTGCTTCGTTATCTCATTCAAAATTTTTTAAGAGGCGGCCCCCTAAACAGGACTGCCAACCATCTCATTAATAAGCGTAGACTTGTTAACGCCCCTTCAAAATACGCCCCTTTTCCCACACCACTTTATATTTAGAGCAATTCTCTCCAAATACTGTTACGATTAAATAAGAATGAAATTACTCTAAAAAATTACTGGTGTACAAAAAAAGGCGGTGACTAAAAGTACTACGCTTCATAATGAGATAGTTGGCAAGCATGCCTAAACCACTCCAAAAGAAAGATTTATTTATATCTCGAAAACTAATAACTGGAATGAGCTGCAAATTTGCACACCCATATTTTTCAGCATTAGGATTCATTTTATGTAAAAATTAATATAGGTCATAATTCATAATTTTTATGAATATGAATTTATTAATATTTTTCAGAATTAAAAATATTTTTCAGAATCAAAATTAATGATGGATTATGTTTGGGTTTCTTCACTGTATCTCGTAAAAAAAGAATTATATCGATCAAGTTATTTTTTGTGAAGATATTAATAAAAGTTTGAAATATGATTTTAACATTAGCATCTTCAAAATTTGAACGCTTATAACTCTGTGAAAAAATAAGCAAATTATACAACCAATATACTTTTTCGCATTGTCGCGATCCCAGCAATTGAAATATAAAATAAAAATGGGGCATTACCATTGAAAAAATCAAAGTTGGTGCGCGTTTTAATATGTAGACGACCCCTAATTCAAAATTTTCGTTCATTTTCTGAATCTACTCTTAATTCCCCGTCGAATGATACCTATTACATTTTTGTGCATTGATTAGCAACGGAGTTACATCGAGTGCTGCGTTTTTTTTTTGTTTTTTTTCCCCGACTGTACATAGAGTGTTAAACACGACTACATAGCTTCCAATTTTTTTTTTTTTTTTTTTTAACCAAAAATTTTAAATAGAAATTGTTTTTATTTTTTTAAACAGTTTTCTGAAATTGATTCAAGTGAAATTTTATTTAGAAAATGAGCAAATTGGCAGCTACCAGATTGTGAAAAGTACTTGTTTAATTAAAATTTTTTTTGGAGGAACGCCTATAAAAAGCTTTTTTTTACTTCGGAATATTGTAACAATCTCCCACCTGCAAAGTTTTAAGATACCAGTAAGCTGAAAAACATATTAAATGTAAAGGAAAGTCTTACCACGCAGGTATTTTTTCTTGACATTTCCACTTGAATTTTATCACTCAATTGCAAAAACTGGCACCAGAAATTTCACATAATTTATAACATTAAATAATATCATTGATTTCTTCACCTCTAAAATTGTTCGTAATTTCTGGCGGCAATTCATTTTATATCAACGGAATTACCTTGATCGTGAAAGGTTCAAACCTTATAAGATAAAATGCAAGTGACAATAGAAGGATTAAATGTTGGTGTAATCAAGTTTAACAACAGTGATTCCTACGCAGATTAGTTGACTAGTACGCATCACAAATTAACATTTACGAAATTCAATATTTATTATAGCGGCATATTGAAATGTGTCAAATACTTTAATGCATAAATGTTTACAGATTTCTGGTACGTAAATTTCATATTTGATTTAGTTTTTACTCCGTTAATTTTCAAAATTTTAATTCCTCTTGCACTTATATATATCATACAAAAGTGAATCAAATATAAACAGGAATTTCTTTCGTATGGCCACTAATTCGCCGGGAAGGGCGAGATCTGCTTCAACTGGTAGCTGGAGATGTCAAGTAATTACCTACATTGCAGTAAAAGCATTTCCTACCGTGCTTTTGCTGGCGTCACAATGAGTGAACAAGAGACTAACATGTTGTGTAACACGTTATTATTAAACGGAAAATGTCAAACAAGTCGAAATGAAGACTTGAAGCACAATTTGGGGAGACTAGCCCAACAAAAATCAAAGTGCACAAATGGAATAATGGTTTCTAGCTATAAAGCAAAGCTAATCGTTCAGCTGGAAAGACTCTTCATAGCAGTGTTTCAGAAATTCAAAGAAATTTTGAACATCGACTTTCTCAATGAGCATCGTACAAAGCTGCCTACTACTGTTGGCTATTAGAGAAGACAAAGCTTGGATATCGAACGGAAAATCCGGTCATGTTTCCAATAAAAAACATGATTTTGCCTTACAAAAATCCCAGTCCTCACACACAGCACAGTCAACCGAAAAATTACGTGAGATTCATTGAAAAAAATATAGAGCATCCCTCCTACTCTCCTGAACTATTCCCATGCAACTTTTACATATTTGGGCTCTTGAATGAAGATCTTGAATTTGACAATGATTCTGCTGTTGAATCATTCAAGCGCAATCATTAGGAAATTTACCCTCGACTTTTTTATGAAGATGGCATTTAAAAAGGTCTAATCTATAGGGTAATAAATCAATAATTCGGAATAAACTAAAATAATAGCATGTCTGCTATTTAATCATGACACATTAGGTAACAAAAAAGGCGGAAATTTCGCATCCTTAAACATAGGTGAAAGTCTTCAGCGTCTTTGGCATCACTGTTTTTGTTTAGAAAAATGTTGTGTGTTATTACATTAATATTCTGTGATTTAATAGGGTAGAGATTATTGTTAAAAAATATCGGTGGAAGAGTTGCGTCAAAAGAGGGAAAACGTTCCCCTGTCCTTAAATTTCCTTAAAAATGTGCAGGATGCATGACCTCTAGTCTCAGCATGCCTTTTTGTGAGATATTCATTTGATTTGATTTTTTACTTGAACTTATTTACATATAATAATTATTTTTGCCAGTTGCATTGTTAATCCTAAAGAAAGAGAATGCATGCAAATAAAGTAAATTAGAAAATATGAGAGTAGAAAAATGTTACTATTCACAGAATAAAAGAGAATCTATACATATAATTTCTTCACAGTAGAAAAAAAAAGGATATGTTCTCTTAGCATCTACTTTAACTAAAATACATTATTACTGTGATTTAAGAGAATAGAGATTATTGGTAAAAAATATCGGTGGAAAAGTTTCGTCAAAAGACGGAAAACGTTCCCCTGTCCTTGAATTTCCTTAAAAATGTGCAGGATGCATGACCTCTAGTCTTAGCATGCCTTTTTGTGAGATTTTCATTTGATTTTATTTTTTACTTGAACTTATTTACATATAATAATTATTTTTGCCAGTTGTCTTGTTAATCCTAAAGAAAGAGAATGCATGCAAATAAAGTAAATTAGAAAATATGAGAGTAGAAAAATGTTACTATTCACAGAATAAAAGAGAATCTATACATATTATTTCTTTACAGTAGAAAAAAAAAATGATAAGTTCTCTTAGCATCTACTTTAACTAAAATACATTATTTGTTTAATAATTAAAAAACCCATAGATACATTAATGTAAAATATAAAATATATGCATAAAATAATTTCTATTAATAATGTCACTTGCATTTGAATAGATCAGAAGCATTTGAACAGAAAAAGTATGATCATTACGTAGTTGCTCTCCCTTAAATATATATCACTGAACATTTTTCTATTTTTATCTCTTATCTCGATGCATAGAAATATATAGAAAAGAACATCCATTGCCGATTTCTTCCAGAACGATATTTAATGATGTGATATTCTATGGAAGTCTCTAATAAGGTGCGGAAAAGATATTGTAAAAATGGTTAGTGGCATGTAAATCAGTAAATCATATTTGGTTAAATAGCAAAGAGTAATTTCAAGACGTAAAGCTTCTTTTAAAAACCAAGAAGGGATAAAAAGGCCATGTTCATAACCTATCGTATGTTTTTATTTTTTCTGCGGGAGGAATTTTTATGGAATGATTAGCTGTACACACACACATGTATAAACAGGGTGATTCCGAGGTCATGAGACATACTTGGAGGGGATGTAGAAAACATCACAAGGATTCAGAGCTATGTAGGTACCCATGCCCCCAAACTTCATTTTAACCCTTTAGGAACCAGGTGATTTTGCGGGGGATATGGGCGTGGCACTCCTACGTTGCTTTATTTATTGTTATTTATTTATTTATTTTATATATATATATATGTATATATATTAAGAGTTTTTACCTGGTAATCTTCACATAAAAAAATTAATTTTGTGTTTATCGATGTATATTATCGTAGTGATGGCAGTAATACGAACTTTCGATATGATTTTTCGAAATAATGGAGCATGCAAGATTTTAAAATTTACACAGTAGGCGGAGTTAGTAGTACACAGCAACCCAAAGCATCTAGTTCTTAACACTTTCGCGACGCACATTTTCGTCTTTTTAACAGTATGTTCCACCTCTGGGCTTTATTCTTTCAAGTTACATTATTTCAGAACAAGGTTTTCTGTATACATTTTTGTATTACATTTGAATATACATAATAATTATACTCTTTCTGATGAAAGTATTTTTATTCATAGTATTTTGATTAGACAAATATGAATATTGGGAATATTTTTAACAAATATAGCAGCATTCATATTGCAAAAAAAAACGCCTTCTGGCGGAGTTTCAGATTTCCAAAAAACGTGAATCAGCGTTAACGCTCGCAAAAGTGTTAATGGGCTAGAATGACGTTTGTGGGCATGGGAACTCTGAATCCTTGTGATGTTCTCTATCTCCCCTCCATGTTTGTGCCATGACCTTGGAATCACCCTGTATATACCAAGTGATCCAAAAGTCACAGAAAAAATAAAAAATGTATTACTCAAAACGTACTGACATGGGATATATATATTTTTTTTTTCAGGGGGGGGGGGGGTAACAAAATATTTATTGCCAAATTAGTTTAATTATTTTTTTTTATCAGATAGCGTTTTAATTGTAAAATTACTTTTTTTAAAGTCTGACAGCATATTCAACAACGTAATTAAGACTTTAATTGCCCGTGTGCCGACTGCCATTCCTTTAAATGACCGCCAGACATTGCACATCGGATATTCCTCTAAGATAACTTCAGTATTCGCAAAATGGCGTAATTTGATCTGGCGGATCTGTTTAAAATGTGAGAGAATTCTACGAATACAACACGATATGCCGAAGAAACATGAAACTAATATTCTGTCTTATATATTAAAAAAAAAAAAAAAAAATCTCGTGCATTTCTGTACATTTTAGTGAAAACTGCATACAGATACAGTCAGTACGTTTTGAATAATATATTTTTATATTTTTCTGGGTCTTTTAGATCACCCGGTATATATATATATATATGAAAGAAATATGCGACTATACTTCAAAGAATTTCCTTAATTTCCTCGCCGGTTTCACAAATTGAAGAATGTATGCTAGGGTTCCTAGACCGTATTTTCCAAGAACTTTTCGATTGTTTTTTCCTAGGAATAACTTTCTTCTCAAATAAATAGATTTAAAACAAAAATTGGTATGTAAAATTCCTGTGATATTTCTGTAAAATACCTATAATATTCCTGTGATGGAAAATCAAGAACCATGGTCCCCTGTATGCGTCAATACGTAACAGAGTATTTTTCTCATGAATCAAAAAATAAATACTTCTTTTGAAAATTATGTAGATATTTCTAAATGTTTGTTGTTTTAAACTCAAGGAAGATGTTTTGTGATATTTAAATGTAATTATTATCTTACAGCCAAAAGAAAGCCATCCCTCCCTACTATTTTTGCCGCAAATTAACATATAAACAGTCTTGCTAACATTTGTAATTTATTCTCGAGTATTTCTAGCTCTGCTTTTATTTCACAACACTTTTTTTTTAGAATATTCTCCCCCCCCCCCTAATTTAAAACTATGGTAGATTACGATGTTTATCACAGAAATGTAGGTCAAATTAAACTGTTTCTAATGTCATTTTGAACTGTTCAGTGTTGCCAGATCAGGGATCTTGCCCACGTTTAGGGTCTCCTGGAGACTTTTGGGGGGGAATAAATACTCGTGGGGAATTTCGAGAGAACCTTTTAAATCTGTGGAAAGTTTCAATTTTTTTGTCTTAAATTGGTCTACCTCATAACTTTACAGCGTTGACAACTGTAGGAATTTGTCCCTATGTGTAGGAACTTTTAATGTGTAGGGACAGTTTTCTTTAATATGTACAGATTTTTTTAATCCTTCTTTCCTGGATATTCTCAGGATATCCTGAGGTTGAAATAAATCCTAGATGCATCCTCAGCTTCACACAGATTTAAAAAATTTCCGATAACTAGTCTGCATTAAAGTTAATTTGTACATAGGAATTTTTTCAAAATTGAGCTTCATTTGGAGAAAAATTTCGGCTTCAATTTGCTAAATATTTATTTTATTTATTCATTTATTTATTTTATTTATTTATTTATTTACTTTTTTACTTTTTTACTAGAAATTGAATTGGTGATTTTTTTTTTTTTTTTTTTTTTTTTTTTTAACTCGTGATTTGGTGAAATTTGAAAGCCTGTTTGCGGAAATTCACTGTCGATCATCTTGCAGCATTGGAACTGTTTCTAATTTATATTTATATACAGTACTTGTTATCTGACCTTTCATCTGTAATCTGAATTTGTTATCTTCAAATACTTTGTAAGATAGATTTCTGCGAGTTTCTTATTACAATATTTTTAACAAAAGTGAACTCAAAATTTATCCGTAAATATTTTAATTTTCTATAATATATTTAATCTCTAGAAGTATGTCAAAAATTAATTTACGATATTAATACTTTTGGGAAGCTTTAATTGAATAATAAAATGAATTATTTCTGTTTTAAACTATTACAATTTATTATTAAAAACTTAGCACCTTTTTGGCTACCGGAAAAATTCAATAGAAATATTTATTTTATTTAATTAGTGAACTGTAGCGGTTTTCACCAATAAAGTAAAATTAAACTTTTTATTAAAATTTTCCGGTTGCCAAAAGGTGCTAAGCTGGCAAGTATAATTGGCGCCGTGCTCGAAGCTCACGTGCTTCAAGCTCACAGTAGGGAAATCGTGTCTGAAGCTCACATAGATTAGTATCTCGTGTCCCAAGCTCACAAATATATTTACCCCTTTGCCCCGACTTATCAACTTGACAGGTGGGATTAGATTAGACCGTGGCCGTAGCGCACGTAACTCGTATCTCAAATAGAGCAGGCGCACGTGACGTCACTGCGCCTGCTATTGTTTAGGCTTTAAAAGGAAAAACCTAATTCAAAATAAACATAAAAATATTTTTTTCTATAATTGATTATAGAAAGTAAGTAAGTAACTAAAATTATTTTACTTAAAAAAAACTTTAAAAGAAAGAGTAAATTAATTATCTAATAGCTAAGTGAATTATCAAAAATATAAATTTTAATAATAAAATTAGCTATGATTCCTTAGTACAATTTTTTCTGCTTTCAAAAGAAAAATTATCTAAAAACACTTTTAATATTAAAAGATTTTATTTTCTGTGAATAATTGTGAAAAAAGAAAAAAAAAAAAAAAAAGATAGTTAAGGATCTAATTAAAATTATTTTATTTAAAATATTCTAATAGAAAGACTAAATTAATTAATTAATTATCTAAAAACTAAACGTATTATAAATAATAATAATAATCAAATTAGCTTACATTGCTTAATACAATTTTTTCTGCTTTCAATAGAAAAATTTATTTTAAAATACTTTTAATATTAAAATATTAAAATTAAGTTAGTTGTAATCGCTGTATAAAATTATTTGAACTTTTAATTAATAAGCTGTGAAGTTCTGTTCTCCAAACTGGTAGACAGGAAGTGCCGGGTTCAATTCGAGGTCATTGTTGTCGACCCTCATGTTCTCAGTCGGCTTTACACCTAAACTACCATCACGAAATTATTATTAATATAAAAAGTTATTTTAATCAATGATTTTGTAAAAAATATAATTATTAATATATCATAACTAAAAACTAATTTAATTATCTAAAATATTTTTTAATAATTAATTTAGATTACTCAATATCATTTTTTGGGCTTTTAATAGAAAAACTATTTCAATATACTTTGTAATATAAAAAGATATCTTTTGTCATGATTACAGAACAAAGAAATAATTAAAATTATATTATTTAAATAAGCTAAAATAAAATTTTACATTAAAATATACACAATTTTACTAATTAAATTAGCCGAGCTTTCTCAAAACTATCCTTTAGTCCATTATTCGAATAATGTATTTCAAAAGACGTTACTTAAAAAATATTTTTTTTCTATTAATTATCGAAAATATTAAAAAATATGTAATCAGAATTTTTTAATAATCAAGATCAGTTGAGTTTTCTTTTTCAATATTCTTTCAATTTTTTTTAGCTGTTATTCATTTTTCCTTTGAATTATTATGTATAAAAGAAGTATTTAAAAAAGTTTATTTTTTCTTCTTATTTTTATTTATTTTTTAAGCTTAGTTAAAAAAGGTAATTTAATTTTTTAAAATACACATTTTTAATAATTAAATAGGAAAGATCCTTTGATACTATTATTTAGACTTTTAATAATAACTAGTATCGCCCAGTGGTCGAAACTCGACCATATTTTTTGCAAAGGCGAGGCAAAGCAAAGTTATTGCCTTGTCCTAAACGGAATGCAATTGCAACACAGCTGCGGCAATTGTTTGCTGATATTCACTTAACTGAATCAGCAGAGTTTTACTTAATATAACTATTTCTCTATGTAGATGTTAGCCTTTCCTGAAATGAGAGAAAATCGCAACGTGAAAATGCTCCTTTTTGTGTGATACAGCCCAGAAGCTAATAGGTGCCATGTCAAACCAAGGCCCAACCAAGTATCAAATTCTGTTAAATTAATTCGATTGGTTCATAAAGTACAGTGTTTGAACAAAAAAAAAAAAAAAAAAAAAAAAAAGATATTTTTCAATAATGGTCGAATTGAGTTCGGGAAATTTCAAAACGTGTAACTTTATCGAAAACCGAAAATCTAAAACTTTTCTGAATCTTATATTTTCTACTTATATATGCAGAGGAAAGAAAAATAAATCCACTTTTTAAAAAATAAAAATAAATAGTCAATTTCACTCAATTAAAATGCAAGGAAATCTCAAAACGTGTAAATTCATCGAAAACCAGAAATCAAAAGCTTTTATGTATCTTCTACTTGCTTCTTCTACCCACAAAAGCTAGTAATAAAGACACTTTTTTAAAAAATAAGTAGCCAATTTCAGTTAATTGAAACGTAAAGAAAGCTCAAAACATGTAAATTCAGCAAAAAACGGAAATCGGAATTTTTTCCGTATCGTCTACTTATACATGCAGCAGTTAGTAACAAATCCATTTTCCTTTTAATTAGTATATTAGTTGAATATTTATTGTTTAAATATCACCCTTTGAAATGAAATGTTTATGTTTACATTTGAAACTGGAATTTTGCCATTTTTTTTTTCTGGAGTTTTGTAATTTTAAATTAAATTTTATCAATTTTACAGAAAAAATAACTCAATCAAACACATGTAGACAGTAACTTATATATAACTATACCCAAATATCGGAATTAAAATCGGCAGATAATTTCCGTTATTTTTTAATATTTTTTTACAAAAAATCCAATGGACAATTAACGTAGAAAATCTTTTTGATGGCTCCATGGACAGACAGTGACGTCATCACTTCGCTTGCGTATAGTGATGCTACATTATACAAATTACTGTGTCTATGGTTTTATTTGAACTTTATGAAATTGCCAGATTTAACAACTTTCTACTTTTAGGTATTTTTTAATGCAAAGGAATACGTGTATAAAAGGGAAAAATGGGGGAAAATGCATAAAAAATTAATGTATTTTTAAATACCTTCTTGACATCGTAAGAAAATAATATTTGTATTCGCACCTTCCGGTTAACCATACCTTTGGAATGATACCATTTTCAACCCTCTACTCCCATAATTAATATGTCAAAAAGGGACAACAAATTTTATGCTTGCCTATTAATATATAGATAATAAAACTGTATTTTGTACTAGTTTCTATAAAAAAAAAAAAATCATATTACAAGCGAAAAATATTTTATGTTATTTATACAGAGGATAATTCAAACTTAAACCAGAAATCGATTTATCAATATGTTGATAATTTAGGTGTGGGTGTTATTATTATTATTATTTTATTTTATTTATTTATTTATTTTTTGCAGACTGTACCTTCGTATTGTAAGTTCCGATTTCTAGTTAAAAAATACTTACAACAATTAACTTTGATAACAAAGACATTCCACAAATTATGTGCAGTCTTATATATAATCTGTGAATTCTATATGAAACATATATAGTACTTAAGATTGACTTATTAAATAAAACTGCGTTAAATAAATACACGAACAAACATTTCGGGCCATTATTCCTGATATATATTTTTCATCCACCCCCGAAAGTATTTTTGTTAAATTTATGTAAATAAGCAGAAAATAATTTTATTTAATAATTTAATTCATAGTTCCTGCCTTAGTTCAAAAAATAACTCATTAACTGAATTGCGCCATCTTCCTCGATCTCCCCCCCCCCTTCCCCCTCTGCTCTTCGGAAAAAGGGATTAGTCCCTTCCCACCTGTCAAGGTGATGCGTTGGGGAAAGGGGTGAATATATTTGAGCGCTTGGAACACGAGATATTGGTGTATGTGAGCTTCAAACACGATTCCTCTAATGTGAGCTTTAGATACGTGCGCTTGGAGCACGACACCGTATAATTAAAGGAACTTGGCATCTTTGACTTAGCTCCACTGAAGGCTTCAGATAAAAGCTTACATTTCAATATAGAGAAAGTACTGGATTCGTGAAAATTTTGGACCTCCGTTTTTTGATGGATTTAAACGTTTTTGGATGTCCAGAACACGAATTAATAGTTTTTAGAAAATGTCTGTCTGTCTGTATCACTTTTTTGTGGACGCTATATCTCACGAACCAATGAATGAAATTTAACCAAACTTGGTATTTAACTGCACCCAGACATAAACTGGTGCTGATTATATTTGGGGATCAATTGCTCAACAGGTGGCGCTGTGATCGCATTTTATGCAAACTTTTAACATGGCAGTATAGGACAAAATTTCGTATAATTGGGCATAATGAGAGTTATTTTAAACTTGTGATTGTAAAATTAATATGAATTATTGATAATAGTAGTAGTTAACTAGGAAAAAAATTTTGTGCATGTGGGGCATCGGTTCCCCCCCCCTGGGGGGAAGTATCCCCCCCTTCGGGGAAGTAAATTTTCAAGATGGGTATCTTTCGAAAGGTCTCGTTGATAATAGCAATAGTTAACTAGGAATAAAATTTTGTGCATGTGGGGGCATCGGTTCCCCCCCCCCGGGTGCAAAGTTTCAAGATGGGTATCTTTCGAAAGGTCTCGTCAATACCTTTAAATCGAATGGTTAAACCATAAATCTGTGATAATTTGAAACAAAGTTACCCATTTTCTTTACTTAAAAAAAAAAAAAAAAAAAAAACCAAAAAAAAAAATTTTTTTTTTTTTTTTTTTTTTAACGAAATTTAACCAAACTTGTTATTTAGTTGGTTCCCGACATAAACTGGCGCTGATTACATTTGGGGATCAATAGCTCAACAGGTGGCGCTGTGATCGCATTTTACCTAAATTTTTAACATGGCAGTATAGGACAAAATTTCGTATAAATGTGCATAATAAGAGTTATTTAAACTTGTGATTGTAAAATTAATATGAATTATTGATAATATTAGTGTTTAACTTGGAAAAAAAAATGTGCATGTGGGGGCATCGCTTCCCCCCACTGGGGGGAAGTACCCCCATCCATTCGCGCTGCAAAGTTTCAAGATGGGTATCTTTCGAAAGGTCTCGTCAATACCTTTAAAATGAATGGTTGAACCATAATTCTGTGATAATTTAAAACAAAGTTATCGATTTTGTTTACTTTTAACAAAAAAACTTTTAACCAAACTTGGTATTTAGTTGGTCCCTGACATAAACTGGTGCTGATTACAGTTGGGGATCAATCGCTCAACTGGTGGCGCTGTGATCTCATGTTTTCTAAATTTTTAACATGGCGGTATAGGACAAAATTTCGTATAAATGTACATAATGAGAGTTATTTTTAACTTGTGATTGTAAAATTAATATGAGTTATTGATAATAATAATAGTTAACTAGGAAAAAATTTCTGTGCATGTGGGGGCGTCGCTTCCCCCCCCCTGGGGGGGAAGTACCCCCCGGGGGGGGGGTAAATTTTGAAGATGGGTATCTTTCGAAAGATCTCGTCAATACCTTTAAAATGAATGGTCGAACTATAAATCTGTGATAATTAAAACAAAATTATCGTTTTTTTTATACTTTTTTTTCGAATGAAAATCAGAAGTTGCGTAGTCGACGATATAAACCAGATTCTTCAGCGCAGCATTCGAATATGAAGAAATGTCACGGAATTGTGTAGTGCTGACATCTCGTGGCCAAAGCGGCAGGTACAATATCTTTGCATTAATCACCAGCCTATGAACTTCTGTATCTATTTGCTCATAAATTAAACAGATCAATGGTCTTCTGGGCATTACAAGAGCAACGAACACCTTCTATATCGAAACATTATGTCAACAGTTTGAGAAATAAATAAAATTCCGCTCACATTTGTTGTCACATAAATTAAAACTAAACTAAATATAAACTAAATATACTCATGCTGCTAAAAGGCAAATGATCAAAAAAGTATAAAGCAAAGAGTAATTTTTCCATGTGTCTTTATGATTCAGTTTTTTTTAAAATAAATAAAATAAGCTAAATGACGAAACGTATTATACAGCACCCGTTGTATTATACAGCACACGCAGCACCCGCTGTAATGTCGTTATTAATTGACGCAGGAACATCTAATAGACATACTTCAACAGGAAATTAAATGCACTTTCTGTAAATGTTGCCGAATTATGAATTAGTGGTTATCTGTACATTGAAATTAGCGCCAACTTTGATTTTTTCAATAGCAACACCCAATTTTGACTCCGAATTTCTGAGAGTCTAACATATAGTCTCACAAAGCATAACAATTCAAGGGGAAGTGACTATTTTCGAATCTGTTTATTTTGATTAAATCAATTTTATATTTTATTTTCAAACTCCATTTCTTTTATTATTATTATTATTATTAGAATTATACTATTGAAATATTTTAAAGCATTGAAGTAAGACAACAGAAATTCTATGATGAAAGTATATTAAAAATTATATTGATATTCTTAAAATTTCTTAAAATTTATGATTATTATTATAGTTATCTTGTTTAATATTATTTATCTTATATCATTCAAAAATAAATTTAATTTAAGTTAGCAACATAAATGTCTGTATTTCAAAACTGAGCATCATGTATGTCATCCAACTAAGGTAGAGGGAAAAAACCCAGCAAACAGCCAAACTAGCAAGTGGTTTGTGAGGCCACTGCTACATGTAGCATACCGAGAACAATGTATAAAAACTCAGAAGAGGCTTGATTTTTATATGTGCATGACTATGTCACAAAAAGCATTCTGAGAAATATAAATATGTCATTTGTGTATAAAAAAAATATGTCATTTGTGTATAGACAGAGGAGCCTATTGAAAATTTTTGCAAGGAGATTGACCGAGACATCAAACACCTGCAATGAAGGTCCTAGCCAAGTGAACAACATGAATGAGAGCTCTTAAAATACAACATAACAAATAGTTAAAGAATTATTATTATTATTATTATTTTTAAACAATCAGATAATTTATTAAAATAAAACATAGTTTTATTCATGAATCAACTTTAATTCTAATTTGCAAAATTCTGTTGCCTTAAAGATTTTTTTTTTTTAATCATTATTCTGCATCAATTAAAAATCTTTACTTTGAATTAACAAATCTTAAAAAATTTATTATTATTAATTCAATTACAATAGTAAAAGAATAGTCAAAATTTAAGTATTTAAAATATTGTATTGCAAAAAAAGTTATTTATATTATTATTAAGCTCATATGGACCAATGGCTATTACATTTTATTTATTCATTGAATTATTTATTTTTTTATTTTTATTTTTTTATTTATTTTTTATCAAATTTAATTTCTCTTTATGTATATCTATATACTTTGTTAAAATAAAATTTAGGAATATAATATAGAAATAAAATATTTAAAATCTATAATATTTATGAAATGGTAAACTCCAAATCCATAAAATAAAAATTCTCCCCCCTACAAAATTAATTAATTAATTAATTAAATTAATTAATTAATTATTTAATTATAATTAAAAAAATAAAGCAATATATGAAAAAAATTATTAAGCTTTTAACTATGACGGTAGTTAAGAAACCATTTTACAAGTCTGTCTTGATTTCAATTCCATTCTTTTTTTTTTTTTTTTTTTTCTATTGACAGTTTTTACATTCAACCTATAACCCCGCCTATTTAGTTAATTTTTTTCTTCTAGTATTCGTTTAAAGAATTCAAAATTTATCACCAGTAATCGATGAAGTAAATACCACTTGTGTATATTTTTGTCAACGTAAAATAAGGGATTTAACACGAATACTCAAACTCACATTTACTTTACTTTCCTGTATTGTTTTGGTCTGAAGAACGATGAAAGGCTGTTGTCTTCTTTAGAAAACAGAAATTCTTGATGCTAACACTAATGTCTAAAAATCATCATTTTTGTTTCATTTCTTTGCGTTTGACGTTGTTGTTATATATTTTGACCCATAAAAAAAAAAAAAAATAAAAAAAAAATAAAAAAATATTTTGATTAATTTTCTCAGCTATTTTTTAACCCTTTGCGGCGCAAGACAATTTGAAACATTTAAATTATACTGCCACCGGAATTCATGAACTAAATTAAACTAAAAGAAATTTTTAATTTTAAGGTTTAAAAAACTTTCCTTTTCTGATATGTTATAAACGTGAATTTTTGCTAAAATATTTCCGGGATGAATTTTTGCAGCTGGATCTTAAATTTTGCGTCCTCGTGGCAAAGACACCGCGCGTTAAGGGGTTAAGATTTGCTTCGTTATCTCATGCAAAACTTTATAAGAAACGGCCCCTAAACCATCCGAAAAGAAAGATTTATTTATATCTCGAAAACTAATAACTGGTATGAGCTGCAAATTTACACACCCATATTTTTCATGAAGAGTATTCATTTTATGTAAAAATTAATATAGGTCATACTCATAATTCATATTTTTTTATGAATATGAATCCATTAATATTTTTCTGAATTAAAAATATTTTTCAGAATCAAAAGTAATGATGGATTATGTTTAGGTGTCTTCACTGTATCACGTAAAAAAAAAAAAAAAAAAAAATGATATCGATCAAGTTATTTTTTGTGAAGATATTAATAAAAGTTTGAATTATGAATTTAACATTAGCACCTTCAAACTTTGAATGCTTATAACTCTGTAAAAAAAAAAAAGTAAAATGTACAACCAATATACATTTTCGCGTTGTCGAGATCCCAGAATTCAAATATACATACATACATATACATATATATATAAATGGGGCATTACCATTGAAAAAAAATCAAAGTTGGTGCGCGTTTTAATATGTAGACGACCCCCGATTTAAAATTTCACTATATTTTCTGAAACTACTCACAATTTCCCGTAGAATGATACCTATTACATTTTTGTGTATCGATTAGCAACGAAGTTACATCGACTGTTGCGGGATTTTTTTCTCCCGACATTACAGGCAGATTTAATAACCTGCATATTTCAACTAAAAAAAATTTAAGTGCAAAATTTACATACATAAAATGTAAAACGATGCAAAAATTTAAATATTTTTGTATGCCTTCTTGACATCATAAGATGCTTAAAAAAAAAAAAAAAATCTGAAACGCTCGTTAACCCCTTCCACTCCAGGGACGTACGTGCGTACGTCCTAGTGTTAATGGCCAATAATACCATGGACGTACGTGCATACGTCCAAAGAAAGTATACGATACTATTTCAAAATTATGATCTGGTATTTCAGACATTTACACTACAGCTAGCCTGGAGCGGAAGGGGTTAATCATACTTTTCGAACAACACGATGTTTTAGCCCCGCATTTCATTAATATTTGACTAAAAACGCTCGACAAATCTTATGCATTAAAATACCGGATGTCCAATGAGTATCTAGACATTTTAAAAATTCATAAAAGGTTGAAGAAATTGAAAGAATTGAAAGAACTTAACGCGGTTTGCAAAAAAAATATATATATATTCTCGTAAAGCGTTTTTTTTTTTTTTTTTTAAATATTTACTTGTTTATTTTTGTAAAAAAAAAAGAATAAATAAATAAATAAAGGGAGAAAAAATAAATAAAATTTTCGCCCATAGAAGATGCTACAGGGACGCATAATAAGAAATATGCAAATTCGAGCTCTATAAATTGCACGGTTTTATAATTAAGAGAACTTATTTCTTCTTTTGCCTCCTACTTGCGCATACATGTACTTTTATTTGTCATGCTTACTTGATAGATAGCTTTATTGGTGAAGATGTTAATCCTGACGAAATAACCGCCGACTGAAGCTGCAGTTAGTGTTGTTGTTTGTAACTCGTTTGCAAACTGTAATTTCTAATGATGGTTGTTGTTGCTGTTGTTGTCGTGTGCCACTCGGAAATTCCGAGCCCCGGTAGTGGAACTAACCGGATTTTTAAGGCATGAGGGGTGCGTCTTCCGTTATTAGGAGAGCCTCATAGGGAGGAAGTACGACTTTAGCTCCAGAAGCTGGTGAAAGATGGCAGCACCAACCAGACAACAGGAACACGAATTTTGATCCGGATCAGAGCGAGTTAAACCCATGTTCCGTACTCCCAGAGGTATAATTTTTGATGGGAACTTGGAGGACTTTGCGACCACGATGGAATTTAACATGCACCAGTCGCCATTAGCGTACTTGACGGTTTTCGGCCGGCTCCAGGACCGAACCCGCAATCTTTCGATCACGAACTCGCTGCTCTTACCAACCAGGCTACCGCGGCACATAGAATGGTAGACACATAGAATAGATTTATACTCCTGTAAACATTTAAATGCAAATAAATATAATTTTTCACAGAAATATATGATTTGCTCATGTACCACGCCCTCTATCGACGAAAATTTTAACAATTATTATTTTTTTCCCTATACGAAAACAAAACAAAACAAAAATGAATCACCATCACGCGAATAACTTTTTCGCAAACCGCTTTCAATTCTACTAATTTCTTCAACTTTTAAAATAGCTACACATACTTGCCAACCATCTCATTATGAACTGTACAAATTTTAGTACCCGCCTTTTTTTTCATACCAGTAATTTTTTAGAGTAATTTTATTCTTATTTAATCTCAACAACATTTGAAAAGGATTACTCTAAAATTAAAACGGTGTGAAAAAAGGTGCGTTTTTTCAAAGGGCTATAATAGTCTAAGAGCCAGCAACGTTTTCGAGAGAGAATTTTAAGAAAGCTGGTTCTTTAATATACCTTTCCCTATGCTCTCTCGAACAGCGTGCGGGCTACCTGGCTGCCAGTAAACGTTGCGTTTACTAGTGCGCATCACACCTTTACAGGAAAAAATATTGATTTTTAAATCATTTTAAGAAGAATGTTTTCTTTTTCACTAACTTCTAAACACTATTAGAAACATGAATTTATTATTGCCAGACATTTTTGTTATTGACAATAATGCGCCAGATGCCATTTTTTATAAACAAAAAAGAGTAAATTTCAAACCATTTTAGTATGTCTCCACTTTTAATATTATTTTACTTATATATAAATAAATACAAAATTAATTTGCCAGACATTAATTCGGTTGCTTACACAACAGCAAGACCGATTTATTGCTGTACAGTATGACATTAATGTAGTATCAAAATTCTTATTTTTATTTATAAATATTGTATTTAAATAATTACACTCTGTTTTTAACAGAATTAAGTATTTTCAGTCCATAATTGTGTCTCAAAAAAGTGATGCATCTCCATAGTCGTCATCATCGTCACTGCTCTCATTATTATAATTACCATCATCATCACCTTGCGTAGTGTTTTCTTTGTCTAGTAGAGTAGGTTCTGTAAAAAAAAAAAAAAAAAAAAAAAAATACGTGTGGCACTGGAGGACTGCCGCGGTAAAGCTATTGCATAGCATTTTCTATCAACTTATGCAATTATAATTATTTATTTAATTTATTTATGCAGTATTTTTTTTTTCTTTGATATTAATTCAAGTTTTTTCTTTGATATTAATTCAAGTTACACTTTTTGAGCGTGGTGACCGATAAGAAAACATTTTTTTTTCTTATTGAATAAATGAGAATGTATCCGCAATGAGAATATATCAAAAATATCCGCAATCGATTTGTAGGTATCGAAAACCTCGATATACCAAATTTGAATGATCTAACTCAATTTTTTGAGAAAAGGTATTTTAATAGGTTTTTAAAGGCCTGCAAGTCGAATGGGGATATTCAAGTTTTTTCTTTGATATAATTTCAAGTTACACTTTTTGAGCGTGGTGACCGATAAGAAAACAAATTTTAATAGAGAAAAGGTATTTAATAGGTTTTAAAGGCCTGCAAGTCCAATGGGGATATTCAAGTTTTTTCTTTAATATTAATTCAAGTTACACTTTTTGAGCGTGGTGACCGATAAGAAAACAAATTTTAATAGAGAAACAGTATTTAATAGGTTTTAAAGGCCTGCAAGTAGAATGGGGATATTCAAGTTTTTTCTTTGATATTAATGAATAAGATAATAATAATGATAAGAAAACAAATTTTAATAGAGAAAAGGTATTTTAATAGGTTTTAAAGGCATGCAAGTCGAATGGGGATATTCAAGTTTTTTCTTTGATATTAATTCAAGTTACACTTTTTGAGCGTAGTGACCGATAAGAAAACAAATTTTAATAGAGAAAAGGTATTTAATAGGTTTTAAAGGCCTGCAAGTCGAATGGGGATATTCAAGTTTTTTCTTTGATATTAATTCAAGTTACACTTTTTGAGCGCGGTGACCGATAAGAAAACAAATTTTAATAGAGAAAAGGTATTTCAATAGGTTTTAAAGGCCTGCACGTCGAATGGGGATATTCAAGTTTTTTCTTTGATATTAATTCAAGTTACACTTTTTGAGCTTGGTGACCAATAAGAAAACAAATTTTAATAGAGAAAAGGTATTTTAATAGGTTTTAAGGGCCTGCAAGTCGAATGGGGATATTCAAGTTTTTTCTTTGATATTAATGAATAAGATAACAATAATGATAAGAAAACAAATTTTAATAGAGAAAGGGTAGTTAATAGGTTTTAAAGGCCTGCAAGTCGAATGGGGATATTCAATTTTTTTCTTTTATATTAATGAATAAGATAATAATAATGATAAGGAAACAAATTTTAATAGAGAAAAGGTATTTTAATAGGTTTTAAAGGCATGCAAGTCGAATGGGGATATTCAAGTTTTTTCTTTGATAATAATTAAAGTTACACTTTTTGAGCGTGGTGACCGATAAGAAAACAAATTTTAATAGAGAAAAGGTATTTAATAAGTTTTAAAGGCCTGCAAGTCGAATGGGGATATTCAAGGATTTTCTTTGATATTAATAAATAAGATAACAATAATGATAAGAAAACAAATTTTAATAGAGAAAAGGTATTTTAATAGGTTTTAAAGGCCTGCAAGTCGAATGGGGATATTCAAGTTTTTTCTTTGATATTAATTCAAGTTACACTTTTTGAGCGTGGTGACCTATAAGAAAAGAAATTTTAATAGAGAAAAGGTATTTAATAGGTTTTAAAGGCCTGCAAGTCGAATGGGGATATTCAAATTTTTTCTTTGATATTAATTCAAGTTACACTTTTTGAGCGTGGTGACCGATAAGAAAACGAATTTTAATAGAGGAAAGGTATTTAATAGGTTTTAAAGGCCTGCAAGTCGAATGGGGATATTCAAGTTTTTTCTTTCATATTATTTCAAGTTACACTTTTTGAGCGTGGTGACCGATAAGAAAACAAATTTTAATAGAGAAAGGTATTTAATAGGTTTTAAAGGCCTGCAAGTCGAATGGGGATATTCAAGTTTTTTCTTTGATATTAATGAATAAGATAACAATATTGATAAGATAACAATAATGATAAGAAAACAAATTTTAATAGAGAAAAGGTAATTAATAGGTTTTAAAGGCCTGCAAGTCGAATGGGGATATTCAAGGTTTTTCTTTGATATTAATGAATAAGATAACAATAATGATAAGAAAACAAATTTTAATAGAGAAAAGGTATTTAATAGGTTTTAAAGGCCTGCAAGTCGAATGGGGATATTCAAGTTTTTTCTTTGATATTAATTCAAGTTACACTTTTTGAGCGTGGTGACCGATAAGAAAACAAATTTTAATAGAGAAAAGCTATTTCAATAGGTTTTAAAGGCCTGCACGTCGCATGGGGATATTCAAGTTTTTTCTTTGATATTAATTCAAGTTACACTTTTTTAGCGTGGTGACCGATAAGAAAACAAATTTTAATAGAGAAAAGGTATTTAATAGGTTTTAAAGGCCTGCAAGTCGAATGGGGATATTCAAGTTTTATCTGATCTACTTTATACAGAAATTTTACGCGTACAGCTATTCACTGTTGTACATAAATGATAGATACCTACCTATACACCTATATACTTTCTCACAAACAGCTGCTTACGTATTCTTCCGATTTCGGAGCAGCTCGTCTCGATCCGTGCGAGCTTCGTACAGCCGAAGACTACCGAAGTCTGCTGAACTGTGTTAGGATTTTTTTTTCGTTACGGAATTTTTTGATTCGGTCGCCGCGCTCAAAGCCCGCGATAAAAGCTATACAATAGCTTAAAAAAAAAAAATCATTATTAGGTTACTCTTTCTATTTGTTATTTTCTAAATATAATACTTTACCTTTTATAATAATGTCAGCAACTGATGATGGAAACTGCTCCCCAGCAAACCAAACAAAATCGTATTTATCATCGTTGATGACCCAACCAGAAGCTAACGGCGATAAAGATGTAGGATGTTTCAAATGAGCGTTTCTCCAAAACTTTGTCACGTACCGCTTTTGAACCAACAAGGTTGATATTGAAAACCTACTGGGATTTCCCCTAACGCCGGTACCGTCATCGATGTGTCATGCAGATGGTACTATTTGTAAAACAGGCTTCCTTGAACTGTGTATTTTTTAGTTCACCAGCACAATTATGAAGACGAATTTGATTAGGTCTGATGGAAACACTACTGGCTGATTCATTGCGATGTAAACGTTCACAATCTTTTATGGAAGGTGTGAAGTACTGATCGAACACAATGTGAATGCGAGATGATTCAAGTTGTGAAATCATTTTGAGAAATTTCTTCGATATGCCACCGAAAGTTTGCGGTACTTTTTTCATAAGGTGTAACATGAAGAAACCGTCTAAAATACTGATATCAGAACATAACGATTGCTGATTGACACTGCTAACTTTCTTCTCGAATACTTTGACTAATTGTGCTGTATCTGTTTTACAAATACTACCATCTGCATGACACATCGATGACGGTACCGGCGTTAGGGGAAATCCCAGTACGTTTTCAATATCAACCTTGTTGGTTCAAAAGCGGTACGTGACAAAGTTTTGGAGAAACGCTCATTTGAAACATCCTACATCTTTATTGCCGTTAGCTTCTGCTTGGGTCATCAACGATGATAAATACGATTTTGTCTGGTTTGCTGGGGAGCAGTTTCCATCATCAGTTGCTGACATTATTATAAAAGGTAAAGTATTATATTTAGAAAATAACAAATAGAAAGAGTAACCTAATAATGATTTTTTGTTGTTATTGTTACAGAACCTACAGTACTAGACAACGAAAACACTACGCAAGATGATGATGATGATGATGATGGTAATTATAATAATAAGAGCAGTGACGATGATGACGACTATGGAGATGCATCACTTTTTTGAGACACAATTATGGACTGAAAATACTTAATTCTGTTAAAAACAGATTGTATTTACTTAAATACAATATTTATAAATAAAAATAAGAATTTTGTTACTACTTAATGTCATTTTTTCCTATATCTTTCAAGAAATTATTTAATTTAGTTACAATTTGATTTTTATGATTTAAATATGATCCATAAACAATCAAATTTTGATACTTAAAAAACGTAATTTTTCCCTGTCTTTAAAAAATAATTTTTTTAGCTATTTTTTATTATTTTGATAAGAATTTTAATAATAATGCTTTTTTATTCTCATAATCGAAGAACTGAAAAAAAAAAAATACTTAGGATACTTTAAATAGTGTAATATATTCCTGTTTCTCTTCCGCCTATCTACTTTGCCGCTATCTCTCTCTAACAACTGGCACAATGGCGCGGTACTGTACAGCAATAAATCGGTCTGGCTGTTGTGTAAGCAACCAAATTAATATCTGGCAAATTAATTTTGTACTTATTTATATATAAGTAAAATAATATTAAAATTACAGACATACTAAAATAGTTTGAAATTTACTCTTTTTTGTTTATAAAAAATGACATCTGGCACATTATTGTCAATAAAAAAATGTCTGGCAATAATAAATTTATGTTTCAAAAAGTGTTTAGAAGTTAGTGAAAAAGAAAACATTCTTCCTAAAATGATTTAAAAATCAATATTTTTACCTGTTAAGGTGTGATGCGCACTAATAAACGCAACGTCTACTGGCAGCCAGGTAGCCCGCACGCTGTTCGAGAGAGCATAGGGAAAGATATATTAAAGAACGAGCTTTCTTAAAAGTTTAGTGTTTTTGACGGTGCTAGCTCTCGTACTATAACCATTGTACGGCTATTAATGTGATGGTTTGCAAAAGTGCCTTCAAAACTTATCTACCATACGGTGGAATTTCACCTTGGTAGCTTACAAGAATATTGACGAAGCAGACCTACAAAAACCAAACAGTCTGTACAAGGTCAAAACTGTAAATAAGCACTGCTATGTAAGAAAAATGGTATGAATAAAATATTTTTTTTCGACTGCATTAATATTTTTATGTGGTATTTCTTCCTTTTTTTTTTAAATTTATATTCTTTTGCTAAAATTCGATAAAAACAGTAAGTAAACCACTTTATTTATTTTTAAATTTTAAACAAGTTTTATCATTAAAATGTTAAACATCGTGGTTTAAATTTTTGAATAGGTTCCTCAGCCGATCTCTAAGATTCTGATGAGCACATCTTTAAATAATCATGAATATAACTCAGGAATGTGCAACTTGTATTAAAGCTCAATTAGAGCACTATCTGAAACTTATGGGCGACTTTTCACGAAAACAGCTGAAATAAAATTTTTTAGTGACACGTTAGACCAGACATGTATAGTAAAATAAAATTAATATAAATAAAAAATAATCTGACCTGTCTTGTAGGAAGGAAAGCAGAAACAAATACATTGATGAATGAAACTTATTTTATTAGCAAGAGAAATTCTGGGTTGCTTGAACACAAGCAAAAATGTGAATGGAATTTGTTGTTCTCTAAAGTCATAGTTGCCAACATTTTAATTTATTCCTGAGCATTTTTAGCCCCGTCTTTATTTCGCACCACTTTATTTTTATAATAATTTTCTCCAATATACAACTTCCATAAAATAAGAATGTTTAAGTAAAAACATTGGTATGAAATAAAGGCGGGGGTAAAAATGCTCCGGAATAAATTAAATAATTGGCAACTGCGTAAAGCTTCCAAAAACATAAGTTTTTCCATAGTTCAAGAAATATTACTTTTTAAACCAATTGTCAGCTATTTGGAATTGAATAAGATGAAATTTAGATTAAATAGTCGTTTATACTTATAAATTGATGCACATAGCGCCAACTCTGTCTTTTTTTTTTTTTTTTTTTTTTTTTTTTTAACCGGTATTTGATAGTATTTATATTCTTGAATAATTTTCGTCATTAAATAAACTAAAATCTTATTTTCGGAAGGAGAGATACTAAAAAATCGGAAAAATAAAGCTCATTGATGTAAGCTACGTATTTAGGAGAACTGTGATAATATCATATAATCATCCCAATGCTGTAAAATTTAATACAAATGTTACATCGCATTAATTGTGCAGTCGGAAAAAAAAAAAAAAAAAAAAAAAAAAAACACAACACTCGACGTAACTTCGTTGCTAGTCGATGCACAAAAATTGTATATAATAGGTATCATTCGA
Source organism: Salticus scenicus (assembly GCA_963930645.1). Lineage (NCBI taxonomy): Eukaryota > Metazoa > Arthropoda > Arachnida > Araneae > Salticidae > Salticus > Salticus scenicus. The sequence continues at coordinate 62,051,610 of OZ005659.1, read as the reverse complement.
CGAGGAATTGTGAGAATTTTTGCAAATGAAGCGAATTTTTGAATCGGGGGTCGTCTACATAATAAAACGTGCACCAACTTTGATTTTTTCACTAGTTATGCCCCATTTTTATTTTATATTTGAATTCCTGGGATCGCGAAAACGCGAAAAAGTATATTGGTTGTATATTTTACTTACTTTTTCACACAGTTATAAGCGATCCAAATTTTCCAAATTTGAAGGTGCTAATGTTAAATTCATATTTCAAACTTTTATTAATATCTTCATTAAAAATACTTTGATCGATATATATATACATATATATATATATATATATACAGAGCTGCCAACCTAATCCGGCAAATTGTTTGTACCGCCCTTTTTCTAGAACACTTAATTTTTAGAGTAATTCTCTGCAAATATATTTACGATGAATTAAGAAAACAAATACTCTAAAAATTAAGTAGTGTAGAAAAAGGGGCGGTACAAACAATTCATAAAAATTATGAGTTATGATCTATATTAATTTTTACATAAAATGAATACTAATGCTGA